>LR553241.1:0-465129 GCA_900536415.3 Caenorhabditis sp. 38 MB-2015 | reverse complement strand
TATTCACATTGGGTTGGAACAACAATTGGTTGAACGAAGGAAACTGGACGGCTCTTCAATTGAAGAACACCTTGTTGACGAGATTGTTTCAACAAACGACGAGATTCAACATCGTTTCTTGGCAAGCAGGTGAACTTGACTTTTTGTTCGACAGTTTCTTGTTCATCGTAGTTACGACGGCAAGCTGGAACTCCTTCCAAAGAGAAGCAGATGCGGTGAGCGAATTCCTTGACTTCGGTTCTCTTGATCAAGTCTAAAAATTTATACATTTTGTTTCATAAAAACAATTTCAAATAAATGACTCACTGTTCTCAACGTTCTCCTTGTCTTCAATCTCGTATTCCTGATTATCTTCATTTTCGAGTTCGAATGATGAGGATCTCATTTTTCTCTCCATTTTTCTGTAGTTCTTCTTGTCAGAAACAACATCTTCCTCAATTTCGCATTCCTTGTCGTTCAAGAAGTATGATCTGTGGAACTTCTCGAGGTCTTCGGTCTCCTCATCTTCAGCAGTTCTCAATTCATTGTCCATCTGAAAAAATAAATTGGGAATGAATCACACAACTTAAAAAAGAAGTAACATACCTCGTTATCGTTGTTACCGCAAAGTCCGCAAAGATTAGCTCTTGAGGATTGTTTGTTGAAATGGTTCAACTTGGTATAAACGTTTTGTCCATCATATTGAATAGTGACATGTTCGAATACATCCAACAACAAATATTCCTTATTGAAGGTGATTCTGAAATATACAAAACTAGAAATACAACTTCACATGGTTTCACTTACCCGCTGAACAACATATCAGTCTCTTCCATTTCTTCTCCGTCTTGTTTGGCAACAAATTTACCGTTTACCTTCGAGAAAACAATACTAGTCTCTTCAGTAACGTATTTGACGAGCAAGTTCTTCGAGTTCTTGGATTCCTTCTTAGCGAGGACAGCGAACTTTGGTTGTTCTGAGCAATCCTTAGCAATAACGGACCAGCAAGTGGTGAGTGGAGCAGAGTAGATCATATCATCGAAAGTTTGAATTCTTTTTGGAGAAACAGAGCAAACTTGTCCATTGTCTTGGTTCAAAGTGAGTCTCCATGAAGCAACTGATGGGAGTGGGAGTCTTGGAACTTGGACACTGCGAAGTTGGAGTTGTTGTTCTGGAGTTTGAACAGTGATGTTGACGTATTCACGGGTGATTGGGTCAACAGTCAATCTCAAGTGCATACGGTTCTCTTCGTTGTCTTGTTGTTGAGTAGAGACAGTCCAGTGTTGGTTCAAATACCAGTTGAGGCGATCAACCAAAGATTCCAATTGTTGTTGAGTTTGTTGGTTCAATTTGTATTGAGCAACAAGATCCAATTGGTTCAAACGAGCAGATTTGACAATAAGATCGTATTGTGGAACTTCAGTTCGTCTCTCCAAAGCTCTTTGATACTTTCTTTGTTCTTTCGATTGTCCGATTTGAGCTCTCAATTCAATTTCGTTCTTCTTGTTTTGTTTTGAGAGTCCCCATTTGGTGTTCATGCTCATCATGACTTCACGGTGTGGTTGTTCACGAAGTTTTTCCAATGTGTCGATCATTTCTGGAGCAACAGCAACAAAAACGTTGTTAAGAGTCCAGTCTTGTTCAGCGGTATAGAGAACGTTGAATTCGGTTTTGAAAGCACGGAGCATTTTATCGACTGTGATAGCGGTTTCCAACTTGAGAAGATACTTTTCTGGTGCACGAAGTGTTACAATAATGTTTCTGGTTAGAACTTTGGTTGATTCCAAATCCTTGACCAATTTTTGGAGGGCTTGACGACGAGCTTCGTTGGAGTGTCCTTCAACTTCAAATTCCGATTCGAAAACTTCTTCAAGTTTGTAGTCAAGGCTTTGATCCAATTCGGTATTGATAACAACGTTCGAAGTGAAAACTGCTGGCTTTCTGTTGTTGTTGTTCTTGATAACAAGTTCATAATCTTGTTCAGCAAAAAGAGCATTTTCGAGTGTCCACTGTCTCAAAACATTTCCACGAGTGGAAATTTCAAGTCCGAAAACATTGATGGTCTTCTCAACTTCTTGAGTCTTCTTGTTCAATTGTGGAATAGCAAGAGTCTTCTCTTCAGTGTCAACGTATTGGTTCTTTGAGAATCCTGGATAACGAAGGTAGACAACTGGACGGGATGAGACTTGAACTGAGAATTCTTCTTCTTCTGGGACATTGACTCTGGTTTCCATTTCGATATCTCCTTTGACTGCCTCGGCGGACCATTGAAGCTTGAGTGGAGTGTAAGATTTGATTGATTGCATTGACTTGACTCCTTGTTCAAACCATGGTGTCATCAAACTCATTTCGAAAATGTGAGTAGCAGCGATCGATGGGCGAACGGTAACTGTAAGTCCTTCTGAGTTTGTACTGAGTTCACCTTCGAATGTAGCAATAGTTGGGACCTTTCCAGTGATGGTAAGTGGAAGACCAAGGGTAGTTGGAAGTTGACGAATAGACTCATAGAAATATGCTGAATGAGTGAATCTGCCAGTGAGTTTTTCAATATCTTCGCGGAGTGCAACTTTTTCGAGAGTCACGAAATTCTCGACAATGAATTCGATTTGTTGTTTAGTGAATGGAATGATAACTTGATCGATGTTTTTGTATCTCAAATAAGTCAAACCAAATACTTCTTGATTGTCGGAAGCTTGTTGACGAGCCTTGAGTTTCAATTGTTTGGCGAGTTTTTGAAGAAGTGTGACTTTTTCTTCGGATGAACGATCTCCACGAGTTATTGGTCTTTCTTTTGAGTCTCTCACTTTTCTGATTGTCTTGAGGATAGCTTGTTCAACGTTTTGTTGAGTGAATCCAAATTGAACAAGGTATCTGTTCCAGTTTCCTCCGAAAACTGATTCAAGCGATGCTTGAAGTTCACTTGGAAGATAAGAGTTCTTCTTGAAAATGGTAGAGAAATCAAATTGAGCTCCGGAAAGAATATCGCGAGCAAACATTGGAAGTTGGGCGTATGTGGAGAAAACTGATGATTCTTGTTGTGATTGGAAGCGTGTGAATGAGAGAACGGTTACACAATCTGAAGCGAGTTGTTTGTATTGTGGGTTGGTTGATTGACTGAATTGTTTCAAGAGTTGATAAGTGAAATATTGAACTTGTTGGTTGGATTCTTTCTCCATTTGTGAGACAAGTTGAACCAAAACAGATTGGGATGGTCTGGTTTGGATCAATCTCCACAAAGCAGCCATACGGAGTTCTGGAGCATTTTGACGGTTCTTGTAGATTGGGAGAAGAACTCTTTGGAGTTTGAGTGGCATGATGTTATCGAGAAGTCGGAGACAGTCAACAGCTTCTCTGCGGACAACAAGTGGTTGACGACGGTCATTGATGATTGAGTTGATTTCGTTGACAGCGATATCAATTCCAGCGTTTCCGAGACCTTTCAATGCCAAAACTTTTCCGTAGGTGTTTCTTTCAGATGAACGGAACATATCCAAGAAATTGTTGAGGTACTTCTCTTTCAAGTCACGAGTGTCTTCACGAATGAGGTGGTTGTTTTGGTTGACTCTTTGAGAAAGAATTCCACGAACAATGGTACCATAAGCGAGAATAGCAGATTGACGCTCAAGATCATCAACTTCGTTTGAAAACTTGACAACCAAATCAGCAATCTTCTCAGATGGATAAAGGGTTTCTTGAATAGACTTCAAAAGAAGAGCAACTTGACTTGGATTTTTCAAAAAACCGGTTTTGGAATATTCCAAATGGTTCAACAAATGTTCGATCGTGTTCTTTGTTCCGGCGATAGCAAGAGCTTGATCAATGATTCTTTGAATCTGGAATAACTCGTGTTCTCAAGAAATTAAAATCTAGATGTGTTTACCTTCTCGTCTTTTTTGTTATAGCATTCCTTGTGAATTTTCTCAAGCTCATCAGAGGTTGTGGTACGGAGAAGACGAACAAGGCGAGCAAGTTGATGAACTGTTTCTTGTCCATTTTTCTCATCATCTTGAATGTTTTCGAGGATGGTCTTGATCAAAGTCATTTTTGTTCCAGTTGGGAGTTCGAATGGATTTTTTTTGGTAGAATCTCCATTCTTGAAGAAATCTTCAACAGATCTCTCCCATTCGGTAGAGTAGATGAGTTCTTCTGGCTTTCCATTGACCTAAAAATTTGAAAATTGTTTTTTTTTTCGTTTGTTGTTCGAATTACCTTCTTGATTTCCTTGTTGATCTTGAGAGTTTCTTCAAGGGTGAGCTTTGAGCGGGTTTCGGTCTTCATGACTTCTTGTCCATTGAGGTTGTGAGTGTAGATCGAACGAACTTCGACTTCCTTCAACAATTCATCTTCCAAAGTGTATGTGTAGACAGTTTGTGGTTTGAATGATTCAACCTTCTCTTGTTCTTGTTGGGAAAGTTCCTCGGAGAATTGATTTCCGTAGACAGCTTGTGGTCTCGATTCGCATTTGTTGAAGTTGACAGTCTTGGTGACAATGGTCTTCTTGTTCTCACGGTTGATGGTGTAAGCAACTTGGCAGTCTCCTTCGATGGTTTTTTCGTTGATGAAGAATGATTGGAATTCTTCATCATTTTCCATGCGAGATTCGAATTCTTCAGTTGGTTGTTGTTCGACGAATGAGATCATGTTGAGAACAGATCTCTTGACATTCTTTGACCACTCAGCATCCTTAGCATCGAATTGGATGTTGGAAACAAGTCCATTCTTGATTTGAGCACGAACTGGCAACTCAAGAAGGCTCTTGTATTCCTTCGAAATATCTCTTTGCTCCAAGGAACGGAGTTCTGGATATTGTTCATCGATTTCTGGAACATTTGAAGCAGCCATTTTGATTTCAACCAATTGAAGATGGATGTAACGGTCATCAATTGATTGAAGACGAGCACGAGCAGAAATACGGGATTGAGACATATCGGTTTGTTGAGAAGTTGGAAGTCCGGAGAGAACGAGGCCATCAAATTTGTAGACATACTCGTTCTTTGACTCGAAGGTGTGCTCGAAAGCTGGGGTGGCGGCGAAGGCCAAAGCCACAATGGAGGCCAGAATAAACGACCTCATGATGAGAATGATTATCTCATTTCGAAAAGTTGTTTTTATAGTGTTCCAGATTGACACCTTACCGCAAAATATCAAAGTTTCAATCAACAAACTGTCATTGCATAAATGATAAGAACATTTTATCTATCAACTCGGTCAAAATACAATTTGAACTTGAAGATCTTTGTCGTTTTTTTGTGCAACATTAGGAAACTTCGTGGCAAAATTATTCAAAAAAAATTTAAGAGTGTTATTGAAAAAATAAGGTTTTTGTTAAATAACAAAAAAAATTTGTTTTGTTTTTATTTGGAGCAATTATAGGATAGAAAGTAAGTATTTATTTTTTTTGTAATGCATTCCAATTGAACACATTGGCTTTTCAAAATCAAACTTCAAGTACAACCATGTTTAAACATATACTAGACTTATAAGTGTCACGCTTGTCAAATTTCATATCGGCTTTACCTTGTTTTTTTCCTAGTCTGTCGGATGCACTTATCGAGGAAGTCCACTAGCCAGCACTTTGTTTAGCAACTACAGAAAACATGTCAAAAAATGCATCATCATCATCAAAGTACCTGGCTCGGGGCTAACCTATCAGAGTTACGCAATGTCCATTTTTGTTTACTTTGCGCAAAATGTGCAAGAGAGAAGAAGCGTTTCATTTCAAAACGCTAATTGAGTTTCGACATGCCACTGCACACAAAAAAAAATTCGGTCTTTTGTTGATGTTATTAAAATAGAAATGTTGATGAATAATAACAATAACAACACTTGTTTCACGATGTCACGAATTGGTTTAATTTTGAACCTTTTAGACTCTATAAGTTTTCATTCTCAAGGTTTTCTAGAATTTTTCAGAAAAAAAGTAGAATAAAATAAAAGTTATAAAAAAAATAAGCAACCTTCTTTCAAAAGAAATAAATTATGGTTACTTTTGAGATCATCAAAAACAAATAATGTACAGTATAATAGAAACTTTTCCAAAAAATACAAAAAAGTTGAGAATGTCACTTGATAGATCATGATTCTGAGAATGATACCTTCGAAAATATACCTACTGCAAAAAACGCAACTTTTCTTCCAAACGCCCAAACCTCATCTTCTTTGTCAGAATACTAAAATAGCAAATATTAGGGAAAAAAATCTATTGAAAGTTTTTGAAAAATCAGGTCCAATGAGTTTACAAAACCTGAACTACCGTATTTACTCTATTATAAGGGCACCTCCAGTAGAAGGGCGCCTCTAATATAAGGACACTAGGATACATGGGTTGAAAAATAGAAGGGCATGCCCTTATATTAGAAAAAACACGGTAAATTCATTTTGACAAACCTTCAATAACTCTAAGGAGTTCCTCAAAACTATCTGATGTTCTTTAAAACGAGGAACTGCCCTGAATTTGTGCACTAAGCTCGACAACCAGCCAATATCCTCAAAACTTCTGATTTTCCAGATACCCAACCTTTCCAGATACCAAACTTCTGATTTTCCAGATACCCAACTTTTTCCAGATACGCAACCCCGTGAAATCACTAAAATTTGAATTGTTTTTCTCTTCCCCCCCAGTTTTGTTTTCCATCTATAGATAACATGACTCAACACAAAAAAAATGCGATCCTTAAATCAAACAGACCTCCCATATAGTTTCTCAATCCGCTTTCTCTCCAATCAAATCGTGTAATTTTGAAAAACATTGTTCCGCGTTTTTTTTTTCTGCTGAGCCGCATCACTCTCAACTTGACTCCTCCCACTCCTTCCCTCCCTCCCATCTGACCACCCTGTTTACTTTAAGAAAAACGGTTTGGTCACTCAATCCGTGCATTCATTCAACTTTGTGAGCACAATGAGGCTGCTAGTTTTACTATTATTAGCAGTTTGTATTGATGTTGTGGTTTCGCAGGTGAGCTTGAAAAACTTCTTCTTTTTCTTTTTTTTTAATGTTTATTTCAAATTATGTTTGTAGTACTACATTCAACAACAGCAAATTCGACCAATCACCCAACAACAAAAACAACAATTTTACCCAGTTCGAACAAATTGTGTTAACCGATGTAATACACAAAACAGAGTTCGATGGAACTCCAGACCAACAAGTAGGTTAACAAGAAGTCTTCTCAGAAAAATAGAGAAATTTTAGATGTCATAAGACCTGCTCCAAATGTTCAAGTTCAAATCCGAACCATTCCATCGGTTGGGCAACCAATTCGTCAAGTGGTGAAGATTCTTCCAACACCACCACCATCCACCACAACTTTACCACCAATCACCTATCCAAGTACACTCCCAGTGGTGACAAATCCACCAGTTACCACAACTGAGCAATCTACCACTACTAGCTCATCTACTACTACTACTACTACTGCTGCTACAAATACTACGGAGGAGGTTACTACCACACAGGTATATTAAAAATTTCTGTTTTGTTCCAAATTAGGTTGAATCGGAACTCAAATTTGGAATCTTGTTTAGAAATGTTCAAAACTTCTCATCAATACTTTAGAAATCGAACTCAAAAGGTCGAAAAGTAGAAAATTATTTGAAATTTCTGTTTTTTTCTGTACTGATGATTATGATCAATATTTCAGCCATCTACAACTACCACCTTGGAAACACCAGGACCAGAATCTACCCCATCAATGTCCCCATCTTACACCGATCCAACAGCTGCACCTGAAACCACCGCCTCTCCAAGCACAAAACATTTACGCCCAGAACGTAAACAAACAACAAAACCAAGTGAGTTTATTCACGATTTTTGATATAATAATATTAATAAATAAATATTCAATAATAGGATACTTCAACGCATGCGCTGTTGGTCAGCCACTTCTCAACGAATTCTCCACACCCATCTCATGCAACTACTTGAACCAACCAAACGGTGGATGTCCTGAAGACTACTTCTGTCACACTGGTGCATCATTCTCTACTACAGCTTGTTGCCCATTGGTGTCATCGGAAGATAAGTGTAATCAAAGAAGAGATACTGGAGAGGGTGATGAATTGGTGGCTAGATGGTATTTTGATAACCAGGCAAAGGAATGTAAACGATTCTTGTACAAGGGTATTCGTGGAAATGCAAACAACTTTGTTACCAAGGCACAATGCGTTGATGCATGTGAAGTTGGAGTAGTCACCGATGTTATGGATCCATGTAAATTTAACACTGCCGCCAAATACAATAATGGTAGTAGAATTATTTGTGGACCAAATGATGATTCAATGTGTCCAAATGGATATTATTGCCATATTGGTGAAAATCCAGAAGTCACTGCTTGCTGTGAAACTAGTGGATGTGAGTGTCTTTAAGATTGAATGGCCAATTTCAGTTTTTCCTTTCAGTATCTGACCCATGTCTTCTTTCAATCAATGTTGGAACTGGTAAAGCATTGCTCAAACGCTTCTACTATAACACCTTCTCGAAAAAATGTACTGAATTCATTTACAAAGGAACCAAAGGAAATGAGAACAACTTCCTTACTCATGAACAATGTCAAGCTACTTGTCAAAGTGAGTTGAATCGGATGATTAAATTCCTCTGAAAACAAAAAAAAATGATTTTCCTGAAAACAAAAAAAAATGATTTTCAGAGTGGGATAACCCATGCCCAACAGCGGTCAATTATTCGGAACGCAAGGAGTGTAGTGCTAACGGCACTGAATGTGGTTCTAGCCAATGGTGTCACTTGGGAGCCACTAAGGAATCATCAGTTTGTTGTCCAGGTGCCGCCTCCGATCCATGTGAACTTCAACTCTCTGCTGGAGAAGGTGCTGCCAATTTGACAAGATGGTATGCTGATCCAAATGACAAATCATGTAGTCGCCAATGTAAATCATTCACCTACAATGGAAGCAAAGGAAATCAAAACAACTTTGTTACCAAACAACAATGCGAGCAAAAATGCAAGCGAGTATGCAAGAATCCATGCGGATCAGGAAGTATGTTGATGACACCATCTGACGAACCAAGAACATGCAGCCCAAGCTCACCATGTCCAAGTACTCATTGGTGTCATGTCGGAATCACACCTGAAACAACAGTATGCTGTTCAGCAGGTAATATTCATTCACTTATCATGAATATTTTCGAAACAAAAAATATATTTTCCAGTCCAAAACACTTGTGAACTTCCAATGATCAAGGGAACTGGTAACTCTCATTTGACAAGATGGCATTTTGACAAGAACTTGAACAAATGTTTGAAATTCATTTACAGTGGAGAGGGTGGAAATCAAAACATGTTCCTTACCCAAGAAGATTGCTTGTCAGTTTGTCCAATCTTTGAAAACCCATGCGGAACTGGTAAACCACTTTTGGTTGGAACTAAGCCAAAACTTTGTTCACCAAATGAACGATGCCCATCAACACATTTCTGTCATATTGGATTAGAAGGAACCGAGAATTATTGTTGCCAGAAAAGTAAGTAGAGATTAAGAAAACCAATAAGCCCCTCCACTTCAAAAATTGACGTGAACCATTTCAGATGGCGATCCATGTACTCAACCACTAGCCACTGGATCAGGAGGCTTCTCCATCAGCCGATTCTACTACGACAAAGAAACTCGCCGATGCCGTGACTTCGCCTATGAAGGAACTCGTGGTAACGCCAACAATTTCCTCTCCCTCGAAGACTGTGAACTCGTCTGCCCAGTTCTTCCAAATCCATGTCAACAAGGTGAACCATTATTGAACTTGCAAAAGGATGCAGTCATTTGTGGTGGAGAAGATACCTGTCCAAACGGTTATTATTGTCACGTTGGTGGAAGTCCCGAATTGACCAATTGTTGTCCAGGAAGTGAGTTTTCTTTTCTTTGATTTTTTGATGAAACGTGTTTGTTTTTTTCCAGCAAGAAGACCATGTGACTTACCACTTGAAGCCGGTCAAGGAAACGACAAATTAGAAAGATGGTTCTTTGATGGAGGTCTTCAAATGTGTCGACCATTCGTTTACAAAGGAATGAAAGGAAATTCTAACAACTTCCTTACTAAACAATCCTGCCGAACTGCTTGTAAAGAGATGAACCCTTGCGGATCGGGTGATCCATTGGTAGATTCGACTGGCGAAAGATTATTGTGCACAGGTGGACAAAGTGTAGATAGCTGTCCAAAGAATAGTTATTGTCATGTTGGATCAAGCGCTTTGACAACCTTGTGTTGTCCAAAGTCAAGTGAGTTGTCATTTATTAAGTTTTCTTGAGAACTATTAGTTTAAAAACTGAAAATCGCATCCACTCTGATTCTTCATTATTCACCAATCGAGATTAAGTTCTTCTAAATTCGGCCAGTTTTCCATTTTTCAAAACAATCTGACCGATACGAGTAAACTTTTCAATACAGTAATCCTAGACTAGACCATTTTTTTCCTATAATCCATCGGTCATAACCAAAACATCGTGAGAACAAAAGTAAACTTTTTAAAACCCGGAAAATGTGTCGGTCAATAGAAAAACAAACAAAATTCTAAGAAAATGTCAAGTGTTCAAATCAAATAAAGCTTCTCCTTTTTTGTTTTTTTTTTCAAAAAAAAAAAAGAAGATTTTTTTGCAGAAGTTGACCCATGCGATCAATTAATCGAAGAGGGTTCTGGTTCAGAAGAATTGCCAAGATGGTTCTTTGATCGTAAACAAAACCGATGTGCTCCGTTCACTTATGGTGGAACCAATGGAAATGAGAATAACTTTATTAGCCAGATTACCTGTAATAACGCTTGTCCAGAATATCGAAGTTATTGTCCACATGGTATCCCGCTCATTGAGAATACTACCGTAACATCATGCGGAATTGACAAAGGATGTCCTGAAGGATTTATTTGTCACATGTCTTCGGAATTCAATGTCTCAATTTGCTGTCAAGACCCAATGGATTTTTGTTTATCAGCGCGTGAAACTGGACCCTGTGATAGTTATGAAAAACGATATGGTTATGACGCTAACACTGACACATGTGTTGAATATAAATATGGAGGTTGTGAAGGCACTTTGAACAATTTCCACTCTCTTCAACGATGCACAGAAATTTGCTGTAAAGAGTATAAGAGAAGACATCGTTTGTAAACAGTTATTTTTTTATTTTAAATATTTTTTTCTTTTTTGAACCCCCCAAACCCTTATGCCGGTAATTTTTGCTGCAGACCGAACGTTTTTTTTCTTTTTTCATACTATTTTTTTTACATAGAGTTCTTTTTGGATCTCTCGTCTATTTGAAAAGTGGATGTTGTCATTTTTTTTTCTTTTTTTTTTGCTAAAATAAATGAATAAGTAAATGAATAAATAAAAATATCAGAGCTTCAGTGTACTCAGCAAAGAACAACTGATCTTGTTTAAAAAAGAGAAAAAATGGGGGAGAGTTGTCCCTGAGAGGAAAAGATGACACATTCTATTGATTTTTTGGATTGATCTTATTTCATCTTTTTTGTCTATTATAATTGATTGATAGACACTATTAGTTAGTTACACAAAAAAGTTTAGGTTTTATTATTATGTTGTTGATTATTTTTATGTGAAAATTGCTATTTTAATGTTTGATATTTTTTGAACTAATGTTTTTTTTTTTTTCACTTTTTTCTATTTCTGGTTAAAAACAAATATAATTTCATGACTAACCAAGAAAACAAAATGAATAAGAAGCATTTTGCAAAAAAAAAAGTTTGAAATCTAACCCTGCCTCAATTGTTTACAAATTTCATCACAAAACAAAACATTCCTCAAATTTTTGCAAATGGAAAACATTACAATGTTATTTTTTTTATGTTCTGAAATTTTTTTTTTTTTATCCGCATTTCATAAAATTTCGAATGTTGTTAATTTTCTCTGTTTCCTTCAAAAGTTTTTTTAATTGTTACCTGTTTGTTTTTTCGATTCTTCATTCTGATTTGTGGTTATTTATTGACCACATTCACAAAAAACATTGGACCTCTTCTTCAAATATCACTGTCTATGACTAATAGAAAAAAGTTATCACTTTTATATGAGTTTTTTTTACTGAAAATCATTCTTTTTGACCAATATGAAAAAAATGAATGAAGTGAAGTTTTATTTTATTCTGGGAATTCTGATTTTTTATTGTTCTGTAAGTTTTCATTATTCCTGATTGCTGATTTGTTGCTTTCTTTCAAGTTTTTTAAAATGATTTTTTGGCAGAAAAAATTTCAGGGAACTTCCCATTTTTTTTTTCATCGAGAATTATTTCTAAATTCGAAAAACTGAAACAACTTTGGCAGGTGTTCAGCTAAATTTGTGAAAAGTATTTTTCGAAAATTATAATTTCCTTTCTTAATTTCACTTTCCTGTTTTTTGGGTTTCTCTATTAATTTTTATAGGCCCGCCACTAACTGTTTTTAAATCTATTTCTGCCAACTTTGATTTTTTTTTAAATTTCACCTCATTTTTCAAAGCAATTTGTTCACGTTTTTACTCACTAACGTGGTTTTCTAAGAACTCTAAAAAAAACCTAAAAATATAACATTTCGAATTAAATTTTGCTTCACCGAACAAGATATGATGATTATGTCGCTGTTTATTTTTACACATTTTTTACATTACTTCGTCATCTCAAAAATTCAACAACTGTACTTCAAGTCCCTAGTTAAAGTGATGAAGCTATTTACCGAAAAATATAATGTAAAAGAAGATTCAATCGAAAATTTGCCGAATTTCGAAAACAAAGCATTTTTTGAACATTATTTGCCTTTTCGAGAATTACGACCGGTTTTCAAGGAACTTTACTTTGCCAAGAGAGGCAAATTATTGTGAAACAGATGAAAATACGACAATTTTTCTTTTTTTTCTAAAAAACTTATACTTTGAACTTGCACTTAATATGTATGTTCGTTGATTGTCTGAAATATGAGCCCAAATTGTGTCCCCGAAACAATTTCAAATTTCTCCTTGAAATCCAACACCCTAGCTCTTTGTTCTCTTTGATTTTCTGATTCTTATCTCATTTGCGAATAACTCAATCATTTTTTTTGCAGGAAGTTATATCTTTCTATATAAATATAATATATAATCGACTGAATATGCGATGAATAAGATGAATTGCTATTATTTAATATTTTTCTTTTTTATATTACCTGTTTTTGGCGATCCTTTCATTGTGGTGCCCACGTTTTTCAAAGCTGGAGAGAATAACGTTATACGGGTTTTTGGAGTGAGTTTTGACTGGATGATTGAACTTTATTCAAAGTCCAATATTTTTCAGAATAGTGATGATAAATGTATAATTTTGATTGGTAACGATCGAACAGATGATTGTAAGTGTTTTTTCGAAACACTTGAAATTAATGCATTTTTTTAGGTAGTAAAGTATTTCGCCCGCAAAATGTTGGATCAGCAAATGTAAAAATAACTGTGAATGGTGTGTTGAAGTTTCTCAAAGCTGTCGAAGTTCGAACAAATATTGCGAAAGTTCATATACATTTGGACAAACCAATATATCAAGTAAATGAATATGTGAATATTCGAGTTCTACCTCTGACGTATTCGGGAGAAATTTATCGAAAGCCGTTTAGAGCTTTTTTGATTGTGAGTTTTTTTTTTGTAATCAGAATTTTTCATTCCACAAACACTTTGATATTGAATTATTCTTGATGAAGGACTGAATATTATTGTTGAAAAAATCAAGAAACCTAAATTCTTCGTAATGATTTATCATGAAATTTGATCGAAGGTTCGCATATATTCATCCTGGGATGTTTTGGGGCGATGAGGAAAACTTGATCATCTCAAAAATATATTAGGTGTGAGACTACAAAACTATGCTCAACATTGAAAAATTGAAAGGATTCCACTTTTTTCTGTGGATTTTACAAGTCCACCATCTTCTTGTTCGCCTTTCGATATATGAAATCTCAGAAATAAATGTAGCTTAATTTTTAAAACCAATTTATTCAAATCCTGAACAATTCAGATTCTATTTTATGGAATATAGTATCCTAGGCATAGTTGTTTCTTTTCATTTTGTCATTCACTAATAATTCTGATTCTACCCTGGAACTTCTAGAAAGTGGTTACCTCTGAAACTGAACGTACGATGAATATAGTTTCTAAATCATAAATATGTATGTTCAAAAATTATCTGTGATTTTATAATATTTTTCTGATATCCAACCCAACTATTTGTTTCCAGAATTCCAAAGGCTACATCGAAAGTTCAACAACACGTACAATCCAAGTCGGAGATGGCTCTATAATCTCTGAATCCTTCCTAATCCCAAGTTACACATTCTACGGCGACTGGAAGATCATTCTCCATCCTGAAGGAATCGAATCTCAACAATTTGTTCAATATTTCCGTGTCTCCGATTACATTCTCCCAACATTCACAATAACCGGTCAAATTCATGAGACCACCCAGACCGATAATGTGGATTTCACAGTTGTTTCACAATATGCTCATGGAAAACCTGTGAATGGTTATGTTTATGTGTATTGCTATCCATATGGAGGTCAGAAGGTTCAACTCAAGTCTGCTAAGGTTAGTTGTTTTGTTTCATTTATTTTTGTAAAAATTGAAAAATTCATTGGAACAAAACATAAAAAATAAATAGATTTGGGACACAAAAAGTGCATTATACAGTATTTCTTCTGTTATTGTTATTATGCCGTTCAGCATAAAGAAGAGGATTAACCAGCGAATTAATAACTATCAAATCCTCCAATACATTCCCGCCGTTTGTCATGACACTAACATAAAATTCCTCATTGAAAAATCGTGTTGCACTTATCAAATTATATGGTAGCCATAGAATAATATGTGTCAAAATGATGAGGCATGCACTACGAAAAACACGCGATCCAAGCTGCCTTCTCCAATTCGAGTAAAATGATGTTGAATAATGACGTCTTGGGTGCAATTTTAGAGAGACAGACATGCCACCACCGCCTACAAAATTGTTGTTGTTTTTTTTTTGTTTTGAGTTTTAATTAGGTATACTCACTTCGTGTTACTAATTGTGCACTTAAGCGAGGCGATGTGCTATTTCGGAAAGAAGACCACGTGTCCGATATTTTATGATTCAAAGTAGTAGCACTCGTGTTTGTGAAGTCACCGATCGAAATGCAAGACCTACAAAAAATGATTATAGAATAAGAAGTGGAACTCAAAATTTAATGCTTTAAAGGGGGGGGGGGAGTTAAGGGAAAAAATAGGTTTATTTTTTATTTTTCAAAAGAAAGAGCACCCTCGGAATAGTAAAACCACCAGAGGAATTTTTAACGAAAAGCCTGGTTTTCGAGAAAATTTAGGTCAAAGTTGAAAATTCCACGTATAGCTATGCTTTCTAGAAATGAAAACGTATGTAAATTGTATGTGACCACGTATACGTAGAATTTTCAACTTTGACCTAAAATTTTTTTGAAAATTTCCTTGAAGGTTCTACTTTTCCAAGGGTGCTTTTTCCTTTTAAGGTCCACTTATTTTTTCCCTTTCCCCCCCCCCCCCTCTCTAACCTTCAAATGTAGCACTGCACAAGTCTAAAAAAAGCTTTATTCAAGGTTTCATGAAATACTTTAAAATTCTGATCACTAGATACTGCTGATTTTGGAAAAGTTGTTCTTTTTTGTGAATTCAAATTTCTTCAAAGTGATATGTTTTGCAGGTTGTTGTAGTAGTAGAACTAGAAGACGTTACAATTCTCATTGTATTTGAGTTACTAAAAAAATTATTCCAATATCAGGGTTCTCCCAGAAACTAAATTTTTTTGATCCAACATAATTAGACCTCAAAGATTTTAAAGCAGTTTTGAAAGATATTTTTGCCAAAAAATCGCAGATTTTCATAGAATTGTAGTTCATAGCAGATTGTTGTCTTTGAACTAGAGCTCGTTTTATCAAGGAAACCCCGAAAATATTTTTTTGCAAAGAACGCAACATTCACTTCATTTAAATGCGCATAAATTCCTCATTTCCGAACATTTGCAATTAAAATAAGACAAAAAGTGATGGTCATGACTTCATTTTTGTAACTCTTTGATCTTGAGAACAAACTACAAATCCACATGAATGAAAAAACATGGAATATTTTATAAATTCTCCGTAGTTCTACTTTTTCTTTGGTTTTTCGATAATAACATCTGGATGTTTGAGAAAAGAAATCCAATTAGTAGTTATGTTCTTTCTAATGAGCTTACTCCTATGCACCAAGCGAAAAAAAACAACGTTGACTAGAACTTTCTTTAAAAAACTTACGGATCTTCATATTCGCATCGTTTTCGTAGCATTAGAGCATCTCTTGCCTCAATGTTGAAGGAGATCATTTTGATAACAATTAGGAAGTAAGAAAAGACTATGATCATGAATGGAATCCAGAACGCGGTACTTTGATGGGCTATTTCGTAAAAAGCCGCTTGCTGATTTGTCATTTCTCTGTCGCTTGTAGAGTTCTCATACTTTTGAGCAACAAAAATTGTGACACATTGTGCCCAAGATTTTGAAGATGGTTGAATTGTGCGCCAGATAAAAAGTTGGGGTAGGCTACAGATTAGTGAAAGGATCCAACACATCGAAAGCATTGTACGAACTCGGCGGCCACTGTGAACACCTGCAAATTATAATTTTCATGCAAAAATTCTCTTGAAGTTCATCAATCACCTTCATGTTTACTACCAACCCTTCCATCGTCAATTTAAAATTCCAAAATTTTCCATTATTCAAACTTTTTTTGTTTACTATGTTTTCAAAGTGAGTACTTACATATTTCCCATGTCACACAAAAGAAGTGTCAAAACTTATGAGTAAAAATTTAATTAGTGTGGCAGGTGATCATAGAACAGTGTTTTTAGCAAAAAATGCTGCGTGTTTCACTAGTTTTATTAGTCACTCAAAAAATCTGATGTTTTTTTTGTTTTGATGCGATTTTGATGGATCAAACAAAATTTGGAAAAAAAATGAAAAAACACATTTATCCACGAAAAATCCAATTTATGAAATTGCGAATCATTCATCCCACCCAGAAATCCGCTCTATACGATGGGTTTATAGTGCTTATCCAGAATTGAGTTTTTGTCATCCCAAAATTTTTTAAGTCAAGAAAAACAAAAAAATTTGTTATTCTGACCTATTAAACTCATTCAATTAAATACGTCAATTTACATTCACAACAGCCAAAAAACGTACTTTGTAATTGGGTAGAATATACACATTTTAACCGATCAATGGTGATTGCAATGATGATGTTGGAGTTGGCATAGAATGAGAATGAGCTGAGAAATTTGTAGAGTTTACAACCAAAGTCGCCGAAGAACCATTCATATGTGACAAGCCATATGATTTTGCCAAGAGCGTAGATGAGAAGAATCAGAAAATCTGATATACAGAGATTGATTTTGAAAATCGAAAAATAGCTTCGAGAAAATCCACCAGGGACGAGACAGTTTCGTGAAATATTCGATCTGAAACAACGATAATTACATTTATATAACTCTGTCCAAAGACTATGAGTTCAAACTTCATTTTTCAGGAAAAAAACGAGAGCAAAACAGAAATTCGTATTTTCGTTAACAGAATTTCATCCCTTTCTTGGAAAAAAAAAATAGTTGATTAGTGTACAAATCTTTTCCTGAACAGACACTTTGGTATTTTGAGTCACAGTGGATCATCATACCCGTTCCTCCTGTAAAACAATCAGATAAGAATAGGGACTTGGTGTGGTTCTGACAAACAGAAGGATTAGTTTTTTTTGTGAAATTTTTTTTACAAAAAGACTATTGGAGGATTACCATTTTTTTCATAAACTTACTTACTTTACAGAAAAAAATAATAATAATAAGCAGAGACCCTACTTGTTAAGCCAAAGATTAGAACCTGATTTTGTGAAGAGCTTAGTTAGATTTTTCACAGATTCATGAAATGTTATTGCCTATTTTGATTTTATATTTCCTTCTCCATGAAACGTTTTTTGATACATTAGACGAAATAGTGAATGAAAATAAGAGAATCAGACCCTTGTAGATCAAAATATCTTGAAGCGAAAGGAATAGAAAAACGAAATGGGCTATAGAGAAGACTGACACTACAGTAGTCTTGTCGTAACAAAGTTTTTGATCTACACAATAAGTTGAAGAATAGAACAAACATTGAGTTCACTGTGTTTCCAAGCTCGGTAAACTTTATTCCTTGGGTTACTGTAGTTCCTGATTTTTACACTCAAAATCTTTGTTCAGAATAATGAACCAAGTGTTTTCATCGATATGTTTTTTTTTCAAATCCTGTGAAATTTCCCAGACTTACCGTTCACTATTCAAAGTTTGAACCAAAACAAGTGAATTGAAAATCAACGCAACAGCCACAGCAATAATTAGTAGTAAAATCTCGACATTCTCCCACAGTAGTCTATCCGGTACAATTTCTGGTATATCCTCCATACCTAGAATTTATCACTATTTACTCAGTTTTGTTATCATTTTGCAAGATAAATTGTGGGTAAAAAGAATCTGTTAAGAAGAAACCGAACAATTTGGTAAACTGAAAATAAGCGAAAATAAGAAAGTACACTTAAATGTTTGAAAAACATCTATCCGATATCCTCTAGATACATAATAACAATAATAGGCTGAATGGCCACAAATAGCTAGCCGCCTGATACATTCGTCGTCGGTTTGGGGCGGTGTTATTTTTCAACACACACATATATACTGGACAAAAAAAACAACATGAGAAAAATAGAAAAAAAAATGTGAATGAAATGAGAGAAAGGCAATGAAAGGATAAATAAATATTCATATATTCGAATTTACTGTTGTTTGTTATTTTCATAATCATTAAATTTCAATTTGTCTTGAACTTTATCAAAAAAGTCGAATTTCTCATAGAAAATTCTTTCTTGATATTAGCATAATTTGAACTCGTATTTTTTCACTCGTTTTATTCTCAGGATTTGTTTTTTTAACCAAAAAAAAACGTGTCAAGGAACGTTGAAAGAAGTAGAAATAATAAGAAAGTTGAACATCAAAAAATAGTGCCTCCTTCATAATGAAACCCTATGAGGATTTTTCACAGAAAATCATAGTTTTGAGAATCATTTATCACAAATGATCAGATTTTCTTAGATCTACTAACTGCTCAGTTCAACTTGTTTTGTTCAAACGGTTGCATCATTAATCAAGAAATATCACCCTTAAAGGTGGGGTAAAGGGACTTGGCAAGTTGCTCTTAAATGAAAGAGCACATTTTTTAGATAAGACTAACGAGGGGTTTTTTTGCGAAAAGTCTGGTCTTCGAGAAAAAAAATCAAAGTCAAAAATTTGGAAACTTTTAACGTATACCTACGTGGAAAGTTTCCAAATTTCCTCTTTCAAGTTAAATTTTCTCGAATACCAGACTTTTCAGTGAAAAATTCCTCGAGAATCTTACCTAAAAAATGTGCTCTTTCATTTAAGAGCAATTTGCCGAGTCCCTTTACCCCACCTTCAACTACTAGTAGATTTTTGTGAAATATATTTTCTAGAAAGTTAGAACCGTCAACCAGATACAGATTTTTTGATAAAATTATTGAAAAAACGGTCATTTTGAAATAAAAAAAAAACATTGAAAACTATGAGTATAAGTATAAATAGATCCACAATTGAGAACTATAAATATAAGCTGAGAAATCAGCCTTTTGAACCTCCCTGTGTTGTTGTTTAAAAAAATCGAATTTTGGGTGCCTTGTTCACACGGTTCTATTGTTGCTCATTTTTCTGTCAACAAGTTCATATGGCAGCTTGTTGGTTTGTTAGCCCAACATGCCAGCTTTTCAGGCCTCATTTTTTACCTCACAGTTATGAACCAAAAAATGTAGAATTTCAAAAAAAAACTAGATAAAGGTAAACCGAATTTAACAATGACCTATGATTTTATTGGGCCAGTAAGTCAAGAATTATGACATAAAACTGAATAATATTCCATCACATAGAGTTGTGATTTTTTAAGCGGTATCAGATTCCGGGATATTAACACACTTCGGAATATATTTTATTGTTAAGGCAAAAAGTATCATTTGAACATTTTTTTAAAAATTCAGTTTTTGCAAATTAAATTTTCATTATCTGCGAATTCATCTAATGACGAAAACATTTCAAAATACAAAGATCATGTATTGTTATTTTATAGTTTCATCTATTTTTAAAACAAAAAATTAATTCAAAATCGTAGTTTCCACAAACTACAGTAATCTTTGTTGCTCCAAAGGGTGCTTGAAGCAAATTCATCTGCAGTTTTCAATTTTCTTTTTCAGCCGGTCACATGACTTCAAACTGATCAGGTTTATATTTATATTTCATTATAGTTTGTTATTAAGGAAGTGGGGTTACAAAATATCTCGCAGGTGATTTTTTGTTGACAACAAAGATTTTGTACGGCGAATTAGATGAAAAATAATAAAATTTTTATTTCCATGGAAAAGAATAATGGAAAATGAAAAGGTTAGAAATCGTTCACAAAACACAATTATAAAGACTCTTAATTTTTTCCCTGCAAAAAAAAAATAAACAACAGTTTCGAAAGACATCAAAGAAGGATATAATTGAAAAAAAAATTGAGAAGAAGATCTAGAGAGGCTTTTGAACTTAATTAGAAAAAAAAAGTTGCAATAGTTTAGGTTCAAAGCAGACACTGACATCAAAATTATTTTTTTTGTCACATTTTAATCTTTCATTTTTTTCAACTGTGAGAATATGGGCAACACACACACGTAATCCTAAGATATGTAAGGATTAACAATGAGTCAAANAAAAAAAAAAAAAAAAGACAGACAAAAAAATCAACAAAATAGTTACTTCTAACGAACCCGGTTAATTCTCATATATATGAAACCAGAACTTTTTTTCTCCTTTTTTACGAGTACTAAGAAATCAGATGTAAATTGAGACATGAGACCACCCATGTATTATATGTACATGTATATATACTATAATTGAAAAGGAGGAGGGGAGCATTTTTGTTCAGTCTGAAACCAAATAGCTGAAATCAATTTCAGGGAGCATTAAATTTCCAGCAAAATAAAGACGTCAAAAACACGAACGTGTTCAGTTTTTTTTTTGTTGCCGTATTCTTTGCTCGTTTTGAATTAAATTTCCTTCTAGCCATACAACCTTTCATTCTGGTGTGTTGTGGGTTTTCGCTAGACATGATTCTATTTCTGACACTTTGACCAGAGATGGGCTACTATACTTTAATTATGAAGAAAACAGAAATTTCACTCAAAACTGTTGCCAAAACTTTTGAGTTATGAAAAGATCATCGGCAGTTATAGGAACTCAACGTTCAGAATTTTAAAAAGTCAATTTTGATCTTGTTTGAAACGCCAATATGCTTTTCTTTGGTTTAACAGGGACTGGTTTGATTTTCAAAAAAAAAACAATGTTTTCAACAAACGACATACCTTGTAATTTTCGCCAAAAAAGTCTAGCTGTAATTTTTTTGACAATCTGAGAAGTGTCTGGTATGATTCAACATGACGAATTCTTTTTTTTTTAGAAGGCTATGGGATTTAACAAGCTCTAAAATCCTCAAAGAAAAAAAAACTTCAGATATTGAGTACATTCAGAAAAATTCAAAAAAAATTCACACTGCAATGGCCTTCAGTATAAAAACTTTTTTTTCAAAGTCCTACTACGTCGGAGGCGTTCAATTTAATAGCAACTTGTCAACTTTTGGACACATCTCACAAAGTGCAAAATAAATTTGCAAACTAGATTCTTCCTATGAATTTTTTTTGTTTTCAGTACATTTCATGTTTTCGGAATCCCCGAAACAAAATCTAGACATAAAGCAAACCCAGAAAAAAATATTAGTCTCGATAAGCCACCAAAGCTCAGTATTTCAGGTATTTTTCAAACGGAAAATGATTTATGAAATGTTTCGGGGGTTTGGCAACATTTTACGGGGATAATTGATGATTGTGATCAATGTATTCATTCAAAAAGTCATAAGACTACGAAAGCACGAAGACATTTGAGTAATTACCTAGAGCTTAGTGACTACATGATGTCATATATTTATGAAAATATTTATGAATCACGTGAAAACTGACTGGAAATTGAATATTACACACTCCGAAAACCCATTTGTGACAGGAAGTGTGTGTTTTGATAACTAATTGTAAAGGAAACAAAAACAATGTTTATTCGGACGAAATGTGAACCAAACTTCTAGATACTTTGGGAGTATTGAATTTCAAAAAAAAAACGAAAAATAAAATTATTTACCACTCTTCAAATGTAGTTCTTTTTGTTTCCCAATGAAATCAAAACCTTTTTACGGGTTATTTTTTTCAATATAAAGATTGAAAAAGTTTATCAAGGTAATTTTAAGTAAAAGAGAATCATTGATTTGATAACAAATGTTAGGAAATTTCCATCGATCCGAATTTCTCTGATTCTATATTTCTGGAAGGTATCTATAGGTTCAAAACTTGTCTGAAATATCGTTTTCAAAAACTAGATTTTCATGAAAGCACTGTTTCACATAGACAACTGAAATTTTAAATTCAAAAGATTTCATCCAATACAGAAAAAATATGAGATTTTTTCAAAATTACTATGGCAAATTTTATTTGATTTTTTAGTCTTTTTTTTTGCGTGGAATTTCGCATAAATCCGAAATTTCATGTTGATCAACACCAGATACTATATAGTATGACATAGGTCTTCTCTAAAAGTCCGATGTTAGAATACTGAAACTGTTCTTTTCATATTTGATACATCGAATTTTCACTGCACCAAACATTTGTCAGACTTATGATCCTGATGTTCACTAGAGTTCTTTCAATAGTTTGACCTTACTCAAGGGTAAGGTTTGGCCAGTATCTGGCACTTCGAAAACTCGTTCAAGAATAATCATACCGAGCTGGGTTATTTTCGCCCAGGTACTCCTGGCTTTTTCTGGCTTGAAACAACACGAAAAAGTCGATCCAATGAAGAGCTCAACGTTTTTTTTAACAAGAACAAAAACATGGCCCACATTTTTGCTTTATCTTAACCGGGCCTACATAGATTTCACCATATACAAGAATCAGCCATGATTGAAACTAGTTCAAATGAAAATGAAACAAATTGACACTGATATTAGAGGTCATTTTAGGCCAGACAATCTCGAAATAAACCAAAGAACAAGTTCTTGGAAGAAACCTGCTCCTGAGAAAAAAAATTCTCTTCCGATAAATAAAAAGTTCATATTTCTCCAAAGTAGGGTTTCATTGTTTTTGTTATTGCCCGAATATGAATTTAAAAATTCAAAAAAGGCGAGAAAAACAAACAATAAAAAAAGTGCAGTCAAATGAAACTCTAGAAATTTTGAAGCGCAGTTACTGCAGACAAAACTTTATTTTTCTCTTATTTTTCAATTAGGCACTGACTTTGTATGCGATGATGAATATTCTATGATGCCAATCGGCCGGAAATTACGAAAAAAAACGAAAAAGATTTATTATTATGATTATTATGGATATGAAAACATTAATATGGCTATGAAAAACCATACAAGAATGGGTTAATTAAAACGATTAAAAATTGCAAATCGTTGAAAATGTTGACTTGTTCGCTAAGAGTTCTGAAAACAATCAATGTTATCTTGATAGAACAACCTATTCACTAACTCAAATACACCCTGGTGCACATATTTCATCATTCCATACGTGTTATATGGAAACCAAAACAAAAAGTGAGTTAGAATAACAAGCATTGTTGTCCGAAATACTTTACCACGCATCTGTTTTCGCCATGTTGGAAAACGAGAAGAATTTGAATGAACCTTTGTAGTAGTATCTCCTGGAAAAACAAACAATTATACGTTGTATTTCCGGAAATTAAATTCTATTCTGATTTCTGAAAATTCATAGAGGATTAAAGCTTAGGAAGGTGTCTAAAGTGAATCATGATGAATCATACAATTTCATGTACATAGTTTAAACTTTTTTTAAAACTGAATTATCCTTATTTATCCTATTTGAACAAGATTTTTATTTATGCTCATATAGGGATGATGAACATCCCTCAAACATGTTTGAGTATATGTCAAAATTCTAAATTGGTGACCGTTGTCTAGAATGCTCACAAGAAGACACTTGTTTTTTGTCGCAACTCACTTCTAGTAGACAAAGTTTCTAATGTAGTTGTTGTCTCTTCCGGTCCACAACGTATGAATTGTTTCAAACTACTCCGACTTTCACATAATCCATCTTCCGTGTTCATACGAACTATAAGATCTATAAATTTCAACTCATTCAACTCCAAACCAGTTAGTTTCTAACCTTTACGACAATCGGTTGATAATGTTCCATGTTGTTTTGCTCCAGGTCGTTTTAGAGAGTATTTCATAACTTTTGTAGCGATAAGCGCATAACTACATGTAAGGATCACTAATGGACCCCAAAATACCAGCACCAAATGAGCAATATTGTAACCATCTTCAAAAAGTTTAGAACGAATAAATGATTGTTGAGTATTATTTGGATCTCTGAAAAACAAAAGTTCCTTGGTTGCCTTTGACTTCAAATTATTCAACTCACAAATATCGGCTTATTTGCCAAATATCACTACACTGCGTGAAATTTTCGTTAAGATCAATAGTTTGGAAAAATACATATTGGGGAATACTGAAAATAAATGCAAAAATCCAAGAGCAAGCAGCCAGAATAGTGACAATATTAATCTTTTTTGTTTTTGTTTGTAGTTTATTGGCATTGACCACGTTTCTAAGACGATCCAAGGCTATGCAGACAACAATGTTGGACGAACTGTATAGTGAGAAGATGGAGAACATCTGAAATTATATCAATCAATGCTACGTTCAAAACACAAATTTCATTTCTGAGCTCTCTGAAAATAACAAATCTAGTTTTCCACTACAAAGGTTATACTTTTCGAGACTCTCAAAGGTTGTAGGCATCTCTCGAAATCTTCATAACAAGAGTTCAGCCAAAAACAAAACGTTCATTCACCTATTTCAAAGATTCAACGTCATTTTCCTAGAAATTGTATTCAATACTTTTTTCGATAAAAATGTCTATGTCTTCGTTCTTTGTTTTTCTTCTATGAATAGAGAAAAACGAAATAAAGAAAAAAGAACAAAACACTTTACGATTGTTTCCTGTCTACCTCACCTGAAATACTTTGCATGAAAACTCTCCAATATACCAGCCATATGCTATTAACCAACTGATTTTACCGATTGCGTGAGCAAGAATTAGGAAATCAGTGATATTGAGGTGTATTTTCAGCATAACGAATCCACTCTTTAAAAAAATCCAAAGTTTTTCTAAGTAGTTCAAAAAATAACTAACCTTCACAAAATCTCGATTCCCGGCTTGTCTTTGTTCTCGAATTAATCTCAATAAACTGATAACATTTGCCGGGATCCCCAAACATATCACAACGCTCAAATACACAATCTCCACAAAATCACTGAGCAAAAATTTCGGTTCTACATTATTATCATCAGACATCTGGAATAGAAACGAGAAATTCGACAGACAAATAACCAAATTGTGTACTTGTGTCGGATTTTAAATTCGCAACAAATTGGATGACTCCGAAATGAGAGAAGTGGCAAAACAGCAGACAAAAAAGTATAAAAAAAGGTTGTTTTTCTGTTGGCACGTATTTTTTCTTTTTTTTTCTTGCTGAATAGGTTGGAAGAGGTTGAAATGAATAAGTTATGGAGTGAAGAATCTTTTTTAGGCAACACATGAGGGATTTTTTCGGGTAGGAAAACCACAAAAACTTTTGATTTTCGTAATTCACGGGAAATAACCTTTAAATTGGGTGTGTTGGGTGAACAATTATTTTGAAATTTCTATTTGATTAATTATGTTTTTTCCATTATCGTTGCCCAAAATAGGACAATTAAAAATATAATAAAGTAGCATCAAAAAATTGAGAAATTTTGCAACATTTTCATTTATATTCATCATTCTATCGAAAAATAGGAGGATATTGAAAAAGAGCAGAGAACAAAACAAAAAAAACAAGTTTAAACTTCACTATACTTTTATACGGAAACAGAATTTACTGAAATAACAAGTAAGGGAAAGAACGTGAGTGGGACAACTCGCTTTAAGATAAATCCTTTAAAAAAATTGAGAAAAAAAGTGAAAAAAATTGAGAATTTTTTCATTTAAGAAATCAAGATTTTGAGATCATTTCGTTTTTTTTTCTGGAAAAATTCCCCAGGGTTAACCTATATCAACCTAGAGAACGTATACTAAACTATCTATGCAAGTCTTTAAGAATATACACAGATACCCTGTGTATCTTTGCTTCTTTGAAAAGGTTTTTTTCTTCAAAAAATTCCAAATTTTTAACCCCTCCCCCACATCTAAGTCCGCCTATTTATCAGTAAAAACTCAACTGTTTTTAGTTCCAATTCTATCCGATCAAGAATGTGTCATGGTTTCTTGGAAACCGAATTTGTATCAAACGCTTTTTTTCAGTCAGAAAAAAAAAATGATAGTGTTATTTTTAACACAGAATTTATTGCAAAAATCAGATAAAAACTGAGGAAACTTCTTTCACGCATACCGTTTTGTACGTTGAACATTAATGTTTCAAACTCAAATAAAAACAATCATGAAAAAAACAACCCAACCTTTTTTGTTTATTTTGAAGAAGTTTGTGGAAAAATCGACATATTTCCCAGAAAAGAGAGCTTTGTGTTTTGAACTGCATTTCGAAATTTCATGTGACTTTACATTCATAATTGGTCTATGAACTGTTTTTGGAATCGTTAATGAACCCAAAATAAACTTCGGATTGGTATATTTTGAAAAAGATAGACATTGGAACCTAATAGTATACATTTAAAAAACAACATATGTACGTGGGTTTTGAGAGTACAAAAATTGGTATTCAAAACATGGATACGTTTTATGAATAATGTTTTTCTTTCATTTCCCCTTCAAAAGTTATTCAAAACAAATAAGAAGGATAAATGAAGAATGGCAAACAAAAAACAAAGGATTCAGGCCAAAACAAGACAAACTAATAAAAAAATATATAAAAAATAATTATATCAATACGACGAAAAAAGCCCACACATACTTTCAAGCAAGACATGTGTTCACGACCTCATCGGATTCTACTTATTAGATTAATCCAAAAAAAAAAAAACTGAACTAAGAAAAAAAAAAGAAAGAACATCTCTTCTTTTTTCAGCTCTCAAATGGTGTTTGGAAAGGATACGCGAATTTGACAAAATGCAATTCTGGTGATAAGGTAATTGGTAGACTAATCGGAAATATATTTATATTTATCTATACAATTTCTAAGAAAAATTTATTGGAGTAACAAAATAAAACAAGAATCAACATTTTTTCAGATTCTCATTGAAGCGCGGGAAAGTGGATCGGGTATGAGGAAAGATTTCACATTGGATTGGGATTTGAAGAAACCAAAGTTCGAAATTATAGCGGTCCGGCCATATTTCAATTCAGAAACGGAACAAGTACATATTTTGGTAAGGTGAAAGAATGAAAAGGTCAATTACTCCAAGTCTATGCATTCTCATTTCCGGGACAAGACATATAAATCAGCCAAGATATGAAGATTGATTCTCCAAAGAACACAAAATAAGCAAAAAATGCTTGAAATTTCATCTAAAAGATCCACCAAAAATTTGAAAGAACCTCCACCTGACTCATTAAATGTTAAGTGGTTTGTAATGGATTCTTTTAGCGAAAAAAAACATAAAAATAATGAAAATATCTACTAAAAAAACCCATTTTGCATAAATTGACTATTTATAACCAAGTAATCATTTTAAAAAGCTTTGCACTCTAAAAGAAAAACCAAAACAAGGAAAAAACACGAAAAACATGTAAAATCCGAAAAAAAACATATTATCTTGTTACTAATTTTTTTCGAGTATTGCAAATTTGCCGTTAAATCTCTAATAGTATCGAGAACCATGTTCGTTTTTTTTTGGAAATCAAAATTGGGAAGAAAAAAATGTTTGACATGCACAGAACTCTAATTGAACCACAATTGCGGTTAATTGTAAGAGACCAGAATTGAATATTCGAAATATAGAAGGCAAAAAAAGACATGGTGCATCAGCTAGTCGGGAAAAATCGGTTATTCTCATTGTTTTCGTCATTTTCTAGAGGTTTTTCAAATAAAAAAGCTTCGAATGATATTTTTTAGACATGTCCATATGAATATTATCTATAAACAATTAAACTCTGGTGTCAATTTGCTGTATTTTAGCCGAAATATAACTCACTACTTAATTAAGATCAAAAAAGCTCAGGCACAAATCACTGCTTTCCTAAATATTTCGAAAAATCTAAAAAACTCATAGTAATTTTTGGTTCTCCATTTTTGAGATATTGGATTTTTTATGTCATTTTAACACACTTTATAGGGCTATAAAGTTTTTTCTCCAAATTTTTAGAGGCTTTTTTTGAGATTCAGAAATCATGTACTATATTTGGAGCAACGTACTTAAAGAACTACAGGAAAAACTTAATTATCTTTTTTAAACTTCGGAAATTAACTGTGCCAAAAAATAAGTTCCGTGTGAAGTAAAAAAAAATTGGAAATAAGAGACCAAAATTTTTGTTTTGCAAGAATCGTGGGTGTTGAAAAAATAATGCAGAATTATATAGCTAATTTTCAAACATGAAAAAAACTAATCAAGGTTTTATGCAGGTGTTATTTCTTGATTCAGAGTACAATGATTTATGAGAAAAACATTTGGAAACATTTTCAGATAAATGGCGCTGGAATAACACAAGGTACTGTAACAGTGAATCTTGAGGCTATGAAAGGTGACTTGGGAAAACTTGAAACCACAACAATCACTGCTACTGGAAATATAGGAAATGTCCTAACAATCCCTCTGCCGAAAACATGGAGTGCTAACCTAAAAGTGATTGGAGTAGAGGTAAACAAAATTTCAATTACAAATTCAGCAAATAACATTTATTCAGGCAACTCGTCAGATTGGAAATGACAAGAGTGATAGAGTCACTTTGTATTTGCCGAATCTCAAAAACTCGGTTTTGTCGAAATCCTTTTTCACACCTTTAGACTTCAAAAATTATTATACAAATGGGGATGTGATGAATGTTCAAATCACAAGGCCAGACAACTCTGAACAAAAGTTTTTGGTAAGCGAGAAAAATGAAAAAGCACACATGAAAAGTGTTTCAAAATCAATATAACGAATTAATCCGATGCATGTAAACACAAAGATATGTATATGTTTTTTTTATTCAAAAAATACGCATGATTAAGACAAATAATAATATGGCTTGTTTTGACTCATAATCTAAGATTGAATAAGACTCCAAATTTCCGTTTTATTTGTTCAATAATAAATGTAGTTTATACATTTATGACGTTCTAAAAATGAAATTCGAAGTTTATGAAAGTAAAATAATCGAACTTTTTTTTGAAGAAAAAAAATGTCTGATTCCCATCATAGGAACGAAAATATTTGTTTCCATTTTAATATTCAAAAATAGAAATATATTTTCACAATAAAAGCTAAGGACAGGAAATCAATGATTTCCTATATAGCAAAAACAGAAAAGATTGATTATAATTATCTATTTTTGGTAACATCAAAATTTCTAGAAAAAAAATAGGTGCGGCATTTAGTACAATAATATATTTCTGAATGATTTTTTGTTATAAATTGCAGATGTATTGTTTTCAGATATGGGAAACTTATACAAGTCTCACAAAATTCTACAAATTCCGATCTTTTCTGAAAATTTAGTGATTTTTGACAGTTCGATGCAGGAAAAAAGGTGCATTTTTTTTAATGAAAATAAATCAAAGTTACAATGCACTAACATCTAAAAAACGTAACCTTAATTTAATTTAATGAGGTTTCTAATATCAAAAAATGAAATTTGAAACAGTGATAATTTTTAACATTTTTTCAAAAAAAAAATGAAAGTTTTTGTATTTTTCGACGTGATATTTCTTTTATTTTGTTCAATGTTTCATGTTTTTTTCGATTATTCAGTGCTCAGATTTTTCCGATTGAAAATCCAGACTCTGAAAGAACACGTCGTAAATTGAAACATTCAAAAAACATGAACTTTTTCAGAAAAATGTTTCGAAATGAACTTTTTTTATTGAAAATGTCATTTAATTGAATGAAACATACGATGTTCGTGCAAACTTCGATGCATCACTCCGTCTTAGAGATTTTGTAGTGTATTGAAAAAAAACATTCTTCAAAAATAAAAACACCAAAAAATTTTGAAATGTGATAAAACCTATTATCTCGCTTAAAGGTGGGGTAAAGGGATTCAGCGAGTTGCTCTTAAAAGAAAGAGCACATTTTTTTAGGTAAGACTCTCGAGGGAACTTTCACTGAAAAGTCTAGTATTCGAGAAAATTTCATTTTAAAAAAATTTGGAAACTTTTAACGTATAGCTTTCAACGTATACGTTGAAAGTTTCCAAATTTTTAAATTTGAACATTTTTCTTCTCGAACACTAGATTTTTAGGTAAGAAATGGGTCTTACCTAAAAAATGTGCTCTTTCATTTGAAAGCAACTTGCCGAGTCCCTTTACTCCACCTTTAAACTAATTGTGTAAAAAAAGAATATTTTTTAAAAACAAGGTTCAGCCTTGGTTTTTACAAAGTTCTGATTCCGGAATAAATAAATTGTGGACACGGTCTACTTTTGCATAACTTCGAGACATTCATATTTCATACATGACAAATGTCGCTGAACTGAATATCAAAAATTGGAATCTCAAAAATTGAACACCGCATTCAGAGTGTCTACTCGAAAAACTTCTACGAAATCAAAAAAGCACAAAATTTTGTATCTAAAAAATCAAGAAGTTCAAGAAACTACATACTGAATTTTTTATTCACATAGGTTTTTTTTTCTTGAAAAATTCACGTTTATTTGGCAACATGAAGAAAACATCAGAAAACATTCTAGTCAAGAACTTGATGTCAAATTTTGATCTTAAAAATAAAAAGTTTTTTTGAAAGTATCCCTTTCCATAGATTTAGAACAGAAATATTTCATAAATGAGAAATATAGGAGAAAAACAAAAAAGTTTTCCTAGAACGAACCCAATATTTCATTTCGGAGCTTTTTAGTCTCAAATCTATCAAATGAACACTTGAATACATTCCGCGAACAATGCACACATTTTTGAGCAAAAAACATGAATGTAGACATGTGATATATCAAAAAAGCAGGACCAATCAAAACATATGATTAAAATTGGAATATTTTGTTAGGCTTCAGAGAAAAAAGACAAAATAACATATCTCAGGTTGTTTGCTTATCAAATGTGCAATGGATTGATGACGATGGAAAATCGACAGATTTAAGGATTCATATTAATCGAAAAATGGATGGAACATGTTATTTAGCTGCTTTGATAACAGAAAAAACAACAAAAAACGTTTTTTCGGATATTATGTTATTCCGAGTTCGAAGTTTTTGTGAGGTTTCGTTTTATTCTTTTTCTTGGAATCTGGGAGCTCAAAAATCATTTTTTTGCAGAATTGTAACGTCAAAATCAATAGGATTGATGCGAATGGTTTTAAAAAAGCTGCTCAAAATTTCGAGCCTCGGGATACTGTAGAACTTGAATTCTCCGGTTCACCTTATTCACTAGTATTGTACCGAGCAATTGATGAGAGATTAAATCACATTGAAAATATAGTGAGTTATAGACGACTAAAAAATAAATATTTATGAGAGTGAAAAACAATATTCTAGAAATCATTCGAAGAAGTTGAAGATCAAGATTATCTCTTCTCATTTTCTAAGAAATCTTCGGGCATCAATATATTCAGTGATGGAGATATGAAAGGAATATCAAATCAGATTGGTGAAATTTAAAACAAAAACATAATTTGTATTCATATTTTTAGTTGACGCTTGTTGTGACAAAACTGCCGCTCTACTTTTGGATAATTCTGAGCAAAGATCAGGAATTTCGAAAGAATGTTTGCATAATTTGAACAACCCATGCAAATCAGGTCAGTTTGAATTACATAACCCTGAAGTGACACATAAATACTAGTAACTGAGGTAGGTAGAAAACATCCGCGAGGAAATTAGTATATAACGAATTCTTCGTAAAAAAAAAGCTAGACAGGAGATTTAACAAAAATAATTCGACTCGTCACATTTTTGTGGTTATGTTATGAATAGATGTTTTTTTTTCTGGGAAACTATGGCGATATGTGAAGTATTCCGGCACTTTTTATGAAAAACTACATGGGATAAATGTTGTTTTGAAAAACTGTTTGAGGGAAACAAACAAGTTCTAAAAAAAGTACTGGGAATAAACAATATCAATTGTCTTTTTTTTTTTAAATATTTTACAGGTCGAGTAAGACAAGGTTATCAGTACGTACAAGATGGATTTTTAAAATAAAAAAAAACCTGTCGGACATTTTTGGAAAAAAATGAATTTCTTTTTATTTTCTGCGAGAAAAAGAGCAGATAAATAATGAGTCGATCTGGTTTGTTGTTGAAAAAACCGGGAATTCAAAAATCTGAGCGAACTTTAGTTCACCCTTTGTTTTTCAAATCATACGATTTTTAGAATTTATTGGTTTGAGCTTTTCTATGCTTAAAAATGTTCTTTTTAACTTACTTCCTGGTTTTTAGAACGCAAATTCTTCCTTATTCATAAGTTCTTGCATAGTTGTTTCAAAAAATAAATTCAAAACAGTTTTCATCAAGATCAAAACAAGAAAATGTTGTTATTTTTTCACATTCGACAATATTCAGGTGAATCAAAGGTTGAATCTGTTCATGGTGCTGGAGTATTTTTGAAATCAATCAGAGGTCCTTCCAATGCAAGATCAGAAATACAAAATATACAGTAAGTAAAAAAATATTATATTCTTTAAAGCATTAATGCACGAGATGCAAAGAAAAAATACTAACTCTTTTCAAAAAGTTCTCAGAAAAGAAAAAAATATAAATATAAAAAATAAGAAAATAAAAAAGAAAGAAAAACTTGAATAAAAAATTATATAGTTCTGAATAACAAAAAACAATTTAACTTTCAGCCAAATGATTGATGACGTGTCTACTAAACTGGAAACAAAACAAGAAACTCGCTCATTTTTCCCTGAAACATGGCTTTTTGATGCACTCATTCTTCCGTGAGGTTTCACTAAACTTTCAAAATAACTTTTCAAACTTTTCTAGAGCAAATGGAACCGGAAGTGTGCTCTCAGAGGTGCCAGATTCGATCACAATTTGGGAAATTGCTAGTCATTTTTGGGAAAAGGGACAAACTTCAATGTATAAACCAGCAGAAAAACAGATTTCTATCAAGAAAACTATATTTTTAGAGGTAAGTTTTATGGGAAAAGTTTTCAGAATTAAATATTTTTTCAGTTTGACCTTCCTAAACACATTTATGTGAATGAAACCATCAGTCCACTGGTAACTGTAACCTCATCAGATTATACAGCGGTTCAATCATCAACAAAAGGAATTGTTGTGATGTGTTTATCGAATCTCCCACGTCATGTTTGCGCAGATCAAGGGCCTGATGGCAAAAAAGGTGGTCCATATTATTCTCGAATCGACTTTAAAGGAGAAGAACCGGTTGCAAAATCTGTTATGATGAATTTTCTGACCCCTGGAATTTTCAATGTCACAATCACTCTGAACTTGAATCGATGTGATACACCACCTTTGGACTCAGTGACGAGATTAGTCACAGTTCAGAAAAGGCCGGATACGAAAGAATATATGGAAACACATACAATTGATACGAAAAAAGAGAGTTCTGCAAATATGGAAAGAGGAATGATAAGTGAGGATTCATCCCCTATTAGTCATGAAGAAGCCAAAAAGAATATTTGTAGCGTTTGCCGATACAAAAACTGCGGAGCCTAATGTTATTCACACTTTGATAAGTTCTCATCTAGAAGATTCGGATACTATCTACAGCTTCAGACTGACTATTTCAGGTGAGAAAGTGGGAAAAAAATCTTTAGTCTGACGAAAATAAAAATAAGATTAACTTTGCAATAAGAAGAGATTGTGCTGGCTCTTGTTTTCAAATTGAGTTGCTATTTTTGTGTGCAAGAGATTTTTTTTTTCTTAGGAAAAGTTGAAGTAAGTGATATACAAAAACCAGAAAAATTTGGTTCAAAACTTAGAACCGTCCTAATATATATCCTGAGATCACCTAAATGAGCTTGAACAAAACAAGAGTGTTTTTCTCAACAACTAATAAGATATTTTCCTCCGAGAAAAAAATGTTTATTAGTAATTACGCACTAAGGAGAAACCGAGCATTGAGCTGGTGTTTTGTTTTTCGACGAATTTGCTATTTTAATGAGTAATCATATGTAAGTGCAACGTTGTGAGCATACTTTTTTGGAAAAACAAGTTTTCTAGTTTAAAAGAAAAAAGAAAAGAAAATGAGAATATTTTTTCAGCTGATTCCAAAATAATAAACGTCACTGATTATGGAACTACTTACTGCTTGTTATAAATATCAACTTAATTCTTTCACAGGCATCACAAATGTTAAACACAATGGGTTCCATTAAAAATTTGAAAATAATACAAAAACATATACCGTGTTTCCCCTAATAAGAGGGAATGCCCTCCTTTTTTTCAACCCATTACTTTTAGTACTATTATTATAGAAAAACTCTATTCCTAGAGGTCCCCGTTCCGTTTTTGATGAAGCACTGAATGAATCAACACTTTAATGGGCTTTAGTAACAAAATCATTACACTAACAATGTAGAATTATTTTATCAAGTGCTCAAATCAGAACTGTCCCGAGTGCCCTTATATTAGGGACGCCCTTCTATAAGAGGTGCCCTTTTATTAGGGGAAATACGATATACTGTTTTTCAAAAAATATTCTGTCATTGTGCCTGTGTAAATGGTTTTCTTCAAATTCAAATTCATATCAGCTACTTGGTACACTTTTTTTAGACATGTTTGCTTTGGTGATCTATGTATCATTTATGTCAGTTTGATAAATTTCAGCTGATCCAAAAGATGTTTTTCATCGCTGAAGAGGTCTGGCTGTTGTATAGAAAGTTTAACAGTTATTTTCCTAAGATCAGAAAAAAAATTTAAAACTCTGAAAAAAAATAATAAATTTCACTATTTACATATGTTAGAAATTGAACAACAGTAATAATAATTTGACAATGTTCACTATCTTCCACGCATTTTGAAGACTTTCAAACCAAAACTGAAGGTCACAAAAAATCAAATTAAGAACATCTGAGTTTTTCTGACAAATAATCCATGTCTCCTTTTTTCAGAATTCCTTCAAACAGAGAGAAAAATTTTAAGAGAAGTTCAACTAGAAAATCAATCCCCAAGAACATTATCCGCAGTTATCAAGGAGTTCGCTTCTACTTTGTATGATTTCAAGTCACTTTCATTAGATAAAGATGAAGATAATACAGAATTGAAGCAGCATGTGAATAGTCGTAAGTACTATACGAATTTATAGATTTTCATGTCAAAAAAAAAAACTATTGTTACAGTGGAGAATCGTCTTCTAAGTTTCTCGGATTGTGGATCAGAAGGAAAGATGTGCGGATATAATTATTTTGGTCCACCGAAAAATGCGAAATCTTATTCGGTTTTGTTAACAGCAATTGCTACTAGTCTTCTATGTGTATCTGAAGCAGAAAAAAGTAAAGTTAATGGATCACTTCAAACATTAATGAAATATATACCAAAACTTAATGAGACGGATTTCGAAGCGGATTTGAGTGATATTATTGACATTGAAAACTTGGAAGATCGCAAATTCATCATAATCTCATTTTTGTACCGAGCTATGAAAGATTGTTCAAATTATTCAAGTGAAACGGTAAGATATGATGTCTGGAAAAAAAGAACATGAAGTCTCGAATAACTAGTCAAAAGCTACCAGTATTGTTTTCCAACTTATTTACATATTGAATAATTCATACATATGTTTTTCTTTCAGAAAAAAGCTTTTGGAGATCTACAAAAATTCTATTATCAACTTGATGAGACAGCTCTAACTGATCGTCGAACATTTGCCTCTATTGCATCAATGGCTAGTAAAACAACTTCTGAATTAATGAGAGGACATCTTTTAACTAGAATAGATAGTGAGTTCAAAATACGTCATCAAGCTAACTATTTAACATATTTTTTTGCAGACTTGAAACCTCCATTTTGGAATTGTAATCGGTATAATACACATAACGTAAATGAAGAAACAAACTACTTCAATCGACGACGAGAAGAAGTAAGATATTGGGCACAAAGAAAAAGGCTGAGTTGTCAGAAGAATATGGAACACTGAGAAGAAAATTATGCTAGTCAAGAAAAACTAAAGCTCAAAAACCCGTTTATTTTTCCAGCTCAAATGTTGTGGGTTGGCTAAAAGGTTCTTTGGTATAAGGATACCTTGAAAATATCCGTTGTTGACTCAAAATGCGGAAATACTTGACAAACAAAATTAAAAATTTTTTGAGCGTTTCTTTGATCTTTGCACCGTGTTCATTTTGACGTTGGGCAAAATTGAATTTTGATTTTTTAGTAAATTTGTGAACATTATACATAAGTGTCTTCAGCTATAGTTTCCTACTATCAAAAACTGAAGGTCTAGGAGCTTTAAATTAGGGGCGGATCTTGATCTTGTTTTAAACTCTCTTTGGTATAAGGATAGACCATGAAAATATCCGTTGTTGACTCAAAATGCGGAAATACTTGACAAACAAAATTAAAAAAATTGTTGAGCGTTTCTTTGATCTTTGCACCATGTTCATTTTGACGTTGGGCAAAATTGAATTTTGATTTTTTAGTAAATTTGTGAACATTATAAATAAGTGTCTTCAGCTATAGTTTCCTACTGTCAAAAACTGAAGGTCTAGGAGCTTTAAATTAGGGCCGGATCTTGATATTGTTTTAAACTTCTTCCAACTTCAAGATATTTAATTTCTAAACATATTCATACTAATAAAACTATATTTTTTAACCTGGAAAGTCTAAAATCCTATTTCGCTTCCAAATCTTTACATTTTTTTTTCAGAGTTGTCAATTGCTCACCAACAGTCTTGCCTTGTCAGCGGTTGTTGCTGCGAATGCTGAAGGTGATAAATATGACTGGGATAGCTTAGCTGAATGGATCTCGGATAAACAATCTGGTCTGGGAAACTTTGGAAACTCTATCAATAGTGTTATTGTTAAACGTTCTTTGTATGAGAAAAAACGTAAATCAGTTGCGCAATCGAATAGTCACATCCAAATCATTATAAAATGTGGAACATGTGCCGATAGGGTTATCAATGTGACAAATCAGGCAGAAGAAATTCATGTAAAAAGCAATGTCCTTCATAAACCCAAAACTCACTTTTTTTCAGATTCCCACAAATCAACGAACAGTTCAATTAACTGTGAAAGGGGCTGGAAAAGTAACAGTAACTGCCAGAATTGTTGCTGCAATGCGACCTAGACAAAAGCGTCAATTATCACAAAGTGCTTATTATCCTGTCAGTATTCGAATGGTTGAACAGAAACACTATAAAAGATGGGTTAATCAAACAGTTTGTTTGAAGTGAGAAAACAATTTTTTTCAAACTTTGAGAAAAAAAAGGATTTCAGTGTGTCGACTCCAGTTATCAGAACTCTAGAAATCTCGCATGGCGTTTACACGTTGTTCGATCCAAATGAAGCTTCTTTGAGATTTTTGGTGAGTTGAAAAGGCATAGATTTTGTGAGAAAAACCCCTAATTGTCTAACATCCTGTAAATCATACAGAAGCAATTGACAAACATAGTTTATATGCAAACAAAACCATGGGAACGGTGGCCTAATAGTTATTTAATTATGATAATGAAATACTATCATATAGTTATGATCATGAGAAAAACTGATCAGAAGTTTTTGTTTAATCAAAAAACACAAACAGTGTCCGCTAAAAACATTCGAATATTGAACATTTCGGTTCTATTCTGATATATGAGTTGCTGGAAGATATAATGGGGTGATTCAATTCGAAATGTTTACGATTAATTGACAGAAAATCTGAGTCATTTTTGGGAGATTTTTTCAGGTTTTTGTCAATTAATTTCATGCAAAAATGGGGAATTGCAATATAAAATATAATTAATTTTACCTTTCTTTTAAAACGTGTTCCAAATACTTTTGGTGTGTGTGTTTTTTATGCAATTAATCGAATTTTTGGTAAGAAATGAATGCGATAAATTTACAAAAACGTGAAATTAACCTACCTAAAAAACTCGGATTTTTTGTCAATTAATTGACAAAATCACATCGATAAATTCGACTTCAAAAATAACATGAAAGTCCCAGAATGAATAACTGATTCAACTTTTGATCAATTTCCAAAAACAATAGTAAGTTGACTAAGCATCACTAGATGGGAAAAGAGTTCCTAAATGAAATACGAGGTTCTAAAAAAAATTGGGTCCAGCATGAACAGAGATTTTTGTAAAAAACTGAGGTCCGATTCATAGACGGCCCATGTGTTTTGTGGAACACTCTCGGATCCTCGAGGGATGAACCGATTTTAATACAAAAACTGCATAGTGAAACAACTTTATTGGCTCAAAAAACTTATTCACTGTTACACCTCATTGATTACACACCATCCGTGTGGATCCAGTGGACGTTTGAAGCAGAGCGTAGGTTCCACACAATCTGTGTAGAGCATACACTTTATGTTGGTGTACTTGAACCCATCAACGGCAACAATGATTGAGAAGAGCAAAAGGAGAGTTGGAAGTAGAAAAAATAGCTTTGACATTTTGTTGTAATGTCTGAAGAAGAGTGCTGTTTTTATAGGGAGAATTTTGGTGGGAGCGGGGGCTGATTGGAATTATCATTATTGATATATGATAATGTGAATCTATTCAATAATTAAAACAATTGTGAGAAAATGGCATTGGAAAATAATTTGAATAACAAAACATACAGTACCATACAGAATGGGAATTTTGTGAAAATGAAATCGTTGAGAGCTAAATTATTGCGTGTTTTCAGAATGGTTCACAAACACCAATCAATGTCGCAATCTCATCAATCGGTATTCATTTCTTCATAACAAATATTCAAGTCAATCAAACGATCTGCTATCAATTACAACTTGAAGAATCTTCAAAAGGTCGCAATACACCAAGTCAAGCATCCCCTGTTCCAATCCGAGCCATCCATGATGTACAGGGTTTGGTTGGCATGTTACTTATATCTCATCCAGACGCCACACCAAGATCCTCAAAAAAACGAAAACATGTTACACGTACTCGATTCATTCGACAAATTAGTGATCCAGCTTCTTTGGTTGATAAGATCTGTTTTGACAATGGCAATTGTGCTTGTGCTGAAATCACGTGTAGTGTTCAATGTAATTTATGTCGAACGGATAATCGAGAGGAATTGCAACATCAATTGGCACAAAAGGGGAACTTTGGTCAGTTGCACTATAAGGGAACTTTGTATTATTAAAAAATGTATATGTAAAATGTATTAATGTCCAGCAGACATGTGACAGCGGGAAACTATTTTTCGTATTTGAGAACCTTGTCTAGAATATCATGAGCTTTTAGGGGACTTATCAACAAAAAAATGCAATTTTCACTTTGAATAACGTAATCTACAAGACTTGGAAGTGGTGTGATTTTATTTCAACAAATAGTTTGTAGACAACACATTTATCATAGCCTAACTACTTTGAAGTTCAAGAGAATGTTCTGAAAAAAAATGCAAAACATTTTTTGTTCTCTTGGGAAACTTTGATTCTAATTCAATCAGAATTTTGAATTACCCTGAACTAGAAAATTCATTGAAATTTAATCAAAAATCCTAGAGCTAATTCGTAAGCTCCGAAAGTGCAAAAATTGATAAAATTCTTGTTCATCATCACAAAAGCTATGAAATGACAAATCGTTAAGAAACTTGATAGCCTACTCAAAAAAACCTCTTATAAGGGGAGTTGTTGAAAAATCTTTTCATTTATCGAATGAATACTAATGTTTATTAAAATAGCCCGGCTGGAACCTTTAAAACCTTGTTGGCTATGTATTTCTATTATGTGGTTTTTGAATATTTCTAAAATACTGTTTTGTCGTTAATCTGGGGCTGATTTCTCATTCAGGAAGTAAATTTAATCAAACTGTTTCATCAACAAAACATTTTTAGAAGAACCAAAGTTCATAAAATACTACAATCTCGTGGGTTATAATTATGAACTAACACCTACAGTATTCTTCACCGATTTACGAACATTTGCAAATTTAAAACATTCTCTCAACTTTCAGTTCTTCGAGTTCGTGTTTCGGAAATTACTGTTGAAAGCTACAATAATGTGGATTACAAAATTATCACTTGCAAAATCACCGACTTCAAACCAAAAAGTGCTCAAGAAAATCTGCCGAAAAGTAAGTTCTCAAAACAGTACCTTTGTCTAGTACAGAACCCTTTTTAAGATGTAAATCAATCCATTCGAATATGGATACGAGAATCGTGTAATTTATGTGATTTAAATAATGAGGTCTATATGATTCTTGGACGTAATGATGGTTGGACTCGCGATGGAACCACGGAGTACAATTATATTATGAATTCTGAAGATCGAATTGAAGCGAATACCAAAGAGTGTGGTGTGCTGAACAGTGTTGTCACTTTGAGTGATTAATTTTTGATCATGTGTGAAAATTCGGGATGTATTTTGTTGCTATTATGATATTGTCATGAATGTTAATATATTTATTTGTTTCAAAAATAAGAAGAAGAAAAAGAAATCACATACATCACTGATGTTACCAATATTTTTCAATAACTTTGAAAAACGTGAACCCATAAACATTAAATAAATAAATAAATTATGAATAAATTGTTGTGTGAGCTAACAAAGTTTGCATCACAATATCTGCTTCCCATCGAAGACATTTTTCATGTATACTAAGATTTTCGTTCATTGAAGGGAATTGGAATGGGTCAGCAACTGTCAATCCTCTTCCGATTATCACGTCGATAGCATCTTCTAGGATTGGTGTCGACATGTTCACAAACAGATCTACTGTCTAAAAATAAATATTTTCAAAATCTATCCTTTCATTTAACTCACCTTCTGAGACATAAGTCCAACTTTACTATCCACCAAGTTCGCTTGAGTATTTATCATATTTACGAATCCCTTCACTTTTCGATTTTGCATTTGCATTTTTAACGTGAATTCAGTTTCAAGATGTATTGTCACTATACTGCCCTCAATATTGTCAAGTGGTGGATTCGCAAAAACCTAAAAAACGGGTACTTGGTCGGAAAACTAGTCAAGAACCTTACATTCATTGAGGCATTCAGGTACACCAAAGCATTTCCTTCTTGTAAATCAATAACTGGAGGTGATAGCGTGGAGGCTTCCACAAATAATGTGCGATTTGGTGTCATAACAGCCAATTCCGGGAATACAGTGCCAATGCAAAGAGTTTCACATTCGGTGCGCAGAAAATCTGACTCGATTTTTGTTCTGAAAAAAAAAGAAAATTTCAGAAACGAAATATTATCCTCACTTCAAATGCTCTGAAAAATGTGCAGCGGCGATAATACTTTTGACAGTTTGTTCTTCAATAAACATATCAAGCATTCTATTCGATTTTGGAAGGTCGCCAATTTTCGCCAAAGTATTCTCCTGCACTGTATTACTTTCAACAACTTCTCCTTGCCAAACAATATCACTTCTCATATGGAAATCAACATGTTGTTGAGCCATGGCGATGGATTTCATTGTTTGAATCAAAGTGACTTCCGGAGAATGACTGATTGAGATGTTTGTTGGGAATTGATAGAGTTGGGCTTCGAACCATGGCAGCAAGTGATTTTTCATCATTTCGCAGTATTCGTCTTCGAGTTTACGACGGATTTGACGAGTAATGCTGTCACGGAACCAATGAATCACTTCAGCAGCCATACTTCCCTGAGAAAAGGTGTGAGCGGCTGTTTGAAAAAAAAACACTTACAGAAAATGAAACTCTCAAGTCACGAATTTGAGCCACACAATTATGTACTTCCACTTCATTATCAGGATTGATCCGCATCGCAACTTCACTTATCAAACCAGTCATTTGTGCATGAATATTTCCTTTTAATGAAAGTGGAATCCATTGAAAAACGTCAACATTCCAATCAGCTGATAGTTGAGCATAACCGCTCAATGTTGACAAGTACAAAAATGAATGATCTGATGGGCGGAATCGAATCAATGGTGGGACAAACTTCTTGAGTGTGATGTTTGCCACAGCCATTTCACCACTTGCAAAATTATTGTAAAACGATTCCTAAAAAATAATTTTACCATATTTTTTCTCTATGTATAGAGTTTTTTATTACTCTTATATCAGGTATTTTGATATGAGGTGCAGCCATTGATAACCATTGTCGAGTAAAATTCGCAGCTTCATGAAGACCGATTTCGTTCACTCGTAATAATAAGGCGTTCGAAGATTCGAAGAGAACCATCAAAATAACAATCGGTATCCTCATTTCTGTAATTATAAACAATATGTGAAAGAAGAAAATGGGAAAGTTAAATAAATAAGTGTGTGTGTGTGTATGTGTGGCTCGCTGGGGGGTGACTCTTCAAGTTTTCGGACACAATGCATCAAAAACATTGCAAAAAAACATTTATCAAGTGGGAGAATCACGAGCTTATCAGTGGGAATGGTTTGGAATGGTTCAGAATTTTGAGAAAAAGTAATTTCAACAAGCTAGAACAATACTTCGTTTTTGGTTTCAGAAATAATCTAAGCTCAGTCACAGAATTTGAAGGTAAGAAATTGAGCCTGAATAAAAACTGTGAGCTGAAAAAGCAGATAGCGTAGTTATCATTCTCTAAAAGTTATCATAAAAAACCGTATATTCATATTTTGTTACCACATGAGAATAGTTCTTCAGACGAATGAACTAGAGAAATTTTAGAAATTTTGCTTATAAGCACTTTTGAGCAAGAACTCCACTAACAGTACATACTTTTTTTTTCACTAACAGTTCATACGTTGTTTCATTTTAGCTTAATGGCATGTCTGACATTCCAGAAATATTTTACTATTCGTTTTTAAACGTGAAATTATACGTGCTGAAGATCCTGATTTGAAAGACTCAACATCTTTTTAAGAGGAATGAAAGTTATTCAAGAAGTCCCACTGTAGAAGAAATTTATAGTTAAAGGTGGGGTAAAGGGACTCGGCAAGTTGATTTTAAATGAAAGAGCACTTTTTTTAGGTAAGGCCCTCGAGGGATTTTTCACCGAAAAGTTTGGTATTCAAGAAAATTTAATTTGAAAAAATAAATTTGGAAACTTTGAACGTATGTACGTTGAAAGTTTCCAAATTTTTGACTTTGAACTTTTTTTCTCGAATACCAGACTTCTTTACCTAAAAAAATGTGATCTTTCATTTAAAAGCAACTTGCCAAGTCCTTTTGTCCCACCTTCAATTGATTGAAAAATATAGTTAGATGAATATTGTGGCTCACTTTTGGAATATATCATCATAAATATTATAATAATTATTTTTTACTTTAAAAAATGAAGAGAAAAATTATGAAACGAGCTAGCTCTGACGAATGACATTTCAAAAATGAATTAGAAGTCTTGAGCATAAACTCCAAAATCAAAAACGTTTCACGAACAACAATAGTAACAAAAAGAAACAAACAAGCATACCCAAACATACAAAAGGGGGTAGGATTTCAAAAATCCACCCCATCCCACTTCTAAAACAATCACATCTCTCCGTGAACATGAAATACGATCCAGACGACACGAAACTATCTAAGAACACTCTCACGAGACAATCATTTTCTCTAAATGAAATGAAATTGATGAGACTGACCTCGGAACCGTCTGAAGCTCCTTTTGCCGCATATAAATTAATATTTGTTCAGGATTTCTTCATAAAAAAAACCATAAGCACACACTCTGTCTCTCACTCAAAAATAAATATATATAATAATAAAGTGGTCATTTTCATTTGACCTGATGCTCTCACAATTGTACATTTTGACAGCACTAAAGAAAACGTTTAGTTTTTTTTTTCGTTGTATTGTTTTAACAAACAAAACAATAAAAAACACTTTGTTAATCAACTTTTACGAGTGTTGAGTGATGGTCAGAAGTGTTAGTTTACGGAAGAGCAGAGTTCGATTTGTAAATAGTACATCTTGAACAAATGTACTCTTTGAAACAATTTTTATTGTAAATTCGCAGGTCAAAAACGAAAAGAAAAACTGGTGACAAGGAAAATCTACAAAAAATGACAAATACTACCCAAGTGCTAGTGAACTGACCATCTGTGAGGCTTTTTTTTTAAAAGAAATCTAAGCATATTATAATATCTGAAGAAGTCCAAAAATACCATAAAATCTATTTAATACAATAGATAACTATTGTTCTTAAAGATGAGGTTAAGGGACTTGGCAAGTTGCTCTTAAATGAAAGAGCACATTTTTTTTTAGGTAAGACCGTCGAAGGATTTTTTATCGAAGAGTCTACTTTTCGAGAAAAATTCACTTGAAAAAAGAAATTTGGAAACTATTAGCGCTATACGTTGAAAGTTTCAAAATGTTTCACTTTGAACCATTTTTCCTCAAATACTAGACTTTTTGGTTGAAAATCCCTCGAGGGTCCTACCTAAAAAATGTACTCTTACATTTGAGAGCAAATTGACAAGTACCTTAACCCCACTTTTAACCGTAAATATACCTATCTGAATGGAATAAAATAAATTCGATTTTCAGCCATTCTCATTAAATTTTTTAAAATGTCAATTGAAATCATTTCACTTCACAAGTCAAACTCCAAATCATTTTGATTCGGAATAATGTTTCATATCGAAGAAAAACATTGTTTGAAATGTTTAATTTAAGAAAAACGCCGACGGGAACAAGAATATATGTTGTTTGTTCTAGCCACTTTTTGAAATTTCTAACATTGAAATCTTGAAATAAAATCTACCTTACAAAAAACTTGGGTTTTTTATTCAGAAACTGATCAATTCATGTAGTGAAAAAGACTTGTAGCAAAAAATTCACGCAAAAAACTCTACTCCGGGATTTGGAGCAAGTCTGACTCGACCTTCAAAACACAAAAATGAAAATTCTTCAAGAGCAACACGAAATGTGTCTAAATAACATAACATACAGAATACTTATGTTTTCACACCAAAACACCTCAACTGTACAATATAAATATGTTTTTATTTGTTCTTGTTCGAAACACTTATGCAGAAGTTACCGATTGGATATGTGTACAGAAATTTATTGGATATTTTTTTATTCAAAATAATTTATGAAAAGTCGAAAAAGCCTTACAAACTTTTCTCATATTCTGGAGGATTATCCATTCTAATTTTTGGATAGTTGTAGTAAAGATCGTCCTCCGGGTTGTTCAGTTTTCTTGTTAGGTCGACATTGGAGTAGTCTACAAAATAATAGAATTTCAAAAAAAAAAAAATAACTCTGAATTACTAACCGTAGTCTTCGTCGCTATCTAGAATAGTCTCGTCTGTTCTGTAATGTGTCAGTGGGTTCGAGAATTTGTCATGCTTGTTGTTCCTGAAAAATATTTAGCTAAGATAAGCAACTGAATTTCAAAATGATAATATAACCTACTTCAGAATATTCTCAATCTGATCATCATCATCGGTCAAGTTGGATGGTGGGTCGGCGATAACATAATCGTCATCAGAATCGAAGAGCTCGTTGCGGAATTTGGCATCATCCCACACTGGATTGTCGAAATAAATCATAGTTGTGTCAATCTCTCTTGATGTTTGGTGTACAACTCCTGAAAACCAAAATATGGATTTTAGAAAGACTAGAAAAGCAAAACTCACTTTTGAGGCCTCTGACATCTTCGAGACCTTTTGGAAGTGGAGGTAGGATGCATTCAAATGCTTGAGAATCCTGGAAAAATGACGGTTAATAGCAAACTCTCATCAAAAATCGAAGAATTCGCGTAGTGTTTATCAGTTCAGTTGAAAACCACATTAATTAGATAAATTATGTGAAAACAAATGTTTTGCTACACCACTCAAAAGATTTTCAACAGTCTAAAATTCCGTTTTTTTTTCAACAAAAAAATAAAAATATCGATTCTTATTCTCCGAAAGAAGTACAAAGCTACACAAATCACGCTAGGTTTATAATACTGGCGCATTTCTCGTTGCTAGGTGGGAATTTGAAAAAAGGTGTTTAATTTTCCAAAAATTATTTTGACACTGGTTTTTATTGTTTGCAGAATTATTTGCATTATTATGGCCAACGGTTTGAGAATAGAGGGGATTTTGATGTTTTAGAAAAATCCCACTTTTATTCACCTATTTATTTTACCTTTTTCCTGGAAATTACGGAAAATTGTGATCAGAAAAATATATTAAAAGTTGACATCTCCAAATTATGATTGGTTTTTTCTCTAAAACCAATGTTTTCTAATCCAATGTTCTGTTTCCTATATACTAATTATCTTAATTATACGTTGTTTATGTTAATTGTTAGAACTTGCAAAAAAATGTCCCTCTAGGAAAAATCGATAAATTCAAATCCCGTCCCTTTCACATGCCGTTCTCCCAATAAAAAAACCACAACAACACAACGCTCCCTCTTTCCCTCCCTCCCTTCTTCCCTCCCTCCTATTTCAAGGCACATCGATTTATTTCGGACGGCGGGTCTTCTAACGCGTCCCTTTCGCGTTCAAGCGTTTCTCTGCGTCTCTTCATTCTGTCACTGTCTCTCGCAATGCCGTTCTGTTTACCTTCTTGGCGGCCATCAACATTATTTCTTCGAAAATTGACGGTTTTTCTGTTTTTTGCTTGTTTTCTTCTGAAATTTTAGAATTTTATTAGTAATTATTCCTGTGAATCACCTTGTTCTGCCCCATTTGAGCGATTGCGGAGTTCTGAAACGTTTGGAAGATAATTTTTGTTGTTTTGAAAGATTGAACTTACTTGTTGTTGACAAGAATCGTCGATGAAACTTGCCGCATTCTCTCTCACATGGCCAATTCTCACAATAAACCGTATAATTTGACTGTTTGAGAAGTTCTCGATACATTTCTTGAAATATAACAAAAACTTTTTTCAGAAATATAACAATGGGTGAGCAGTTGGAGGAGCAAGAGAGAAACGAAGAGAAAAAGGTATAATTATATTTATTACAAGATGAAAAAAGAAAAAAATGTCGAAAAGCAGTGATATTTCTCTTCTGATATTTTTAGCCTAATAATAATAATATATTTCAGCCGATGGTAAAGAACGAGCAGGAAATTGAAAATGACGACAATGGTGTCAAATCTGAAGAAGTGAAAGAGGATGATGAGGACACAGTAAAACAGGAAATTCAAGACGAGGAGGAAGTTGAAGATGAAGAAGAAGACGTTCTGCCGCCACCAAAGGTACACTTGTTTTATTAAAAAATTATAACTCAATTAGCAAAATCATCGTCTAGAATTTTTTCTGGTCTCTAGAGAAAAAGAGAAAGTAACGAAAAATTATTTCGAAATATCCAGTTGTTGATTAACAATATGAGGATTTCGTAAAAAATGAAAAAGTTTGAGCTACTTTGAATGCACTAAAAAATAATAATTATAATCATTATGACAAATTTTTGATGAGAGCTCAATAAACCAAGTTGTGGAGAAAAAAACAACTATCAAAACTGAGGTGCTAATTCTAATTATTAGAAGATTTTTTGAAAAGGATATTAGCACCATTTTGTGCTGAAAAATATCAAGCCTATGGTCCGAAACTTATTGAGAAAGAAATCACAAACTTTTATGTATTCAGATTTAGATTTTACTATAAGAAAAAAAATCACAAACCACTCGAATGATTTCAATGACGAAAAAACGAAGACTTACTCATTAAAAATGTTCAAGAAAATATTTGCGTGGCGCCGAGAAGTTAGCTCAACCGTCATGATCAAATCAGTCATCCATGATATGATATTAATAACAAAAGAAATTTTCAGGTTGAGCTCAAAGAACTGCACAGTATCCCAGAGTTTGCATCAATATGCAATTTCTTCAACAAATTTGGACTAATCAGTAATATGCGGCAGATGAATTTTGCTAAACTTGAGACACTTTTTACCACATATGAGAAGAATAAAAGTGAGTTTTGTAACAATACCATCACCTTTCATAAATTTAAACATTTACAGCACCTATGGAACTGGTAGATCTTTACGTGTTTCTTCTAAGGCGATCCAAATTTCAACACGCCACTAAAGAAAATTGGGAAAAATATCTGATTAAATTTCTGCATTTCCATCCGAGCAGTGGAGAAACACTCAAACATATGGAAAGGTTAGTTTTATTCTAGTTGATTTCTTAAACTAAAATTATTGTTTCAGATATGGAGGTTACGCGTATATCCCAGTTGTTGACAAAATTCAAATTCTTAAAATGCTATGTGAAACGCAAATCGACACGAATGTAAAACTACGGGATGCGGTAAGTAAAAGGATGGATTAACAAAAGAAAAAAAAAGATTTGTCCTCTTGACAACAGTTTGCAGGGTTTCAAAAAGAGATTAAAGAGAGGGAGGCTGCTTATTGAAATGTGAAAAAAATGAGAAAAACAATCAAAATTGTTATTCTAGTAAGCTATCAGGAATTTGGTTTTGCACTCTGAAATCGATTTGGGAATTTTTTGTCTATAAATATTCTGATAGATTTTTGTTTTTGACGAGAACTGTCTGGAGAAAGATCTTCGATTTTTTGATCTCAAAAAACTTCGAAACTTAACACAAAAAAGTATTGAATATTTTTACAAAATAGAAAATAAAGTCAGAAAAAACTGGTGACTAAAAATGAAAAAAATGGAAGTTCACCGTAACCTAATTGTTGGTTAACGAGATGTGAGATCAAAGATTTTGAAAAGGAAAATACTCATGCATTGTTAAAGATTAACAATAAACTGACTAATTATGAACAAAATTAATCATTGAATCTATAATTTCAGATCTCCAACACTTTCCGACATATTGATCTTCGCCTCATCCCAGTTGGAACTGATCGATATGGTTTATCTTATTGGTATCAACAAGATAATGATTGTAATTTGCGCATATATACCGAAGAACCAGAAGATCATTGTGGAAGTACTTGGACTCTTGCCGCTCGAAATCACGATGAACTCAAAACGTTGATTGGAAATTTGGAGAAAGATGATTTGGGTTATAACAAAAAACTTGATCCATTGGAAAAACAAAAGGAGACAGATGTAAGACTGAGAGAAAAAAAACCAACCGACTAATAACTTGTTCATATTGTGTTGTTTTTCAGATTCAAAAAGGCAAAATCCCAGTGGGACATACTGATAAAAAAGGAACCTATTTTGACACGTATATCGATCTCGAGCAGATAAATAAGTTGAAAGATGCTGTTCTTCAAGTGAAAACTGAGAAAATTAATCGACGAATGGGAAGACAACCTAAAGTTCGAAAGTTTGTCGAGTCTGAAGAGGAGGAAGAGGAGAAGAAAGAAGCTGACGCTGACGCTGAAGCAGAAGAACCAGAAAATGAGGAAGAGCCAGAGATTCCTGAGGACTTGTTGGAAGATCGAAGACCTCGACGAGGAGCAATGCTTCGAGCTGCATCAAATCTCAAAAAAGTATTGGGAAGTAGTTCCACTCCGAAGAAAACTCCCAAAAAGGTGGTTGAAAAGAAAGTGTCAAAATCTGAAAGCGATGGCAGTGAAAATGAAGATGAAGATGACGAGGAGAATGAAGATGAGGATACGGAGGAGAGCGACAATGAGCAAGAAGATAGTGGAGATGAGTTCCGACCAAAGAGTGAGAAGAAGAAAGTCAAGAAGCTCCGAGGTAGGAAGGCAAGAAAACCAGTGGATTTTGATGAAGACGATGAGGAAAGTAATGATGAAGAAGAGGTGAAACAACGAAAAGTCGCCACTGGTGATAATGCTTGCGGAAAGTGTCAAAAATCCACTGACTGGGAAGTTTTACTTCTTTGCGATTGTTGCGATGATGCATGGCATACGTATTGTTTGAAACCGGTTCTCTGGTACGTACCGGATGGCGATTGGTTCTGCCCAAAATGTAAACATGGTCGACTTATCGAACGGCTTAAAGCTGCTGAAATTCGATTCGATGCTGATTTGAAGAAAAAAGCGATTGATGACAAGAAAAAGCAATTGGCTGCCGAACGACTTCGTCGTGAAATGGAATATATTGGAGTTTCGTTCAACAATATCATTCAAAATCAACAACTTCTTCTCCCACAACCAGTAGCAAGTTCATCAGAAAGCGAAGACGATGGTACACAAAGGAAGTGCAAAAGAAAGGCTGTCAAGTGAGTTGAAAATACAAACAACGTATAAATATAATAACCTATTGATTTTCAGGAAAATGACAAACTGGAACAAACCAAAGCCTCAATACACGGCTCCAGTCTTTGTTGGTGGTAGAAGATCATGTCGCAGTCGTACTAAGGTTGACTACAAAGGTTCGCAGTTTGACCAGATGATTGAGGAAGCTGTTGATACTATCGATGGTGCACCACCAAGAGAGACAAAACCTGTCAAAGAACCGGAACTTGATGAGAATGGTGAGCCAAAGCCAAAAGTTGGACGAGGTCGTAAGAAGGCGAGATTGAATGATTTGGATGCGGTGGTGGATAGCGATGGTTCGAATAACTATGAAGAGTGAGTGAACAAAAAATACATGAAATATTGAAAACGTGAACACATGCTTCACACATTCACAATGCAAAAAGTTCTGACTAAATGAATGTTTATAAAATCACCGAAAACAAAAAAGTGGTTAATTTCTATATACTTTACCCTTGTTAGAACTTCCAATGATCAACACCAAAAAAATATCTTCAAATTGTATATAGAACTTCAATTATAGGTTGAAGTTTTTGTAACTAATTGCATGAATTGTAGGTTATAGAAATTTTGGAATTGAATGTCAAATTTTGTGGTTTGTGTCCTTATTTTCTTCTGTTCAGTTTTTGAGAAATCAATTTCATTCAAATGTTTCATTGCAGGGAGCAAGAAGACGAATCAGCAAGCGATGGAGAGGACGATGATGCTGAAATTGATTCAGGATCCGATTTTGAAGATGAGCTTCCAAAAACATCGAAACATCGAAGTCGTCGCTCTTATGTTCGTAAAGGTGGTTCTGCTAAAGGTCGAGGTCGCAGAAAGCGTAGCTGGTCCGGCTCGTCAACTGGTGAAGAAGAGGATGATTGGATTGCATCTGATTCTGATGATGGATACCGAAAGAGTCGCAAGCGAAAGGTTAACAAGTATGAGTCGGATGTTGAAGAGGAGGAGGAAGATGTTGAGAAATCAACTACTGGTCGACCACTTCGCAGAGCTGTCAAGGCTTCGGATGGGGAGCGCAAAAAGATTGTGATTTCGGATTCGGATGACGATAATGAACCGGCGGCTAAGAAAAGAGCCAAGCAAAGGTATTTATTCATTAATGTTAAGCTCAGTTTTTGAATTTTGTGTTTTTCAGAGGTTCCGATGATGAATTCGAAGTCGAGAATGATGATAATGAGGAGGAGGAGGAAGAGGAGGAAGAGGAGGAAGGAGACAACGACGAAGATGAAGACGAGGAAGAGGACGATGATACAGAAGGAGACTCGAATGAATCAGCACCTCGAAAAGACGTTCAACGAATGGCCGGTGCTCCACCATCGCAACAACTTCCAGTCAGACCGGTGAAACCACAAATCTCCGCCAAGAGAGTAAGTTACTTTGTTATTTGTATCCTACGATAATTAAAAAATTTTAATTATTAAGAATTCACAAATCCAAACTAGGAAGTTGACATTCCTTAAAAATTGGGTGAGAGAAGTTGGCAAATAGCTTTTAAATCAAGCAGCACATTTTTTTAGGTAAAATCCTCGAGAGATTCTTCACCGAATAGTCTGAGGAAAAGTTCAAAATTTATCTATATTCAACAAATTTTATTTCGAAAACTAAATTTTCTGGTACAAAATCCCTCGAGGGCTGTACCTGAAAGATGTGATTTTTCAAGAGGAATTCGCCAATCCTTTTCACGCCACCTTCAAATAATTAAAGATTTGATTGAGTCAAGTGTATGGATAAACGTGAATCCAAAATAATTTTGATAATTTCAAGATTTTTATTTACAATAGTCGTATATCTAAAACATTGATTTACAGCCACGCATCAGACCAGAAACAGTCAAAGCCAAATCTCCTGAATCTGATAAAGATGATGATTCGAAAGACGAAGACGAGGAAAAAGCAGAAAGAAAACGTTCAATCGCCAAAGACTTCCCAATGACATTGCCAGCCTCCCTTTTCACACAAGGAAACTTGCCAAGCAACTTCAACCAAATTGTTCCAAACCCATACCTTCTCCCGCCACCCACTACCGCTGAACCTGCCAACTTACCGGTACCAAACCCTTACGCAAATGTCAAAACTGAAAAAGAAGCCAAACCAAGTGGTGCACAATATTTGGCATTGTAACTTATTTATTTATTTATTTCATATTTTTCTTTGTAATATTCGATTTCATGTTTTGTGTTAAGTTATTTTTAAATTGATCTCTTCATATTTCTTTACTTTATAATGGCGGTTTACGGATTTGTTTATTGTTTAGTATTATCGATAAAATATTGAATACAATCACATTTATTCCACAAAAATTCTACCGATAAGAAAAAAAGATAACATAAATTCCTAAAATAACATCGCAAACAAAAAAGATAAATTATTGATAAGAATATGTAGAGTTTCATAAAAAGTGGATAATATCTGAGATTGTTATCATTTTTAGGAGGTATGTATTAATGATATCAATACATGAGATTCTAGCCTCAGCAGCTGTTTTCAAAGGTAGATTCGAAATTTGATGATTATAAAATGAATGAGAGAGTAGAGCTGTTGGAGTATATCGCAAAATAGTTTGAAATGAAAAAAATATAGGCATCTAACTATGAAAAAAAATCAACTGAAAAAAAATGGTGAAATTGGTGACAAAATGGAATAGAATGGACAAATAATCGATAACAGATTTTTAGTGAGAAAAATCGAAAATAGGTGAATGGAAAGAAAATGGGAAAATTTGTTAGAAACACAAAAAAAAGGAATTTTTCATGAAATATGAATATTTTTTTCGTCTTGTACGAAAATTTCAATTTGTTTAAAAAAAAAAAGAGGTGGGTTTTTAAAGAAGTAAACATATGAAAACCATGTTGAATTGGAAATCGGTTCTAATTTTTCTAAAATATTGTAAATAACTTTGTAAAAACAGAGGTTCTAACAGGAATCACCGAAATTTTCTCCATATTTTGAAGTAAAAAAAAAACATTTAGAAGATATTCGCAGATAACAAGAAATGTGAAAAAAGCTAAAAATTCTTAGAAACATAGGAAATACTCTTAAAAAGTTATAGAAATAGATTGAAATTTGCAAGAAAAAAAAGAAAAAGTTACACAGCCAGGTCTTCTGTTGAGGAAATAGGATAACCGTCGTCTGATAACACTTCTTCTTCTTCCTGATATACATCCACTTGCCATAATTGGTAATCTACAGGCTCTTCTCTTCGTCGCAGCCCCTTCATAGGATCAAAGCCTCTTCTCTCTCTCATGAACTGTCGATCGTCTTCATCCAATTCTCTTCCTTCGACAAGACCATTGATAATATCCGTTTCATGTTTATGTAGTGCCTGTTCAGCTCGAGTGATCGGGCATTTTGGTTGCACCCATGGTTTGTCACCATTGTTTTTTGGGTCAATCATGAATTCAATTAGATGATTTTCGAAATTGTGTGGGAAGTAGATTCCCATAGGATGGTCGTTTTCACGTTCCTTTGGCAACCGCTCAATACACTCGATTAGTCGTTCGATGCGTCTTCGGCGACTGTTATTTTTTTCTAGTATTTTTTGTAAAAGTGAGTCAGAACGCGCCATGTTCTTGTGAAGCTCGGCTATTTCTCTCTCTTCTTCATCCTCTTCTTCCCATACTCTCTTCATATAGGCAAATTGTTCGTCGTTCAAGTGAGGGAATGAATGTGCCGATTCCGACTCAAAGCCACTTTCTTCTTCCGATTCGGAGTCTGACGGATTTTGTTGATCTCCATCTTCATTTTCAGCTCCATATTCTTCTCCATCCTCTTGATCATCATCTACGCCCTCGTTCACATCTTCAATGAATTCTTCTTCTTGATGTTGTTCGCCTGGTTGCGCCTGGAATTTTAAAAATTGAATTTTTTTATTAAAATAGATCTACTCACATTACTGAGATTATTCCAAAGACAACAAATCGGTTGCCCATTTTCAGTTGTTACTTGTGTGACCAAATATTGTGTCATCTGAAAATAAGAATAATTATTGTACTAATTTCATGAGAAAAATTAAAGATAAACAATGTTCAGTGTTTGCAGAAATTCAGAAAGTGTATGCACAGATACAAAAACCAAAAAATTGGAGTTTGGCCTAAAATAGAGGGCAGTGTACATAGAGTGTATGCCATACAAAGTAAACAGGCCGCCTGATTTTCGCCTTATTGTTCCAAGATTTTTTCTGGAGTGAAATGAAGGTCACCTATTTGAAAAAAAACGAACAAATTTGAAAAGGAATTGCGCAATAGAAATAATTTTTTTCAAATTCAAGTCTTTTAAAGATTTGAAAGTACCGAATTGAAAAGAGCACGATGGAATCAAATAAGAAATTATTCAAGAGTCTCACAAAATATTGTTTTCAAAAGAAATTTTCTCAAGTTCGAACAAAATGGAGTGTAGTTTGCACAAATATTTCTAGATATTATTTCCAGGAAACCAAAACACTGATTAGAAATGTATGGTTCTATCCCTTACGATACCTAACCCAAAATATTTACAACGTGACCGATAAAACGTTTTGTGAGTGATAAAGTACCGTAGTCATAAACCCTTACAAATCAATTTTTTTGATAAGGGACGTTGTATGAAAGAGGTGTATTATTATCAAAATAAGAAAATATTTTCTAGTGTTTTCTACCGTATCAAATAACTTCGAGTGAAGTATATGATTTTAAAACAAATTTGTCAATTATGAAACATTAGGTTTGATTTTTACTACAGTTTCAAAACAGTGAATTCAAAATATCCTGAGAACAGTGAAACATCAGCCCATGTGAGAGTAAAGTGGGTGCCTTGACCAAAACAGAAGATGGCTTACGTTTTGAAAAATGATAGAAAAATGAGACAAAGCCTTATTTTTACTACAGACCATCATGAAAACTCTGGAATTTGGAATTTGAAAACATATCATCAAGTGTTTTCTCTTTTTGCCTCTCCTTCTTATAGTATTAAGTGGATGTTTGGTCGTCTGGCCAAAATTTCAAAACCCCAAATTTAATGTAGAGCATAGCAGTTCTGGATAAAACCTCGAATTACTATTTTTTCTAAGAATTATGTTTGGTACACCTTGCATATGGAAATAGGAAATATTATATTAATGAAGTACTACCTAATCTATAAAGATTGATTTCCTATTACAGGATATCTTGCAATTAATACATGTTTTTTTTCTTTTCAGGAACAGAAATTGATTTTTTTTTGAATTACTCGAAACAGGAAATAAAAAGGAAATGGGGTTTAATAGCTCTGTCTAGCCCAAAAATGATAGCAAAATTTCTGGCACCAAGACATTTTTTTTGTATAGAAAACCGTCAAAATATCTAGAGGGTAAACCTTTTTTCTCTAATTACTATATTTTTTGTATTCAAAAACAACAAAAATTGATTCTCACCTGGATCGGTTGGCCATCGAGATTGGCAAAGTCGGGCACAGCGGGTTGTCCAAGTTCGTTTGGCGGAAATTGGAACTGAAAACAAAATATGAAGGAGAAAAATGAAAACTGTGAAATGGGTCGATGCTGCAGAATTTTTTTTAAAGCTAAGAGGCCTGACATATTTCAAGGTTTCATTTTTTGACAAAATAAGTTTCTAACAAGTTATTTACCATTATTTCATTCTGAAATTGTTCAAACGAGAGTTGATGACCAGTTCCTTGTTTGAAGTTGAACTGAAAAAATTGACTTGAAAATCGGAACTAAATAACAGCGGATAAGAAAACTCCTACCTTTATTGGTAGGTTCTGATGTTCATCTGGAATCAACATTTCGACACCAGGATACATGTGCTGTAAAAAATGATTTAAGTAATCAAACACCACCCTTCCTCGAACATGTATTGATAGAGACTGACTTTCATAAGTTTGCCAACAACAGACGACAATGTCATAGTGTTGGTGTCTGGATTTTGAGATCCGTCCATTTGATTTGGAAGCTTTCGGCAGTTGACAATTGAGAAAAACTGTAAAAATTCAGAAAGTATATAAAAAAAACAAAGCAAGAACTAAAATAGAGCGGAAAGAAAAAAATTATAAAAAGAGAAAATGTCATATAATGAATGTGTTGAACAACACATACATATCATGTAAATAAGAGAGAGAAAGCTCCGCCCACATTTTGTGCTATAGACAGATGCCAAACACAATTATTCAAAAAGAGATGTTGTTCATTTATGTGTTTCACACTTATAAAGTTAACAAAGAAAAAAAAACAAATTGGATTCTATAGCAGAACATTATATTGAGAACTTCGTAATAATTGTAACATGAATGAAAAAAATAACATAAATCAAACTAGTAGGCGGAGTTAGATTGGAGAGATAAGAAAACACTTACGAGGTGAAAACGTGACCGCAAAACTATGTGAGCAGAAAATCAAACATAAAACATTGGATGATGAAAAATAATTAAATTATTATCTCTAGCAAATCCATAAAGAATTTACTTTTTGATGAAATCATTATCGGCAGATATAATAACCGCTATTCTCAAAAAAAATATGTATCATCTTTTTATTAACATCAATCAAATATGCGAAGGTCGAAAAAGAAAAGGGTTTGACCGTCAAAAAATCGAAAACAAGAGAACACTTGTTCATATAGAGATTTTGATATAACTAAAGAAGCCATATTTAATTAGATTGAAGAGATGAGGAAGTATTTATTATTTACGTATACATGGTACAAAAACAAAAAAAACCCCTTACAACAAAAGTTGTAATCCGATATCAACTGCTTATCTATAAGTAAAAACTATAAGTACATATATTTTGTGTTCATAAAAAACATTTCACATTTTTGGATGTTTGAAAGTTTCATAATCTAAAAAAGGTTTTTTTTTTCAAATTCAAGTTATAGAAATATTATAATGACACACTATAGAAATATTATAATGACACTCAGGTGTGTTTGGCAGATGTTTAATGAAAGTGCGTCTTCTATTGAACTTGCAAATAAAAAATAAGACGCAAGAACTTTCATTTTGAAAGGAATGCTTGGTATAAATGGAAACCAGGTGGGAATAGAATTTTTTTTATTCAGTTTGATGTAATACAACGTTACGAATCTTAAGAAATGCAGAAGCCAATACTAATTCACGTTTCCATGGCAAAAATCGGAATCCCGGTGTGGTTTGATAGCCGACAATAGCTTTTTTCCCAAAAAAAGAGTTTACTATCAAAAGCAAATTCCAATGTAGAAAAATACATAAATAGGTGATAAAAACTGGCAAATGGAAATTAGGAAATTTCAAATTTTTAGTTTCCTTTATCATTGAATAATGTATATAGAAAGTAACTGACTTAATACCTACGTCAAAGAAAACACAAAGAAAAATACAATTTTTTGAGCAAAAACGTCACGCGATTAAAAATCATTAATTCAAAATTCATAGAAAATCCTAATGGAAACAGTTATCAGAATAAAATAGCAATTTAATCCGAAACAAGAGATTAGTTTAATCCGAAAGAGAGGATTATTCTAAATGTTTGTAGTATTGAAAAAATTAATCGGACTCAGATAGATAAACTGAATAACAGAGTTTCATGGGTAACTATAGAAAAAAGGATATATTTTTTGATTTCGGAGTGAAAAAAATCGTCATAAGTTTCATGATAGGATATATAGTGTTGAGTACTACTATATAGTATTAGATAATATTGAGAAGTTCTCATGAAAAAAAAAACAATTTGTAGTGAATAACTCTCTTTTTTTCACATCAATCAAGTTTGCAACAGAAAAATGGTTCGACAGTCAGAAAAATCGAAAATATGGGAAGAGAAGTTTAAGAAGGAGTAATAGATAGGAATCAACCTGTTGTCAGGTGAAGATATATTGAGGAGATAAGGAATTTTTTGTTGCGCATAGTTACAAATAATGTTCGGTTAAAGTAATTACCTAATAATCAATAAATTTGAGATTGTTTCCGATCAACAATAAAATGTGCAGTATTTTAATCTAAACATTTTTGGCAAGAAAAGAATAGACAGAAAAAAAACTTGTTTTTCAAACTAATGAAAATCCGTTTCTTTTCGAAATTTTCTGCTAAATTAGAAAAAGTGAATGATACATACAACTCCTAAGAGATTATACTCATAGTGAAAAATACTAATGGAAAAAATTGATTTATCATGAACAAGTAAGAAAACAAGAAGACTCCAATGTTCATTGTTGATAAAAAAATGCCAACAAACTCATCATGTGAAAAGAGAAAAGTTTGCTGAGTGAAAAAGAGGGTATGAAAAACTCCTATTTAAGTAGATAAAATAAACACCTGCGCAAAATGCATCTGCGTCGAGATACATTTTTTTCATATAAAATAAAGTTCATTCAACTGCCAGGTGAGAATAGATCGACAACAAAAATATTTTTTTTGTTGGTATAAAGTTCAATAATTGACCTGCGTTCACTGGTTTTTTGTCATTGCAAACAAGCGGGGGATCGAGTTTTTTCGTAGTGAACATATCAAGAAAAATTGAGCAAAAGCAATATTTCTGAGCTCTGGGAAGCAGTCGACATCGTTGAGAAGTTCCAGTTGAATGTACGATACTTATATCCATTGTAATCCAATGATTCCATTTTTTCCCTACAGCTGAATTTATCAATCTGTCAACGTTGTGCGAGAATCAGTTATGATGTTTTTTCAACCGATATGATCGTTTTCAACATGACAAGAGTAGAAGCATGGCTTTTCTTAATTGATAAACAATAACATATAACCTTCAACATTAACGTAACAATTTATTGCTCCCTAAAAAAAGTAAAACAGTGAATTTATGATGAAACTTAGAAAATATTCAAATTCAATAAAAAGTGGGTTGAATAGGGGCCTGATAATTAAGAGGATTTTCTCAATTTTTGTTGAGATTTAATTTTGAAACTTAATGAGATTATAACATTCTCAGCATCGAAATAAAACGAAAATAAAGAAAATTGATCGAATCAATCATAGCTTTTTTAAAAGGGACAGGAATGAGGGTATAACTGTTGTGATGATTGAATAAAATGGATTATGAACGAAGAATCTATTTGAATTTTCCGCTTTTCCCACGTTTTTGATCTCCTGCTTTTCCTTCTTTTCTTTCGTATTCTTCTCTCGCTCTTTCTTCATATTGTCTCCATTCCTCTTCCAACCTTTCCAATCTATGAGGGTCGAACTCTTCATCGCTACCCCATTCTGACTCCGACATGTCGGTATCCACATCCGATTTTTCATCCGGTTCTTGGTCTCTTCTTTCCGAATTATCTGAATCAGAGTCCCATCCTTCAGCTCCTGCTCCAGCTCCAAATTCCTGTCCAGGCACCAAGAGTTCATCCATCTGAAAATAATACAGACTGTTAAAATTGTGAGAAAAAATATAGAAAACCGTGTTTGCAGTAATTCTGAACGCGGTGCACAGATAAAAAACAGAAACGGATCTGTTCTCATCAAAAAAGAAAAACAGAGAGTAATCAAACAGGAAATAAAAAAATGAGGTATTGCCGGAACCTTATACGAGGTGTGTCTTCATGTTCACAAAAACATCTGCCAATTTTTGATGAAAATGGAAGCATTGACAGTTAGAAACCTTTTTTGAAAAAATGTCAGTTTATTTTGAACACGATTTGAATAAGAGAAATTGGCAAATGGAAATTGAGGCGGTTCAAATTTTTGGTAATTGGAATCACAGTTTATCACTGAAGATCGGAAAAAAATTGAAAAACTCAATTTTCAAGCAAAAACGTCACACGACCAAAAACCAATAATTCAAATACCGTAGGAGAGTCCATTAGATTTATCCGTCTAAAAAAAGCAACATTTAATCCGGAAAAAGGATTAATGTCAATGTTTGTAGTTGAAAAGATGAATCAGATTGATATCAATTAGTAACATAAGGTGTCATCATGAATAGAGAAATATATTTGAATCTTGGAAACGTGTGGTTATATACATGTCAAAAAAGGAAACGAATGATTCAACAAAAAAAAACAAAATTCTTTGACAAAAACTAGAACTCCGTTGTTGGAGTGAACGTACATAGATCAACAACAAATACGTTTTTTTTAGGTATGAATTTTTTTAATTACACCTGCGTTGTGTAATTTTAAAAAAAATTTTCGTTTAACTCGGTAACATTGGGGATATAAATTTTCCAATGTTTATTTAGCAGAAAAGTTGGGTAGAAACTATGAGTATATTTTTTAGATTTTTTTCTATATTTTAAGATTTTTTTTTCATATTTTAAGATTTTTTTTTCATATTTTAAGATTTTTTTTCTAAAAAAATATTTTCAAGAAAAAAAATATTAACAATAGTTTTTAAAAAGAAATCAATGCACCTAACTCACTTCTGTCGCAGAGTTTGTTTAAAAAATAAGGAAAATTGAGTAATTGAATATAGGTTATTAACATTGAGAAGCTTCCAGCTGGAGGTACAAAACCACTCGCAACACAATTATTCTTTTCTCATACATACCGTCGAACCTGCCAATTTACATAATCTTAAATGCCTAACGAAGTTTAACAAAATGTTTGGAGGTCTAACTAACATTTTACATGTTTCTAAAAATTCAATTTTTCACTTCACTTTCGACGATTTCTTCTAGTTTGTATAAGACTATCGTTGAAAGTACTTATAGTAGTCGACTACAGTTTTACCGCAATCAATTTTTTATTCAAAAAAAAAAATTAAAAATAAATGACAATCATATTTATTGAACATCAGTTTCATCGATAACAAAAAATAGCATTATTCCCTAAAAAACGAAACAGAAAATTAATGATGAAACAGATGTCATATTCAATGGGATAAATAAGAAATGTTCATAAAATGGGTAACAATCAATTTAAATGGGCCTGATGATGATTATATTTAGAGGGTTTTCTCAAAATTTGTAGAGGTATCAATATTCAAAATTCATGAGATTTTAGCATTCCCAGATCTGTGTAGAGGTATAAAAATTTTGAAAATATAATGAACAGTCTGATTTTCTGACAACATAAAAAGAGAGTACATTTGAGATATATGTAGCAACTGATTATTCAACTGGGAGATTTATCAATAATGAGATTCTAGCCTTTTTATATGCTTCGGTTAGAGGTAGATAGAAGAAACGAGAAATTGATGTGGTCAAAATGAATATGTAGATATTTGAAAGGGGGTAGAATTGTTCGAGTGAATCGAAAAAAATGAGGAGAATAATTAAAAAAAGCCATAGGATTATAAAAAATATTCTGGTTTCAGTTTTTTTAAAGATAATTTTTGAAAATTTATGAATATGAAAAAATGGATGTGATTAAAATGAAATTTTACTTTTTTTTGACATTTTAGAGAGAGAAAATAGTGAATAAACAATGAAAAATAGGCATCTGATTATGAAAAAAATGAATTGGAGAACTGATGGAATCAGATTCCAAATAGAAAAATTGACATATGTTTGTTAGAGAAATGAATGGATTCAAGATGTGCGAAAAAATCGAATAATTCTGTCAAAATCGAACAGCTTTAGTAATATCATGTAACTGGGGAAAATGAAGTATTATAATAGTGAAAATATAAGAGAAGAAAGGAAACAATTACTCAGCTGGAAGGTGTTCTAGTGAACCCTCAACAAAACCATCGTCGCTTTCCACTGCTCTTGCCTGTTCTCTTCTTCTTTGTCTTTCTTCTTCCGCTTCTTCATTTCTTGCTTGAATTTGTTCTTGTTCCTCCGCTAACACACTCGGGCTCCGGGAATCATCGCTATACCATTCTGACACCGATCTGGTGGTATAATCACTACCTGCATTTGATTCCTCATCGGAATCTGAGGATGGAATCTGGAATTTTTTTGGAATTTTTTCTGTTGATTAGAAAAGTCTTATTACCGTTTTGATATTGTGCTGGATCCAGTAAAGTGGCTTGTCATCGATCGTTACCTCAGTCATCAAGAATTGTCTGATCTTTAAAAAATTTAAGTTAAATTCTAAAAGAGATCTCACCAAAACATTTAGGTTGATGTATTTAAATTTAACTGGCGAAACTCTAAAAAACTAATCATTTTCTGAAACCCGAAAAGTGTATGCACAGATAAAATTGGGAACGAATTGGTTCTCTTATTCCCCTAAAAAAAGCCTTTCGAAAATTTTATAAACATGTTGGTAGGGTCAAATTAGAAAATATTCGTGTAATTTGATCTCATTTAAATGAGACTCTCAAAAAACTTTCCTCAACACACATTTTTTTCCTCAAAAAAATGGAAGAAAAATATATTCTAACAAAATAGAGTGTAGTTTGTACAAATATCACTATTCATACTCACTACGTCATCTGAAAGCGAAAAAAAACCACGCGACGAGTTTTTGAAAGTTTATTTCAGAAGCAGAAGAATATATTTCTTTGAAATTTAACAGATTTCAAGAAAAAAAATCGTGTTCTGGGATTTTTATATTATCAAGTAATCCTTTTCTAACTGTCGAACTTAAGTTTGAAAACAAAGATTTCATATTTTGTGTTTGGAGTTTTGCAAAAACTTATGAAGGAACATCTCCGAATTTGAAAGTATATGGTAAAATTTGAATTGACCGAGAACTACTACTTTTGTGAGTTCAAATTCAAGTAGCAGAATACTGAATGTTAATTTAGGATATTGAAAACTGTTTTTTGTTAAGAAAACATTTACTTTATGGATTGATGAAAATGTTTCGTACCTATTTCTAAGCTAAAACTTTTGTTTGGATCGTTTCCATTAGTTAATTTTTTGAAAACAAAACTCTCACTTTTATAGTCTCATTTCCAATGTCTTCAAAGTTGGGAAAAGCCAGACCATTGGGTGTGAACGGATACCAATACTTGAAAAAACTTTGACATTGAACGAAATTGTTAAAAACTTTCTCACCCTTCTATTTTCCCGTTGATCGAATGGAGCATGATATTCATTTCCTTGCGGAAAATCGAACTAAAAAAATTGACTGGGTTCATTTCTATTAAATTGAAGCTGTTGATAAACAATCAACTGAACTACAATAAAAAAGTTCTTACGTGTAAATTGAGATTGTGGGGCAGAGGCAACGGAGACTCGTTTGGGTACATTTGCTGAAAAAAAGTTGAGACTTATTATGTTATTTTTCTTTTTTAGAAAAACCAGCAAACTTGTCAAATTGAGCGGTTTCCACAAACATATAACTTACGTGCTCTAATGCTTCCTGAATGGACACTATTTTGCTGACGGTTTCATATGCGACGTAATTTGAAGACATGATGAGCACACTGAAATAAGTCCAATGTTGAGCAACAATTTAAAACAATATAAAAACAAGAAACAACCACGCCTACTTTTTGTCCTTTAGAGAGATGTATTTTGTGCTTCGAAAATAAAACCAATTTGGGTTGAAGGTTTAAAAATTGTGTTTATAAAAACTTAGGCCCAATTGATAAAATGGAGTTAGTTTAAAAAGCTGATGAAAAACTAACGAATCCTCAGCAGATATTTCGTCAAATACATTTATCTCAAAAAAGTGCATCTTTTTAAGAATAGTAATAATTTATGCAAAATAAGGAATATTTTTTGACCCAGCAGCATAATACTTGTTGAAATAGAAAATAAAGCTGTTAGGTGAAGATTAATTGAAAATATGAAAAGTTTTTATTAGGTGTTCGGAAAAGTCTAGTTGAAAAAATTGGAGCGACATAATTTTTTCTATCAACGTAATAATTGGAATTATTGTGGAATTTAGAGCCATGGAAGAAAACCAATATGGCCTAGAAAATGCCGACAGTACATTTCACGATAGATCAAAAAAGTTTTCGAGTCTAATAATGAAATCAAATTGTAAGTTCCAGTAGAAATTTGGAATTTAACACGAATTAAAAAATTTAAAAAAATGTTCGAATACTCTGAGAAAACAATCACGTGATTTTTTTTTTGTGAAAATTCAACAAGTTTCAGAGAAAATAAAAAAGTAATTTTTCAGACTCAAAATTTTTTTGATCTTTTTGAGAGGGAACCTGTACTGTCGGCATTTTCTAGGCCAGATTGGTTCTCTTCCAAGGCTCTAATTTTTTCGTCCCGACAATAACTAGGATAAAAAACATATTTACATAATTGTCAAAAACAGATATCTGTATTCCCTATTCATATAACCATCTGTCGCTATTTCAAAATTTCGTTTTGAAGTTCAAAAACTATTTTTTTTTTGAAAAATGCTAGATTTAAAAGGTGAGAAAAGAGTTAAATTTTGTCATAGCAATTAGGCGTCACTGTCAGAGTTTTTGTGAAAGATATTTCTCAAAGATAATACACGCATCAATCAAGTTGACAAGTAAACGGTTTTGACCGTCAAAAAAGTCGAGAACGTATGCATGAACCTTTGCGAAGGAAAAAGAGTGGCAAATAACAATGAATTGTAGAGATTAAGAATACATTTTTTTAGTCTTATGAAACGCATAGTGACGCTTAGTAACGCAGACACGTGTATGTTTGTATTGACTAATAATGAGTGTGCTTTTTTTTTCAATGAGATCTCTGTGTTTGATGAGCACAACGGCCAGCAAGTCAAGAAATTATGGATAAAAAAATTATGCTTTTCTATAAGTTAGAAAGATTTGGCAGCCAACTCGGGGAAACGGGAAAATTAGTTTGAAAAGGACTTATTGATATAATTTGAACCGGCAAAATCACATAACAAGGTGACAACCTTCATTTCCAACAAGGTTTAATTGAATGGAAGTTAAAGAGTTGTAAATTTCAAATTGTTATTTAAAACAAAACAGGAAGAAAGTTTGTGATAGACAAGAACGTCACTGAATCAAAAACGAACGACAATTTTCATTAAAAATCTCGGTAGGTTTAACTAATTTGATAAACAATGCCTATGATTCGATGAAAAAAGTGAATAAACAACAAACCAATTAGTTTGCTTTGGGAAAAAAAATTTTATTGTTCTTCAGAAAAAAAGTGCTCCGGTTTTCACTCATTTCGTTGTCTCAGATTGGTTCTCAAGTATTTTCAAAGCTCTCATCATGCTCCAAGTGGTATATTATTTCATGCTCAAAAAATCTACTGCTTTCAAAAGAAAAATCATATTCATCCCACCTTTTACATGTTACGAAAATAATCAATAAAAACGAAACATCTCAAAATATCACCTATGTAGGTTGACAACCAAACAAAAAAGTTCAGAACAAAAACTCGATGCTTCGAAAAAGAGTTTGTTGTTAAAAAGAAAAAGAGAAGCGTCTTGACCATCATAAACAAAAAACATAGAAACAATTGTTGAACCAAAGTGATGGATATAGCTGTCAAGTGAAGATGAATTGAAAAGATGAAGAATTTTTCATAGGGTATTTTTGATAGGCACAGGCGTTAAAAAAACTGAAAATGGTATCATCAATTTTCTTTTTTATAAATCTAAAATTTTGAAAAATAGGTGGTCTTATATGTACTATTCATATGAACATCTGTCATTTTTTTCAATGAAAAACCAAACAGGTTGACATTTAGAAACCGAGATGAGCAAGTGTCAACATTCAATTTGAATAAGATTGAATGAAAATAGACTGACAGTTTAAAATTCTGTTAGTTCAAATGATTGTTATTTCAAATAGGTAATGAAATTCAAATCGACTGATCAAATTATTACGTCAATTTTTATTTCTTAAAATAAAGATCAATTTTAATTCATTTAAAAATCTCATTAGTATCCATTATCAGTCTAAAAATAGCAATTTAATCCGGATTAATCGCTAATAGGAAACTTAATTTGAACTCATCACTTTTGGTTTCAGTGTTTTTTAATAATATATTTTGGCGTGGTCAAAAATTAAATAGAACCCAGTCATAATGTTGAATCAAGCTCAGATGAACTTTTATTAAAGGTGCAATTCATGGTAAATACTAGTAAAAAAAAGCTATAATTGAAAATGTAATCATTTAATCCAAAAATAGATATTCATCACCAACAGGAAACATAGTTTATTAGCTTTTTAGTCTTTAATGTTCAAAAATAGATTTCGGAGAGTTCAACATTTTAGTAAACCTTAGTATTAACGTTAAATCAAACTCCTAATTCAGTAATTACGTCAAAAGGTTAAAAAAGTCAATTTGTAAAGCAAAAACGTCACTCAATAAACAAATATTTTTGTAGCCACAATCTCATTAGCATCGAGGATTAGTATAATGGAGAAATTTATTCCAAGAAGTAGTGGATTAATTAATAACATAAAGCATAGTTTGATAAACGGTAACTATGAAAAATAACTTTCGAAGGTAAGTGAGAAAGATGAGAAGGAGAAGTGAAGTTTTGGAAGAACAGAAGAACTGATTGATCTCCGAAAAGCTGAAAACATGGACAAATTAAATTGAAGAGAAGTAGTTGATATCAAGTACATGGTCAGGTGAAGACAGAGCCAACTTGAAGTTGTATAAGAATGATTTGAAAAACTGAAGCTTTATACTCATGATTGAAAAAGAATAAAAACATACAAACTGTCCTAATTACTTGATTCCTAGTGACATGACAGTTTAATTTTTTTTTCCTCCATGAAACCTCTGTGAAAACCACCAATTAAAATTTATTTGTCGAGTTGGACGCGTTGTTTGAAACCTAACGAAAAATGAAATACGAACTTCCTTATCTCATAAATCTATTTTCACTTGCCAGTTTGATTTATATCACTCACACCTATTCGAGAAAATGTTGCCATTCTCTCGACGGTTTAACGGTTATTTGTCGTTATTTTTTACTCATTTCCCTTCTTTCAATCTGAACATCAAAATCATAATTCCAAATAAACCACTTTTTCTGTATGTCATGTTTATCATTGTTTCTGGATGAAAATTGATTCTTTTTCAATCATGAGTATAAAGATTCAGTTTTTCAAATCATTCTTATACAACTTCAAGTTGGCTCTGTCTTCACCGACCCCTCAACTCACCGGTTAAAATACCATATACAATAAGAATTTGAGCGGTTTATAATATCGCATAGTTATAATAACAGTTCACAAATTTGTTTATTTATTAATAATATAAAAAATAATAATGCAACACAATCACATTTACTATGAAAATCCACCGAAAAGAAAAAAAAAGATAAAATTCATCCCTAAAAACATGAAAAAGTAGATAAATAACAAAATTGAGATCATAGTTAATTTAAAAATAACGTGAAACGAGTTATAAAAAAATTGGTTACATATGCAAGATAAATAAAGAACGCAGAATTTCCAGGGCTTTTCAAAAAATTGGAGGATTTGTCTTGGTTTCTTTAGAGGTATGTCTAAACGATAATTGTTTGGTCATACATACATGAGATTCTAGCATCAATTTCAGCTTTTTTTTGAGAGGTAGGAAGCTATTAAAGACTTGCTAAATTATGTGAATGATAAATTAGAAATGATTAAAATTATGGATGTTTGTTGGATGTTAGGGAAAATCAAAAGAGAAAGAGAAGAACAGTGAAAAACAGATTTAGAGAAGAATCTGATGGGAAATCGGTGTCAAAATAGGACAAAAATAAATGGTTCACACGAAATTAACAAATAGGGTACATAGGAGGTGATAAAAAGAGAGGATATAAAGTTGGACGATCTTCAAATAAATAATGAAATAATTAATTTTTTGTTTTTTTTTTTTTCAAAAGTGGGGTTTTTGAACAGCTCTATGGGATAGCATAAATAACATTGTGATAAAAATTATGAACAAAATAAGATAAAGAACATAGAAAAATCATTCAGATGGAGGTTGAGGACTTCCTGATACAATTTCAGCAAAGCCTTCTTCTTCGCCTCCTTCTCCGTCAATCTTCTCATTGTCTAGTCCATTTTCTTCAGGCTCAGGCTCGGGTTCGACTCTTCGACGTCTCAAAGGCCCAATGCTTCGTGGTTCAATCCCGCGGTTTCTCAAAAACTCCATATCATAATCTTCCAACTCGTGGCCATCAAGAAGAATGAAAACGAGATGATTTTCATATATCTTATTATGCAATATTTCGGTTTCTCGCAGTACAGAAGCTGATGGATTAGTTGGAGGCACCCATTCTTCTCCACCACGATTCTTTGGATCGATCATAAAGTCAATCATATCATTAGTGAAGTATGATGGGAAGTATTTTTCGTATATATGGTTGTTGTCGCGTGGATCCGCAGTTCTTGGACGATCTTCTTCGGGGTTTTCCTTTCGAAATTGGTTGAAATAGGCGTCACCTTGTGCGGCACATTTGCAAAGCTCATCAAGTTCGATTAATCGTCTTTTTCTTTCTGCTTTCATTCGTTCAATATGATCATTCAATTCACCAAGCGTGAAACCGCCGAACTCCGATCTCATCCTCTTGTTGTTCTGGGTATTTGATGCCTTCATCATTTTTTCATTGCAAGAACCAGAATCCAATTTCCTCTTTCCAGGTCTACCAATTTTTTGACTATCATCTTCTTTTCCAAATTTGATAGGTTCTACTTTTCTTCCTTGTTGATTTGGTTGCACTGGTTGAGATGGCTGTAAATTCATAATCAAATAATTTCAGAAGAATTTTAATACATAGTTCCCAATATAGAAAATATTGTTTACAAATATTTCCCCAATAATCCTGTATTTTAAATTTCTCACCTGAGTTTGTCTTGGCGGTGATACATTACTGACAACCGGGGAGAATGCCGAAAACATATTCTGATTGAACTAAAAAAAACTATTTTTTGATAGAAAATTGAAACTGACAGTGAAAAAAATGCACTCCTCCTGGTGAAACTGAACTAATTGGTACAGTTTTTGTAAACTTACTTGTTGTGGTGGGGTTTTTCCAAGCGTTGGTGGTATGAACTGGAAAAAAATTGAATATGATTGACAAATTGAAGAGGTGTTCTTAAAGTAATTGAGATATGTTTTCTGAACAACTTTGCACTTTCCAGAAAACGAAAAAAATGTGTTAGAAGAGAAAATATAATTTTTTGTTTCCTATATCTGAACTTAATTAAAAACTTTAAAAATGGAAATCAGGGTTTTCGGTATACTAGAAAGAATGGGACCCAGCCGAATTTAATCAACACTTGAAGTGATTTTTGATAATGAAAATATCCTACAAGAAAACTCAGATCTGGAATCATTAATTTCTCAAACCCCAAAACGAGTAGTGGAAGTGCATTTCAAAACCAGAATATTTAATAAAAATATTCTTACCTGAACCGATTTTTGTACAATATCGGCGATTTTGGGTGGATTTGTGCTTGTACTCGGGGTGTTCTGAAAAAAAACAATTGGTTAATTGACCGTTTTGGTTTTAATAAAAACAATCTTACCTTGAGTGATTGTTCTAGCATGTGGGCATATTGAGATGAATGAATCGAGTTGGGATTTTGCATATTCTGCAACAAGAAAATGAATAATTTAGTTTACAATTTCTTTTTGCAGAACCGAAGCTTCTATTCGAAGCTAATATCCCAAAAAGTTAAAACTAATAACATAATTATTTATTACCTGCATTGGATTTTGTTGCAAGAAATTGAACATTCCAGATTGGAACATGGGCTGAAAAAATAACAAAATTGAATATCTTGAAAATGTCAACAAAAAAATGGTGGGTTTTTTTTTCAAAGTATGAAAAATTTTGATCTAAAAAAAGAGCCCAGCTTATTTGTTACAATTTGAAAAAAAACATACGCTCACCATTTGGGGATTCAATTGGTTGGTTGCTTGTGGAAACATATTGAATGAAACATGCTGAGAATAGTTGTTGGGAAAGATCAAATTTCCACCCTGTTGATGCATTAGCTGAAAAAAATAATAATTGTGACAAGCTAGAAGGGTTTCAAACTCACTTGAAAATATTGAATAATCATTGCCCAAGTAGCCATGTCATACCCATTGAACATCCCAGAACCTCCGCCCTGAGAATTCATTATGGAATGCTGAAAATAAACATTGATTGAACATATGACTGAAGAGAAAAACGGTCAAAAGATAGAGAGCAAAAGCTAGGTGGTTTTGAAACAATGAAACACTTCTTTGTAGATAAGTAGTTTTTTCATGAACATCAGTTTTCAAGAAAAAAACCGCCCAACCGTGGGGGTAATTGATATGATATATAAATGAAACTGCCAAATGAAGATAGATTGAGAATATCAACATGTTTTTTGTCAGAGTTTTTGTGACACATAGTTACAAACATTCAACTCTTATGAACCCATATATAATAGAATCGATCAACTTCAATAAAAAACATATAAGTACGTGTCTCTAAATATTTATATGAACATCTGTCGAAACAGAATGTTTTCAGTCAGAGAACCAACACGTGTCAACCGTTTTTCCAACAAGATTGAAATGAAACAACTGGCAGATGAAAATTCCAAATTTCTGGATATTGAATATTCATTACATCACAGAATACTATTGGCTATATTTAATATTACAGGGAAAAAAGAAAACAATTGTTCAAAACAAAAACGTCGCTCAAGCGAATAGAAATGCGAAGCCGTATTGAAAATCCTATTAGAATATCTTATTAATTTGAAAATGTCAAACATATAATCCGAAAGAAGGGATTATGCACTAACATGAAACATATCCGATTAACAGACACGTTGATTAGCTAGAAAAGGGAACATAGGATTAAGTACCGTAGTCAATGATATGAAAAAAGGTAGTATAGATACGTAGAAAAATTAATTAGGTATATAAATTTATAAGTAAGTATTTGATATATATCTACACACTATGTATTCATATAAACATCTGCCAATTTCGATGCAAAAAAAACGTTTTGAAAGTTCCCCCAAAGAATAGTATTTGAATAAAAGAAACTGGCAGGGGAACATGTTTGAATTTTTTCGATAGTTTCAATGAATAACACTGAAATCGATAGGAAACTATGACTATGTAAAAATATTATTGAATAAACATTCTATCAAGCAAACGCGTCTCTCAAACAAAAAATACTCAAAGCCGCATTAGAAAATCTTATTAGAATCCATAATGAGTCTAAAAAAAGAAATTGTATTCAAAAAAGAAGGATTATTCATTATGAAGACGTATAGTTGATTAAAAAACAACACTTTCGAAAAAATATCAGGAAAGTTCGTGAGAAAAGAAAAATAGTTTGACGGCCAAAAAAATCAAGAAAGTGGCATATTTTACCACAATGATTGTTATAAATCAAATTGGAAGATGTGAATAGGTTTGTAGGAGAGATCAAAGAAATGTTCAACAGGTTTTTTTGTAACGCATAGTTATAAATGTTGACCACGTCCAAATAGACTGTTTTCATTATTTAAAAAATAGTGAAAAACTTCGATGAAAAATACATACTCATATTATTCATATAAACATCTGTTAATTTCAGTACCCATTTAAACTGAGAATTCCAAATAAATGTGAGAAAAACGATGTTCTCACTCAAACAAACAGAATATATCCATTAGATTCAATTATTAGTCAAAAAAAACCTCTCTGCCAGATTTGTTAATGACCATGAGGGACCTCTCGTAGATATTTTTACATGTTTTTGTCAAGTTGTGTGCCAAATTTTGAAATTTGCTTCTTTATCAACATATGAGATCACTATTCTTATGTATCTTTACCCGAAAAAGGAACAACAACTTGACCGTCAAAAAAATCGAGAACATGAAAAAAAGAGTTTCATACTGTAGCCATTGATATGAATCAAAGTGGCAGGTGAAGATGGTTTGAAAAAATTAGAAGTTTTTTATTAGATCTGTTCGACAGCATAGTTAAAAAATGTGGATCACCTTCAAATATCTTTTTGTATCAATTTTGAGGAAACGAAACCATACAAAAAATGACGTATCCAATTGATATTTAAGTATTTTATACTAGTTTAAATATCTGTTTTCCAAGGTGAAACATTTTGAAACAATTGTAATTCATCGTGAACTACTGAAAACTCGATTATTATTCTGATGACCAGATTAAAAAAAAGAGAAAGAGAAAAACAAACAAAAAAAACCGTTTGACCGTCAAAAATAAATCTTCGAGATTGTTGCAACATTAATTATCCAAATAGAAGTGATTGATATACATGTCAAACTGACAAGTGAAAATAGATTAATAGGATTAGGAAGTTTTCATTTGATTGTTTATTGGGTTGCAAACCTGGGGTACGCCCAAATCAACAAATTGTTCACGTTTTTTGAAGAGAAGAAAAAAATCAACTCAAGCACATGAATAAAATTAAAACAGACACATGTTTGTTTTTAAACTAGTTGGCCATTAAATGAACACGTGTCAAATGTATGATTAAAAACACGGTCGGAGCACTTGTCAGCATTCATTTTGAAGAAAAAATGGAAATTTGAACGGGACGTGAAAAATAAATTGGAAATCCAGTTTTCAATTTTTATGTGCTTATTTTTTTTACATAGAACAATCATTCAAAAAACTGAATTTATTCATAGAATCCCACTGAATTTGACTTGCATAAAAAACAAAGACAAAAATTAAATGCCAACCGACAGAAAAAAATAAAATATATATCCTGATAGACTGAAAAAAAAGTGATTGATGTTGAGGTGGAAAACATATAATTAACACCCTCCCAACGTATGTATGTGAATGGTTTGGAATTTTGATGGCTATAGGGACCAACTGATGTGTTTCTTGATAATGCGTTTCACACACTTGATTGAACATGGGTAAAATAAACAAAAAGTTTGACCGCCAAAAAAATTGTCGAAAATGGCAACATTATGTTTTGGCGCGAAATAAATTGACAAGTTAGATGACAAAGAACTTTTATGTTGTTTGGTTTGGCGATTTGAGAGTAGCATATCATGTTTCACGTGAGCAACAGGGAGAAGATATGTTTGGGGAAGTTAGAATGAAATTTACTCCAATTACACTGCTTTTGGGATATGAATTAAACCCTAGAGTTAGTGAGCAATATTATTTGTCAGGTGAAGTAGCTTGAAATAGGTATATAAACTTGAAAAAAAAGTATATAAAAATAAACTGTAGTTTTCAGAGAAAAAATAACACCTGCACTGCGTGTTTTTTTTTTTACATATAAAACTTGTGAACTATGTAGCAAAAAAAAAAAACAATGTCGAAACAACATTAAAAAAATGAGCTTCACAATTGAAAAACTGTTTCGAGAATATACTTGGCTAAATTTATCACATAAAATTAATTTAAATCAATTAATTGGATAGATAAATAATGTTTTACGAGGTTCATAGTATCCCGAACAGTTTGATTTCAAAAAAATACACCCAACCCGCCTAAAAGGCAAACCACACCCAAAAAATCGAATTTTTGATATATTTTTCTAACAATAAATTGAAAATAGTACTTTTAGGTGGAGTAAAACAGATAATCATCATTATTGAAAAAAAAAGAAAAAAAAACTGTTTCTGTTGATGTGAAAAATAAGGAACTTGCACAATGGAATTTACTTTTTTGTTGTGTTGTGTTCAGACACGTCGAGAAGTCACCAATTTTTTATTTGAAAAGGGATTTAAAAGTTGAAGACATTTTCAACTTTCGGAATTGTAGATTTATTCATCCTGTGATTAAAAATTCTATGATATTTTTCGACATATCTATTTCTTAGGTGTGCTTTGAACATCGGTGAACATCGGTCAAACATGCAAAGAAAGATGAAAACCGTTTCGGCGTCAAAAAACTGCATCAAAAACATGTCTTGCTAAAAAGGTTGATTGACGGCTATGTATTTAACAAGCAGGTGAAGATAGATTGAACAGATACAGAAAATTTATATTCGGTTTGGAACTTTTTAAATCGCATAGTAATTAATGAAAAACACATGGTGTTTTATGGAAGAGACATAGAAACTAACAGGTTTGAGGGACAGTTCAAAATCCATTTTTTGCTATAAAAATTGAATTTTTCATAAGATATTTTAAAAAACATTTCAACCAGGCGATGAAAATTTGAAAAAAAAGAACACATTTTCCATTATTTTCCTATCCGTTCTCGAAAAAAGCAACAATTCTTTCAAGAAATTAGAGTATTTGAAGGTAGATGAACACATTTTTTTACTCTGTTCGAAATTTGTTAAACTACATTGTTGTAATAGCCTGGGTCAGTTGCCATTGGTTTTGCTCCTCGTTTTTTTATAATGTGAAATTGAAAAAACATACTATGTATACGTATGAAGTTTTTCATGAATTCCAAATGGAAGACAACCAGTGTCGAACAAAAATCATGAAAACTCTTCACTTTTGAACGGAATTTTTTTTTTTTTTTGAAAGTTTCTGATATGCTACTATAATGAATTCCATTGAAATACGAGAACAACAGTTTTTACCGCCAAAAAATTTCATTAAGAACATGCATAGCAACATAAATTTTGATTAAGATTAATTTATGTTTCTGATGGCAGGTGCAGATATATTGTAAAAATAAGGTTTTCTATTGGAATTATTCTTCACAAAAACTGAACTTCTAGCAACAAAAATCAAATAATTGTTTGAGTGAGATTTCAGTTTCACAATGATGGGTGAGAAACAATTTGTTTTTCTCTGGAAAAAAAAACGAGATTATCCGAAAAAACTGGGTTTTCCAATGGAAAATAAGCTTAATTTCAACATCCGTCTCAAAAAAATTATGTTAGTGCTACGAAAAAGTCCATTTGTGCTCAATGGCGTGACACTTTCAATGTGAAAAAATAAGTGGCTTAATGGTCAGCCGTCTTTGTGTTTTAGTGTTTTCACACGTTCACAAAAAAGGTTTTTTGTTTTCAAAAAAATTGGGTCGATACACAAAAACTGGCAAAAATTAAATTGATAGATTTACAAAATTGGAATTATTGAAAAAAAAATTACTTTTAAAAAGGGGGGGGGGTGAAGAGAAAAAAATGAGTGGATCTTAAAAAAAGAGCACCCTCGGAATAGTAAAACCTGGAAGGGGGATTTTTATCGAAATGCCTTGTATTCGAGAAATGTTAGGTCCAAGTTGAAATTTCCACGTATACGTGGTCACATACTATTCACACACGATTTCATTTTTTGAACGTATATCAGGTTTACGCGAAATTTTCAACGTTGACCTAGAATTTCTCGAAAACCAGGCTTTTCGGTAAAAATTCCCTTGGAGGTGTTACTATTCCGATGGTGCTTTTTCTTTTAAAAAAATAAAAAGTATACCTATTTTTTTCCCTTCACCCCCTCCCCCCTTTAAAGATATGTAGAACATTCAATTACATGTGTGTTCAAAACGATGTATACATTTTTCATAATGGTCTTTTTTAAAACTAGACTCATCTTGATGAATAGAATAACGAAAACGCGCTGCCAATTTCTGGAGAAATATATATTTTTGAATAGAATATGGAAATTAAAATACTGCAAATATAGTTAAAATTTTCATGTTCAAAAACCATGCAAAAAATTCATTGCAAATCGTATATTAAAAAACCCTGCATAGGGGTAATATATGGTGGGAAAAAAACAACCTTCACGCTCAATTCGCTGACCACAACAACAATGCATGAAAAGTGAAAAGAAGGATAAGACGTCTGTCAGCTCCAGGATGTTGCTAGGGATTATAGAGAGCAATTAGTAAAGGTTACTAAGGGATTTTGCTTGTTTGTGATTAATGTTGTCGAGATTTTTGGTCCTGAATAGGACATGGGACTTTTCAGAGGGGGACTCTTCAAAATGAACAAAATTCAACAAAAACCGTTTACTCTCTTTCTGTCTGTAACACGATTGGGGATCTAATGAAAATGGGCTTTTCGAAAGTACATAAGCTGGAGGAAAGGATTTGGTAGGATGAAAAATACTATTAAATAAAATGGGTAATTCGTATTAAAAATCGGATAAACCTCTCCTGTCAGAAGACAACCACAAACTGACAATCAAAAACTGACAATCAAACAAAATTCGGTTAAAAAATAAAATAGAATAAAAATGTTCTGGCTTTATGCTAAGGGTACAAAGTAGAAAAATAAACAAACTTCCAAAGAGTTTGTAATTGATAACTATGTAGAAAAAACAGAAAAGAGCAGATTTTTCCAAAACTACGAACCAAAACAAAATTCTCACCAACAGGTCAACAGAAAAATAATAATTCTCACAATGTTTTTTTTTCGAAAAATAACATGACATCGCCTCATTCTTTATTTTCTTATCTTTCAGAAATTGCTCTTTTACACCTCTTTTTTTTAGGGTCTCTTATATGGCCGGGTCCCAGGTTTTGTTTTATTTGCCAAATTATATTATTCAATAAAGTTTTTGATCATTCGATTAGAAGCGGCATTGATTTTTGGTGAATTTTTATTTATGCTAAATAATATCAAATATTTTATTTGCTCTATTTCACTGATTTTTTTGTCCTATTGGTTGGTAAGTTTTTCAAGTTATGAGGTGAGTAGAAACAATTCATAATTTCTGGACTAATGGTTTTGGGTAAAAAAGAGATGGTATTCTCAAAACTTCTGGTTCTACATTTAAAAAAAAATTAAAACCACTGGGAAACTATTTTTTCGAGGTAATCCAAAGGCGAATTACTATGAATTGACATAACAGCAAAATGCAATGGTAAAAAAGATAATAAGAAGTTTCAAGAACTAGGTATGCTCAACTTTCCCGTTTTGCAAGAAAATCTCCAAACTTTCCCTCTCTTATACATAGTTCCAAAAGAGTGTTCGCATGAGTATTTTCTTTTATGACATGTTTCGTGAACATACGTCAAAAAACGTATAGTGTATTCCAATAAAAAATAACGGTTCCGTCAGCTCCAATCGTACATATACAGAAAAAATTGTCACGCAAATTACTATAGTTTTATTGGATATCTGGAGCACGCCAACAACAGTGTAGTAGAAAAAACCCCCAAAAAGTAACCAAACCTGCTCTAAAGTCTAGCAAAACGAGTCAAAGGTTATCCGAGGATGAAACTCTTTCGTTTGGCTTCCTGTCTAACAAAGGGCCAAAAATTGCAATTCTACTAAAACTAGGTAATCTATATACATAAAGAACCGTGCATTAATATATACAATTTCACATTTTTGACTGAAACTGGAACTCTGCTGGGAATGATTCAATCGACGCCAAAATTTTTTCTGGGTTTTCAGGGGTCGTCAACAATGCTAGGAAATTTTCAGATTTTGATTTGAAGAAGCACACGGGGTGTATTCACGTTAAACGTGGGTGTCGTTTTGTATATATTAATGCACGCTACCGTACATATATCCGTTTTGTGAATATTCACTAATTCACCGATACAAAACATTATAGGTACGTCTGTTGACATAAATTTGATTTCAACTTTAGAACACCCTCTCTCTTATTCAAATTTTGTGTCTTGTACAATGGGTCGTGAGCTTACGTCAAGAAAAGTATAGTCTAGTAGTATTTCAAATAAACTGTAAGTGTCCTTCTGAAAGTCTATACATATGAATAAAAAAGTTGTCACACAAAATACTATAGTTTTATATAATGTCTGAAATACGGCTAAAATGATTAAGAGAGGTCTAGAACCTGTGCAGATAAGGTGTTCTTTCTACAGTTGATCTGTCATCATGGCAGACCTGTCAAAACCTGCCACGGGTCTCCTCAAAAACTTATGGAAACTCCTGTTGCAGGTTTTCGGCAGCCCTGCTGCAGGTCTGCGCAGAAATCGAATCTTGGAATCTACCGCGGAGAACTCCAAAATTTCTTTATGTGTAATTTCAATGACTCGGTTACTCAATAATTTCAGGATTCTCAAGATCGAATAAATTCAATACCAAAATTCCAAAATTTGAGAAAAGTATTTTTGTGATAAGTCTCGTGAGTCTACGTCAAAAAACGTATAGTTCATTCCAATAAAAAGTAATTGTCCTTCTGCTGAAAGTTCCAATCGTACATATGCAGAAAGAAGTTGTCACGCAAAATACTATAGTTTTATGCAATGTCTGAAACACGACTAAAAAAGTTATTACTCCCGAACTACACGCCTTTTCACCTGCTTTTCATTTATTTCTTCTGAATAAATCCAGACATTTTTGAAGAATCTCATCGAAAAATTATTCTTTTGCCATTTTTCTCCCGTTATTTATTTTTTCCACCACTCACTCTCATAATCGGCCTATCCAGATCGAGTTTCAATATCAATGTGAGAAATAATGAAAAAATGCATCATTTTTTGGCTTTTTCTTAAATTTCTCAAATCCCTCTTTTTTTTTGTTGAGACGACATTTGTGTTTGTGATAATTTTGAGAAGGTGAAATTAGCAGGTAGGGCGGTTGATGCTGATGATGATGATGTGTAATTTGAGGCCGACATATGTTCTTATGTTGCTCTGACAAGATTATTGGATCATATTACAGTACACTTTGAATATAACAAGATTGATTTCATTATCTTTATCTTTGTTATATTTTTTTTTCGTTCATGTTTCTCGAAATTGCGTGGGAAAAAATTGCAAAAAATTATCAACCTAATAATCAGAACAATTCCCAACATGTCTATGTTTTTCCGGATTATATTACGTTATATTCTGAATTTTACTTTTTATATCACATTTCTAAAGAAACACGCATTAGAGATTTTTACCGAAAATTCTAAGAGAAAAAAATCGGAAGTTTGAAAACTTTTAACATAATTTTCTAATAAATTTTTTTTTGAAAACTGGACTTTCAAAAAGGGGATAGTTTTTAATATGAGAAAACATCCAAGGGATTGTTTACCAATTACCTAAAAAAAATAATTAAAAAACTTTATATAATTTTTTATAATTTTTATATTCGTGGGAATACTAATGATAATAATATTTTTGTTACTGATATTTCATATAAAGTTTTGACGTTCATATTTTCATTGACGCTAAATATAGTGTTTCACCTGTTGAATCAAATTATAATTTTTCTAGATGAACTTTTATTTTTGAATATTTCTGAATGTTGATGTTTCCAAATCAAAGTGTCTAAAACTAATATTACTAACTATAGAGTGTAATAAATCACATCAATAATTATTGTTTGTGTAGTCTCAAAAAAAAAACATATAGAATTCTCGCCCTTTGCCACCCATCTTCTCACAATTATGTATGCCAATAACCAATTGCAACACCTTTTCTCTTATACAACATTCATAGTCCATCTCAAACATATTTTTTCGATTTTCGGCTCCTTTTTTCTACCAGCAATGAATTCCAGTTCTCATCTGAAAACAATTTTTGATCATAAAATAATAGCGCCTCTCAACCCCGAACATCTGTCTATGATGATCCGTGTTCGATGATGGTAAATTAGTTTTAATTCAATCGAGATGTGCTGTTTTTTTCTTGTCTGTGTGTATGTGTGTTTTAATTATTTTCCTCATTCTTCTTTTCCTGCACTTTTGACCGGATATTTTATTCTTCTTTTACACTTCTTATGAGCTTTGCTGGAACGATTTTTTGTACAAAAACCAAAATTTGTTCCTACATTGCTGCCGGAGATCTAAAAAGTTTAATTTTTCTAGATCCTTCATATGGTTTTTTTTTCTAATTCAGATTTTGAAAAAATTCTGATATAGAGATCCGATTATATCAAAGTACTACCTCAATTTAGAATAATTTCGATGAAAATAGGGAAACTTCTGTAGCCGATTTTGAATGATAAAACTTCACAAAACTCCCAACATGACTGTGAACATTTTTTTTCTATTTTTTTGTTATTGTTATTTCTCTCACATTTGTCCTCAATGTGAATTGTAATAAATTTTGCTGAAACTGGACATTTTTTTTTGCTGTAACTTATTTGAAAAAAAAATTATATAGCTTCCAATAAGTTTAGGTAAAATGACCCCAGTTTTTTTTTTGAACACATTTTTACTCTCCAGAGCTGTATCATGAAAGACCGCTTCAGAATGCTCTTATAGCCAAAAAGAACAGCTTCTTCCAACATCCAGAGTTTTTCCCATCTCTAATATAATATTTAACAAGCCCAATAAAATTAGCATAACTCCCATTCAGAAGCTATTTTTCCCCCCTCGCCCACCTTCAAACAAAAAAACAAAGAAAAAATACAATAATCGGAAATGTTTTGTTTTTCTTCTTTGTTTCAATTGCTCACAACAACAAATACACACACACACATATTCATATTATGAATAGTTAGTAGTTGTTGACCTATTCATTACATATTGAATCATTTTTTAACAATAATATAATATGTATGTAACATTTTGATTGTTAAAAAAACATCGATTATATATTAATTGTTAGAAAATGCTACCACCTTTTTTTAATTATTAAAATTGGCTTGAGATCGTTTGTTTGTTTGTTTTTGATAATTAGGAGAAATGGTCTACAAGATTATTTCGAGAAAAAAAAACAGAGAAACTAGAAATATGATAAGGCTTTTGAAGATGCGCGAAAAATTTAGAATCCAGAAATTGTTTTTGTTTGAGGAAGTTCGGAAGCAGAGACAATTCGTTCTCGGCTTTAAAATTTAAAGACAGTTCAGAATTTTAAAAATATTTTTCAGAGATATTGAAAGAGACGTACATTTCAGGCAGTGATCCAAAATTTGATAAACAGAATTTTAAAAAATTCAGAGCGTTTGTTGCTCTTTTGAACAAGTGACTAATAAAGTTAATTTGGAATTTTGATAGTGGAATGATTTTCCTAAAATGAGGGATCGCTACAAACCTGTTGATTTTTCATTAAACCCGGTCAGATATGATTGAGTTGAAAAATATATACTATAAAAAAACGTCATGATCTTTGGCCCAAATCTATCACTCTTCTCATTGTACTAATTTTTTTGGCCAAAACCTCATTCAAATCTTGAACATTTTCTCACATTAGCCCATTTTCAAACACATACTACATAAAAAAAAACACACTGAATTTCCCGCCATTAATATGGTTTTGGGTGGTAATATTGGTTGTGTATGCTGTGTGTGTGAGTGGTAATAGGTTTTCGATTTTCATGTTAGTATTTAAACCGATTTTGCAAATCTTCTTGTGTTGCCATTTTTCGGTCATTTAATAGGTTTTTTTTTCCCAAATATCAAAGTTATGTACTTCTATGGCCAGCAGATGTTTTATGTAATTTGACATCTGTGTGGTTTTTTTATTCTATTCTATTTTATAATATTTAAGAAGACACCCCCCTTTCCAAATTTTTTCTAATTTCGCCCGAGATTTTAATAAAAACTGAATGAGTATGAGAAAAGTGTTAAATGGCGCATTGCGTGAGCACACAGGGGGTGAGTAATTAAATTTGTTAGCACCAACAACAAAACCCTTTGGATTTCTAATATTGCGATCTTGAGCAAATATTCTTCTGAGAGTCCCCAAAATTGCTTTTTTTTCTCTTCTGTTTCAGTCGAAAGTGGGTGTTTATTTTTGCGAAACTACTCATTGTCTTATTTGAGCTTGGACACAAATTTCTCAGGAAGGAGGCGAACAATTATTTCGCACAATGAATTGTAGAATAAAAATGAATAGATTGTTTGAAATGAAATTTCTCTTGTGTCTCAGGCTTTATTTATTTTCTTCATGCCTCTCCCCTCTCTCCCTACTTTAAATTACTGTAGTAAGAGAATGGAATGAATTGGTGTTGAGGTAAGGTGGAAAAGGAAACAATTAAAGGATCAGAGATGCGAAAAACAAAAACTCGATTTATTTCTAATTCTTTTACAATTTTAGTCATTGTCCTCGTCATAGAGAATCATTGAAAATAAAACAGACACAAGTTTACGCCAATTAACGTCTTTACTTGATTTTTGAGCCGATTTGCATAGTTTTGAAAAACACACAAACATCTTCGACTTGTTTTCAATGAATGCAAATTTTCATTTGGATTTAGTGGATAATTGTTGCATATAGTATAATTTTGATCTTTTTGAAAAAGGATTACAGTATACTTCAAAAGTGAGTTTAGGAAAAATAACAACAGAAAAGTGGTAATTTACACAGAAAAGTGGTAATTTCTAGCAATTTAAACATGAAATTTATTGTTCCAAAGACAGGCTTAATTTCACAAGCATTGTAAGAAAACTTTCTCAATTTTTTAACTTCAACAGGTCAGATTTAGGTTTTTTGAAATTCTTTTTTCCCAGAGCATGATAATAATCAACCTTTTTTCAAAAAAAAAAAAATATGTTCGTTTTTTGAACTGGATTATTGAAAATGAAACAAACGATATGAAAAATTGAGTATTTGAGAAAAAATTAAAGTGATTTTTTTTGAAACAATTCTTAAATTTGTGTTCTTATCCCTTAAAAATTGTGTGGATTTTTGTTTTCCAACAGATGATAAGTTTTTTAATGGTTTTAAAGAACAACCTTGTTTATTTTGAAATAAAGAAAAAATTCAGAAACTGTGCAAGAATTCAATTCAAACATCATTTCGAGCATGTTTAGATGAAAAAATATGAGATCTCTTTCTTAAACCCAGAACCTGACGATTTCTACGTTTTTCACTCAGTCAAATATCTGAAAACGTCAATTTTAGGACTCGAATTCGAAAAATGTTTTTGATATTTAGACTGGGAATTTTTGTGATGGTACCAAACTCTCCCAAAAATTGTCGAATTTTTTGTGAAAATGTTCCAAACAGCAATCTGACCTCAGAAATTGTCCCTTTCCCCTTTCTCTTTCCACCAAAAAATGCAACTTTCACCCAGAAAAATTTCCCTAATTCCACTCATAAAGAAGACACACAAAAAAGAGACAAACCCGAGTAAAATTCTTCAAGGATTATAAAATGCAATATGTTTTGTGTGTATGTGTTTCAAAACAAATTATTAAATCAAGGATTATTTTTCTTGAAAAGGGTCCTCCCGTTTTACCCCATTTTTCTCCTCTAAAGATAGTAATCGCAGACGAAAAAGGCAAGCGAAAAAAGTATTAAGGTGATTATATTCAGTGCTCGCTTATTTCTCAAAACTAGCCGAGCCCTGCTTTGTGCTTAATGCATGCATTTTCGGGTAACATAATATTTTTGATTGATTCAGATGACACTTATATTTGGTTGTCACAATACACGCACATTTTTCGCTTATGTATTATTAGTTCAGTAAATGATAATTATATGTTCGTTTTTCGCTTAAAGAATACTGTAACGATGTAACCCCTATTTTTAATACACCGTAATCTGTAGAACCACAATTGAATAGTGATTTTTCACACCTTGCCAACTACGCTAACCCGATTATGACACTAACCCAATCTGATAAATTATATTTTCTTATCTTAGAATTTGTGTTAAACAAATCATACAGTATGTTTTGGCTATTGATTGAATTACAATTTACAAAATGATAATAACTTTTGTCAAAGAAAAAATATGGAAAAAATATGAATTTTCAAATATAAATTTATTAAGTATATCTTTTCGAAACAGCTCTGCTTGAAAAAAAAAACTCTAACAGAGCTTTCATTTACTAAACAATTATGTTATTCAGATGAAAGGTCGATAAAAAACATGTGTGACTTTCACCTCCATTTATATGGCGAGGTCTACTTTCTGATAGGCATATGACCGGAAAAGGATTAGGTAGGGGTAGGGTTGAAACAGAAATTCAAGTTCATTTCGAATAAAATTAACTTAGGAAAAAATTCGCATGAAAACACGATTATTTATATCCCTCATGAAACTAGATCCTGATGAAAGAAAAAATAATAAAGTTTATCTCGACACAATCAAAATTCTTGACTCAGGTCCCGAAGAACGACTTTTACCGGTAAGACCATGAGAACACGTTATATAGATGCATGAAAAAAATTCGGAAACTGCCTTTTTCAGTGAAAAGTCTCAAGAGTGTATAGGTATATCAACGACATCTTTTCTAAATATAAGAACCCTTTTCTCGAAATATGCTGGATACCTGAAAAATCACAAAATTCAGCTTTAACTCAAATGGAACCCGGAATATTTTACTCATATTATCTAAGGATAGTGTACTGCTCATTTTGGAGTATATATGTTTTTTTGGGTATTTTATGCGTTTCAATTTTGATTTTCATTTCTGGCAGTATCATATATTGAACATTGAGTTAGCTAATTTGAAATTTTCTTGTAATTATCACATTTTATCCCTCAAATTTCGTAATAATTTCTGCTCAATTGTCGCACGATCCCGATCGTTCCAAAACATTAAACTGTTCGTTCCAAGTCTCATTTATGAAAAGAATCAAAACTCTCATCAATTTTTTTGTCATAAAAGAAAAACAAGCCAGCAGCACCATAATGTCTCCACCTCAACTCGTTCTCAATTGGCCGACAAATGAAAAACTCCGCCCTCGTTTTTAAAACAACTCACTTTTCTTTCTTCCCTCTCCGCTCATTTCTTCATTTTCAACTTGAACGCAAAAACAAAAAAAAAACGCCAAAGAATCCTCTTTTTTATGTGGTCCAATTCAATTAACTTCTCTTAAAAAATATTATGCAAATCCGATCTTGAGAACTTCGTCTCAACGAAAAAAAACACACACACTCACACCAAAAACAAAGTCCTGGTGACCTGTGAAATTCGAAATTTATTGGGTTCTTTCTTCTCATTTATACGCATCATCAATTTCTAAATTGCTTTAGCACCTGCTTAAAACATTTTTGTCAATTTCTGCCCTGTCCTCCTCATTTTTTTATTGGAAAAAAAAAATAATGTTAGTATAATTTGTGATGTTAGATGAATCAGGGCGTTTTTATTTTTGTTGGCCTTTTTTTTTGTTGTTTTTCCAACGCTATCGAAATTATTTAATTGAATTCTGATAACGCTACCGTACACCTCGAGCAAAATGTTTTCTTTTTAAACCGATTTTTATTTGATCGACTTGAAAAATATTAGGTGTTTATGGATAAGACTGATCTGGATGCGCTGAAAATGATCCTGATTTTAGTGAAATTCTTAGAAAATCGAAACTATGAGACTTTCCGTGTTGTCGATTTTTTTTTAAATTCCCAGATAGTTTTCTTATATATACCAGCTGATGGTATTTGAATTTTCAGAAAATAATTTTGAAAAAAAAAACGAATATGAACAATTTTTTGAAAACTCACTCAAACTTGTCTGACCCCAATTTTTTCACAGTTGTTCAAAAATTGACGTTTGTGCTAAGTTCAGTGGGAAGTCGAACAGATGCCGATCAAGGCTTCAAAATAGGTTGTGAGCCCAGATGAGAATCAGATAGGTTTCACGTTGACATTTTGAAACTGTAAATGCCAGTTTTTGTTTATTTACACTCCGTTGTTTACCTCATTTTTCATGGTTCCATCAAAAACATACTTTTTTGTTTTTTTTTTCATTAATGCTTGTAGATTTCTTGATTGAAATTATGTGTCTTAACGTTTTTATTCGGTTTGAGTTCCACGGGACGTTTCTGCAGTTTTTTGAGATCTAGAAAATGACATATCCTAACCCATCGCCATATTGGGCTACTGTAGGTAACCTACTAATTAACTAGAAGCTCTGAATACTCTGAATTGACTCCGCCTCAAACCATTTAGTTAAAAAAACCACGCCTATTTTCCAACACTTCATTCAGGTCACAGCTGTAGACTTTCTTATTTCAACATACATATGTGTGTCGTAAATATTGTCGGTTTTATTTTTTTTTGGAAAAACAATTGTGAAAGGTGTTTATATTTTTTCATTATTAATTTTTGCCGATGTTGTTGTTATTTGCAGTGAAAAATTAGGAATTTATTAGGGCTCTTCGAAGTTCAGAATATCTCAGGTTAGATATAGGCCCTACTCAATTCCCCCCCTCTGAAAAAAAATAACTTTGTCGTTTTTTGTAACTTATGTATCTACCCAATTTGTCCGTTTCGTGTGATTCCATACAGCTTTTTTAATGGTGAGTTCGTCCTGAAAGGGTTTTTGTATTGCACGTGTTTAGAACCACATCATTGTTTTCACTTTTTTCTCTGTTGACATCAGAATCTTCTATTCCGAAAAATAAAATGTGTTTGACTCAAAGATTCTATCGATAAGACTTTGAGTCAAGTTTAGTGCTTTTGAAATAGTTTGACTTGGGAACGCCAGAAATTAGAAACCGCTTAGTTCACCGGAGAAATTTTCAACCTGAATCATATTATTCAAGTCAATCTTCAAGCACTGTCCAAACAATTTTAGTCACCCTGATTTGGAGAAAAAGACCATTTTATTCCCTTATTCCTCTCTTCCTAAATTTCCAATAAAAAGTATCAACTTATGCATGCACGAAAAAAATCGTCTTATTTTCCTAACATATTATGCTCAAATATGTCGATTATTTGTGCATAAGGTGTGGAACGAAACATCTAATCATTTAAGTACATAACACACTCACATACACACATCTCATCATTCCTCGCCATTTCTCCAGACATTTTTTCTTCCCTTTTAGCCAACCTACAGTATCTTTTTCTCTTTCCCGCTCGTTGGCACAAACTCGTCAAACAAGAAAAGACAAAAAAAGACTGAGCACGTACTGGCAATTACATTAATCCGTTTGATTTGTCCTAGCTTCTTGTTATAATAATAATAGTAATAATAATACTACTACTAATATCGTCTCGTCAAAACATTTCACTTCCTAATCCATTATGGTGTTTGTGTTGTTGTTGGCGCACTGGCGCCAATCGCATTATGGGCTCAAATACATGAATATGAGTCGTCTTCAGTTTTGACAAATTACCTTATTCATCTGTTTTGAACATTATTGGGACAAGGGAGGGGGGGGATTAGTAGATCAAATCAAAAGTTTTATGGGGAAAAAAGAAAAAGGGAGCCTTTCTAAGTTTATGGAGAGTTACGCAATTTTAATTTTTTTTTGAATTTTGAAAAAGCTGTCACCTGATCTGTTTTTTAACTTTTGTATATTTCGGAGTTCTTCAATTTTTTTTTCAACAAACCACGTTTTTTCCCGCCAGATTTTTGAGGAGTGAAAACAACTCAAAAGGAGAGGGGAAGGCGGTAACATGAGAAATATTCACACCCCCGTTCCTTTTTACCCCAGAAAGTCAAAGGACTGATGTTCAAGAAATGTTTTTTCACTGATTTCTATACTTTTCAGTAAAACATCTCTTGAAAATGAGTTCATATAATTGTGGACCTGTACTTTCTCTACTTTGACACGCATAGTTTGGTTCTTGCTACCTGCATGTTGACACCTGTGACACCTGAAATAAAGATGTGTCTCGACTCTAAGGCTAATTTCCCCTTATCTTATCAAAAATCTCCCCAAACCATCTTAATCGCATCAGGAAATTGTCCATTCTCAGTTTCGAAACAATACTATGTCAATTTTAAATAAATATACAAAACGGAAACTGATTGTCTCCGAATGATATAATAAGCATTTTGTTGAATGTCGAAAAATTTCTCTCGCAACTACAATAGCTACTCCCAAAAATATACAATTACACTTCATTGTTTCACAAGCAGCAACCAACAAAAAAGCATTTTTTAGACGAAAATTGTTATTAATAAGGCACATACACATGAATAATATGGGGAGAGCAACAGGAGAAAGAGGCGTATGTCGAAAATGCGCCTAATAGACCACCTCAAATGATTTATTTCCTCAATTGAGACCATTATATATATTTTGCTAAATCTCTATAAATATATAGATATATACATTTTGCCGGTTCTTTTTTTGTTGTTAGTTTATTAGGTTAAATGTGAGTAACTTTTTCAATTGCTATTTATCGTTATCAATTTTTGAAAGGAGAGTGTTTAATCCGATATAATCCTAATTAAATGTGTGATAGTACAAGGCAGAGCAAATTTCTTTCATTCTTTATTAGGTTTTTATTAACAACACATGTATTCAACATATGTACATGCCTAGGTAACATTTTCTAATCGGAACTTTGGATTTTTCATTTGTCAGGCAGGTTTTTGGCCCTAGATTCTTATATTCCCTGAAAACTAAATTTCAAAATCCAAAAAAACTGATCTTTGAAAAAGATAAAATGACGAGACACTCAAAACTGATTAAAACGAGAAAAACATCATAGCTCAAACATATTTGAGAAAGAGGAAGAGTTTCCGAGTCCGAGAAAAATAAATCTTGCTATTTTCAGCATTTTAGTCGTCATAGTTTATATGCAAATAAAATTATTCATCTAGGCATTTGAACTAAAAACTGTCGTTATTTGGGGGTTATTTTTCTGGATCATTTCAAACAATTAGGTTAGTTCTAGTAATGGAAGGAAGATTTTTTTTCTTTCCTTCGTTCTAAGTTTTGATTTTGTGAATGTTTTTGATGGTTGAAACAAACCAGGCTCACAAAGGTTACCAAGAAGCCTAGTATATGTTATTTTCCAACTTTTTGGTTAACAGTGTCTGAACCAACAGGGGTTAACTTTTCTGAACGCAGCTCAACCTCAGCATAATTCACAAAAACCTGAGGAATATATTTTCATAAATGTATTCCCGTTTCTTCAAGTTTTCCAACAAAAAACTTCTTTTTATTTCTTCCCAAAATTGCCAAATTGCATTACCTAATATATTGAAACAAAAGGCAAAGTTCTTTTCAAAACAAATTATTTACGCTCATTCCCCAGCATTTTCCTTTTTGACTCTTTCGATCAAATGCCTAATAAAAAATAAATAATAATACAAATAAAATGTTCATCGTATATGTTGCTAGGGATTTTTCTCTAATTATGCCGGATCGGCCGAAAAAAACGAATTCAAAGCTTCATAATAAGAGGATTTTATTTGACTTATCAATAAAAATCCTTTCAAATTTAGTTATTATGACGTGTCTTACTGACATATTTAGTTCCCTTTAACCTCGGAAGAAGGAATTACATAATAGGAACAACCTAATGTCACATAATTTCTTTCCTCACACCTGCCCGTGAATAAATCAGATAAGAATAATTAGTATCACATTCTCGCATTCACCAAGTAATTAGGAAAATTAATTGTGCTATTCATCAATTCGAAAAATCTTCGTGGGTGGTCTTTAAAAGTGCAACCTTTTTGAATATTTGATGTTCACCTTCATTTGAAACCAATTAGAAAGCCATCCTCATCTTTGTTTTCATCGTCTCTCGTCATTTATTCATTAGAAGCACCTTCCCCTCTCATAAAGGTGTAATCCACCTGCCTATTATACCGTAATCTAAGCGGACCACCCACGACGAAAAAGTTCGAGTCGGCAAAACGCCTTTGATCGTAATTATGAATAGAAAAAATGATTGACCGAAAAATGTTGATGAATAGACTCGCAAAATTTTTTTGAATAGGTAATTGACACCTAATTGATTGCAGATTTTCTTTGAAGTTAGAAGCGGCGAGTGCAACTTTTTTTAGACATCCCTAGATAAATTTTGGAGTTATATGTATTCATGAACATGAGCATACCGGAACCATGCGTGCCTTCCTACAAGACTATGCAAACCAATAAAAAAGTAATTGCACGTGGTGTTAAACACATTGTCACCTCAGAGAACAATGAGCCCCATGTAAGGGGAGACTATTTGCGATCGGTAGTGAGCGGTCCTTTAGTTTTTTAGTGTTCTTTGCCTGCTGGTGGATATGTAACCAATTATATTATACATGTCGGATTGCTATTTGATTTGGTGGGGGGAAGAGAATGAGAAAAGAAATATTTCTCTTCCGCTTTCTTGATTTCCGGTGTCGGAAACATTTTTTGTGAGATAACTCGTTCCCAGTGTTCAGAATTAGAAATAAATTTTAGAATTTCATCCGTTTTTACGTGAGGTGTTATAGTAATCTGGAGACTGGGACATGAAATATTTCCTTTTACAAGGAATTTTTATAGGAGTTTTCTCTAAAGTGTATTTTCTGTTAGAGAACAACTTCCTCTTTTTTCTTCCTCTTCCTTCTTTAATTTTAAAGTTTGAGATTTTAGGGGTTAATATAGGTGTTCTTATTGACTCTTAACCTTTGGTAACTGCAATTTCGAAAATTTTCTGTCTTTGAACTACCACATCGTTTTAGAAATAATCTGGTATAATTAAAAAATGTTTAAAAATCTGTACACTTCTGACTTCACTATTAAAATGTCTCGGTCAAAGAATCCTAAGCTCATCTCTTTTGAAGTCACCGAAATATTTCTAACACTTTTGTGAAATTTCACACCTCCGACACCAAACCCTATCTCCCAAGTGAAAAACAGCAAGATTTCTCCAAATTCTTATTAAAAGCTTACTGTTTTCAAATATGCACAATTTTGCGCATTTCAAAAATTTTGTTGCATTTTCAACAAATCATCTTCTTTCTCTTTCTTCACATTCACATTCTCATCCTTATTCATGCCTTGCCTCATTTTATTTAGTTTTTAGGAGAAGTGGGGGATGATTTGTAATGCATAAATAAGTGCGCGAAATGTGATAGAAGAAATGAATTTAGAGCGAGACGATGTGTATGTTTGTATCCATTACCGTATCCGTTTGATAATTCATCAATTTTCGATAAGTTTTCTCGCCGCTTTGTTTGTGTCTGCTCATCGTCAGCAAAAGTAAGAACAACACAATTTCTATTTTCATAATAAATAAAGACCGCCAAATTCAACAAGGAATTAGCCTCGTTTAAACCTATATACGAAAATATCTAATTTGTTCGGGTTCTTTCCCTTCCTGTAGGCTTTTTTTCTATCAACCGGAATCTCCGGATCACCACATGTTTTGACATAATGTGACAAGTTTTATGATACTTATTAGTAGGCAAGTGGGGGGAATTATTGTAACTTCTGTTGTTTATACGGGACCATAAAATTATATTGAGCAATCCATCGGATATCCTTGTTTGTTTTAGTCATGTTATTATGTCAAATTACATGCACTTCTGACCAATTGCTATTGATTTCCGTTTTTCTATGAAACGTTGGGATATCTGCTACAATAAAGATTGTGGACATATTTATAGGATAAATATTAATTTTTTTTCGTTGAAGCAAGGAATTCTGTCCTGAAAATGACTCTTTCAGTTGAGCTTGAATTAATTGGTATTGGAAATGGAACTGAGAAAGAATTACAATTTCTGGAATCTGTCTTAGGATCAAAAAACTCACAACTCTTTCCCGAGTGCAAATTTTCCCATTTTTGCTAGTTTGAAGGGTTTTTTGGTTCCCCTCAGAAAGCTACTTCTAGTGGTCGAATATTATTTTTCGAATAACCAAGAGAATTCATACTTTAATCTAGAAACCCAACGTTATAGTTTCTCCGTAATTCCTTAAGTTTTTCTCCTGATATTCATTTCAGCTGGTACCTCATGGAACCTTCAAATCCCAAAAACCATGTTAACTGCTTAGCCAGTCAAAGATCTCAACACCAGATAAACATGGTGTAAATCTATGCCAATCCTACAGTAGTCCAATCCCCCTCCTGCCTTCCTAAAAATGTCATAAGTGAATTACGCAACCTCATGTTAAAAAGACACCCCTACAACCGGAAAAATCCTTCCTCCCGCTGAGCTTTCGCCAGAAGTCAGAATATTTTTTTCCCTCATATTTCATTAATTTGTTCTTCTGTTCCCAAAAAAATACAGTACTTTCAAATAGCAATTTAAATATAACACCCGTTCCTGAAGTACTATTCATACATCAGGAAATGTGACAAGTTTTGAAATGCTAGTTACAATTAATGGTTCTGACAATGATATAAGGTGTCAAATGTCCTTAAAAGGGGTGGAGGAAATAAGCGATTGTTAGTGGTTGACGAACGAAAATTGGGCGGGGCCAAGCCATATTTTCTGGTTATTTTCTTCTTCCCATTTCTGGCCATGGCCTGAGCACATTCCTTTTTCACTCTTTTTTACACCAATTAACCAAACGAGTTATGAGTTCGAACAAAATATTCATCTAAAGAATATGTATAGATCTATAAAAAAGTGTTAATCCGTGTTAATTTAATGAACATGATTTCTTGAAATCTGCACGCTTTTCACCTTGATTTAATTATATTTTATCCTTCCTTAAAATAATTCTTTCTGCTTTTTTTTCTCTTCTTCTTGAATATATATTTTTTACACACCTCATCATAAATTTCCATTTGGGAAGGGAAGCCGCAAGATCTCGAATTTCATATATTTTTTCACACATTTCATTTCACCTGCAAAAATAATAAATTTATTTCATTAACAAAATGACATGGTAACTCGATATTTTGAAACATCTATGGCGAGATGTACCTGCCGGTCCGCCCACTTTTTTCTCACTCTTCCCGACTGAGACACATTAACTAATTAAAACGATTCGATTTTTGTTTTAATTTAGCGATTTGTTAGTGAATTAGACTTTTTTCTCCTGTTCTGTGAAATATTCAAATTATTTCTTCTTTTTTTTTGACATTAAAAACTTGACATTTTCCCACGAGGTGTAGTATATGTAATAGGAACCATGTTTAGAAAACGTTTCGAAAAAAATTGAGTTATGAAATTGTTTTAGGTGTCTGATGTTCTGATAAGAATATAAACCAATTGCGTAAATGGAGAATTATGTTTTTGGGGTCCATTCATATACTTAAACTAACTAAGTCGATAAGCCATGTTGCTAAATCCTATTTCGCCCACTACGATTGAAAAATCAGTTATTTTTAGTTATCCGATAATCATAAAAATAGAGGAAAACATCATATTTGAATATATATCTGATATTATTATTTTTATTATATTAAATAAAATGAAATCCTCGTTTCACTCTCATTTATTTTTTGTTAATGAATTCAATTAGCGCGTTTTTCTTTTTTTCACTTTTAGTTTTTTCTAGCATTCGTGGAATGAACGTTGCACAAATGATGCGCCCATCTGTAACAGATCTCAATTCGTTGCAAAAAACATTTATGGAACAGTTGGCACAGTTTTCGACGAATAAGATTCCAAGTGTCGCATTTCCTAATCAGGCTATGTTCACAATTGCTGCATTGACAAAATTGGACAACAAAGAGGATGAAGAGAAAAAGTCGCCAATCGGAGGTTTGTTGGGTAATGAAAATATCTGAAAATTAACCTAGACTTCATTTTAAGTTTTCTATATCTTTTTCGAATACTCAAAAATACCAGAAAGGATCACTTTTGGACTTTTCAAGTCAAATGGAATTTAGTCTAGTGATATGGAAGTTCATGACCTCTAATCCTTAGGTGTGAAATTTGGCATTTTCCCGGTTGCTTCATACTAGGTGCAAAAACAGTGTCTAACAGTTAATACCCAGGACAAATCAAAAGAACTAGAAAAAACTGATCGGTCTATGAACCATGTCGTGACGATTTTTTGAGAGTTATCAAACCCGCTTCTTGCCATATTTCATGGTTTAACAAAGCTAAAAATGACCATTCCAAAAATTTTTCCTCATTCCTCAAAATGTTATATTATATTTTTCACTTTTGTTCCATTCAGATACTAGCCATTTGGAGCCAACTTCGACCTCAGACAGTCGTGAGAACGGAAGTCCGTCAGATGGAACGAATTCTCCGGATGAGAACGGGAAGCGAAAACAAAGAAGATATCGCACTACCTTCAGCGCGTTTCAACTCGACGAACTCGAAAATGTCTTCGCCAGAACACATTATCCAGATGTTTTTACAAGGTTTGATTTCTTATTCATTTTCAAAAAATCAAAATTGCCCTTGCCTAATATCAAATTTCATTTGCGTGTTGAACTTCTTCTTCTTCTTTGAGAAAACAATTTCCTTAAAAGTGACATACGGCGAAACCACCTGTTATTAAATATCTTTTTCCTAATTTGTTGTTGGGCGGATATTTCGACAATAGGAGAGCCAAGAGGAAGTGGGTTGACTAATCCAAAGACAATAACCAATTGTATGCAAAAAGTCGGGGCGGCAAATCGAGAAAAGAAAGATCCGGTGTGCCTCCCCCCTCTCTTCACCCAATTCAGATCTAATTGAGCGCGCACAATTTTATCCCCCTCCCCTTCTTTAAAGTGCTTAATTATATGAGTATTTATTAGAGATTTTTGAAACATTGTTTTATATTTTTTTTTCAGGGAAGAATTGGCTGGCAAAGTGCAATTGACTGAAGCTCGTGTTCAAGTAAGTCTTGGGGGTTTGAAAAAAAACCTACAGTACTCAGGGGTATATGATGTAAAAAAAAAAAAATCTTACATTATTAATTTGATTACATAATTAATGAATTCATAAGATAGAATTTTGCTGGAATTAGGTGCACACGCGATGATGTTATCTAAAATATAAATCTGCTTCACGCGATATCCATATACTTAATCCCTTCAATCTAATTGGAGGAGGGAAATAGGTAATACCACCAGTAATTATAGTATCGAGCAATTAGATGTGTCGGATTATGTAATGACAGACGTCCTGTTTTTTATAGGTTTGGTTCCAAAATCGACGTGCCAAATTTCGCAAGCAAGAAAGGAGCACAACACATCATCCATATCAAACACCAATCACTATGCAACCAAATAGCAATGAGATTCCGTACTTTATGTTGAATCAAGATGCATTGATGGCTGCATTAAACCAACAAGCTGCAGCTCAGTTATTAAGTGAGTTTTGTGGAACCTGAAACACATTTTCAATTTGTAAAGTTTCAAAAACCAATCAAATATCTAAAGAAATGATGCGGCGGATTTTCTAACTTTTAAATATGACCCGCTTTAAAAACATCTGTCACCTTCTAGGTCACCAATAGGTGTTCCACTCGACAGTTTTCTTTTTTTTGGCATGAACTGAGACAATATTTCAGTTTTTGAAAAATAGAAAATTGAAATTTAGTTTTTTTACCTATGTGAAAGTTATGGGTCAAGATAAAAACCTTTTTTTCCAGATGAACAACTGCTTCTACCCCAATCAGCGGTTCCAAGTGCTAACACAGAACGTGGTTCACAATCGCCAGTGGTCCCAATCTCACCTGGTTCACCACTCGCTGTCACACCATCAACACCAACTGCCACAGCTACCGCAACAGCCACTCAATTCAACACCGATGCGGCTGCTTTCAACATTTTGTTCGGTGGAATGAACCCACAAATGTTGTATATGCAACAACTTTCAAGAGCCATGGAAGTTTTCCGATCACAGTTTGTCGCTGCAAACGCCGCACCAGGTAGTGGTGAACTAATAGAGAAAGCGTTGGCTGCAAAAGTTGAGACTTCCGCATCTCCACGACCTGCAACTGTTTCTCCCGCGCCAAGCGAATCATCAACCAGTGCCCCAATCCCGCCAAAAAGTCCACCGAAATCACCATAGACCCCATATTATCTCACCTTGATTTTTTACTTGCATTTTGTTGTCAACAAACAACACCTCTTTATTAGGCCATGTCTTGATTGATTTTTAATTTTAATTCCAAGCTTTACTTTTTTTTTTCATTTTGTGTGTTGCCGGTGAACACAGTTTTGTCTTCATTCTTATTTTTTCGAGAACCACTTTTTTTTCATCCACAGATCTCCTTTTACCGCTTCAAAAAATGACCTGAGACATGTTCAGTGTCATTCTTCCCCTTTTTTTATTAGTAATTTTTTTTTTTGACGCGTCGTGTTATATATATATATATACTAATTTTTCTTGGAACATAGAACCCCGGATTTTTTTTGAATTGAAAAAAAAAACAAAATATTAATTTGATTTGCGATTGTAATAATTTTCTTTTCCTTTGAATGAGAATGAAACTTTTTTGAAAATCTTTGAGGGTACTAAAAAGTGTTTTTTTATTTCATGCTAAATTAGAAAAAATGTTCAATTTAATATGTGCGCAGCTTCACACGCAATGTGTGTGCTTCAATATTTTGAGCATATTAAAAAATTATTACTTGAAGAAATGAGATTTGGAAAACGAGGAAAAAGGTGTTTCGGGAGAATTAATGAATTAAAAATTTTGGCATTGAATATATAAGGGATTTAAGCAACGATATTTCAAGGTATCATGGTTCAACTTTTTCGTCGAATCAAATGCATTAAAATTGGTTTGAGCAGCAATAGCGCAAATAAAGAGAACAGTTGCCATTTTCTCATGGTTCGTTGATTTTTTAAAGGTATTTTCAATGTGAAACCCTAATAAAATTTCAAAATATATGAAATCTGAAAAGTTAGGATGGACAGCTTTGAATTTTCAGTGACTGCCTTGACAAAATACATATTATAAAATAATAAACTGTGACATTTTCAAATAATATGTCACTTGACTTATGTTGAGAGGATTTTAAAGATCACGTGAATTGGTTTTGATAGTTTTATTGCAGAACAGAGAAATCAAATTTTGTGTATTTCATTAAAATTCTCTAATGTTAACTTATAATTTTAAGAAAAAGATAACAAAATCTGAAGCGAAATTGAATAAACTTCGTTTGGCTAGAAAGTAAGTTCTCACATTAGAACAAATTGAAAGGCACAACATTTTTAAGTTATAATTGTTATCTGGCTCTGGTTCAAATTATGTAAGCTTATTTTTGTCAAAAATATGTTCTCAAATGTTTCGTTGTCATAATTTATAATTGAGGTTCTCTCCACTTATATAAATAAGTAATTCAAAAAAATTAATATTTTGAAGCAAAAAATCTTATCAGTCGACAGGTCTGGTTTCCGGCACAATCTTTTTCATGAAAATAAGATTTCTGTCAACCTAGTTTTATGGATTAGAAATCAGCGTTTCCGCCGACCCGTGAAACTAACTTTTGTGATTAACATTGGAGATTTTCAATGCTAGATATTAATTATTTTGAAATCATCCGCATTCAATTTGCACGTTTCTATAGGAATTTCAGACTTCTTAACGACGACCAAAAATACACTCTTATTTTCTCATCAAATTTGTGAGCATTTCTTGAAGTACAAGATAATCTCACGCTCTCAAAAATTCTTCAGTTTTTGGGTCAGCTTCAAAATTAAAGTTTTCAGCTTCATCAAACGATCTGTAATACTAACGCTGGTCCAACAGTTGGTTTGAACCCCAAAACGAAAAAAACATGTGTTGTTCACCACAGCTGGTGTACACCATAAAGTGCGGCAAGTTCGCTCTATTGCACGGTGTTTTTTTTTTAAATTTCAAGTTTTTTTTTACATTTGTTTTTATTTCTAAACTCTTCAAGTTATAATTGGATGCATTAATGTGGAACTCTAGAAAAAATCATACTCCCTCTTCTTTAACCTTGAAAAAAGTATCCAAAGTTTTTTTTATAACATTAAAAAAAAGACGCTGGACACATTTACGATGAACAAGGGGCAGTGTCATCGTGTCATCTCGTAGTACATATAAACAATTTTCGGGTTTCATTATAAAAAACAATTTACTGCTTTTCAATCGATATGCGTGGTTATTTTTTATGCATAATACTTTTAAGTTTCTTAGAAGGTGAGAATTTGATTCATTTTTCCAGAAAATAAATTGTTATATTACAGTACAAGCTCGTCATATTGGTGAATTGTTATGCCGCCAATGTGGTTTGAGTATAACTCGCCAATCAGAATTGATAAACTCAACAGGAGTAGATGATCGTCACTTACAATATCAGTACGATTTCCCATTGGTTGGAAAGAACACAACTGTTCATGTGCTCAAAAACCCGGCTGGTGAGAAGTTCCATGTTTTTGGCGCCAAAACAGCGAGTTTGAAGTTTGCTGGAGCAGTGAGTTTTTTTGGTCTTGTGACTGTTGTCTATCTGGAAGATTTGTAGGCACATACAGATGCTACGTGGTATCCTGGAATGCAGTGGACAGTCTGCTTGTGTAAACAGTGTGGAGTCCATATGGGATGGTATTTTCAACCAATGACACCGTTTGCGAAGAAAGAACAGAAGAGTTTCGTTGGAGTTGTTTTGGATAAAGTGATATCAGCTGATTGTAAGTTTTTTGAAGGTATTTAAAAAAAACATTGTATTCCTCATGAAAACTATTTTGCTTAATATCAAACATCAGAACTATCAAACAACCAGAGTTTAAAAAATTATCAAAACTTGTAAAATAAAAAATTCGTCGTGCTCCGATGATCCTATAAATTCAAAAATTAATTCCCAACTCAAAGTCAGAAACTTCCTTTTTTCAAACAAACCTCAAACTTCGCAAATATCAAGTAATCTTTTTTGAGGAAAATTTGAAGATTTTTGTTGAAATCTAGTTCATTCGATCGATCTTGAAACAGTAAAAAGCTATTTAAAAAACCATTTTCTTGATTAAATCTTTATGAATTGAGGCAATTTGCCATTCAGAACAGCTTTTAATGAATAGTTTCAAAAATTCAGAAATTTCAAAGAGAAAGAACGATTTTGCCAAATTTGATTAAAGTTAATAATGTCTGATTGCCCTCACAGAAAATCTCAGGGTCTATAAATAACATGAACTTCATTTAAAAAATTCAAAATAATCTCACCATCATTTGCTTGTAAATACATTTATCAGTGATATTTAGAAATTGAAGTGTCAAGAGGATTTTGTGAGATTCACTCACTCAATAAGCGGATAAATTATCATCTTCCATTTTTAGTGAACTTTTCTGATTTTAAGTTTTTCTGTCCATGAGAAAAATAGAAAATTGCAATGTACATAATTACAATAGTTGAATTTAAAAAAATATCAATAAATTAAGGCACTAAGAGTTAATTTCATTTCCAAGATATGTATCACCAAGCTTGCGTATTCTTAATCCGAGATTGCATATCTTATCACAAAAAGTTTCTCATTTTGTTAGAAAAAAAAAATCATCAAAAATCAATATTCCAATCAGAACGTTATCATTAACTCTCAAACACTAATGAGTATTATCACTGTTTTTTATTGAAGAAAGGAATAATATCAAGAATCGAAATAATCTCGAACTAGTGCAACCCTCAACGCATATTTATCCATAAGAAAACAAATATTTGAGGCAAAATTTTTTGAACTTTAAACTAACTCGGCAAATCCTGAATCGGACCACTTTATTCGGGAAAAAAAGAATTTCAAAAATTTGTCTGAATTTGCCTCTGAAGGATTCGGTTCTGTTGTTTCGAGTTTTTCTGAATCGGACAAGAAAAGAATTTTGTAAAACGGACCAGACAATCTTTTTTCAGGAAAAGAACTTCTGGTTGTGAGAATGAATCACTTCAAAAAGGATTTCAATTTCTGAGAATCGTAAAATTAATCTGAAAATTGTCGAGTCCTCTTCAACACGTATAACAAACCAACATATACGTAGCGTTCAGAACTTCCCTGTTTCTGTAATATTCTCTTTTCTAAGCTATTTCAATGAATTAATTGATTATTTTTTGATGAAACTCAGTCCCTTTTTCTAAAAACACCAAAAATCACCACTTCGAAGACAAAAATGATCTATATCATAATTTTCTTTACTTTGAAACTAATATTTTTATAATTTTGTACAAAAAGTATTGTTGATAAGGTCATAGAGAGTATGATTTCATTATAGACACAGACTTATTTTCTTACGACAAACACAATTATGACGAAACTCTGTTTATACACAGGTTATGAATTAAGCAACCGTTTTTTTAAACCAAATTCTATTTTAAGTACAGATTATCTTATAATGTACGTGACGTTTTGTTGTGTCTTCAACAGTTTTCGGAAATTAAATTATACCACGAGAGCCAAAAACATCTTTTGATAACCGACGGGACGATCTCGAATAATAATTATGTGTGATTTTAGATCTTTCAAGTTTTTATTTCATTTCCCAGAGTTTGGGAATTTCTCGATTGAAAGGTCAGATTAAAACAAGTTCAAACAAAAAGATTGGCACTGACCAGTAGACTCTAAAATGGAAAGACTTCTCAATTAATTCCCAAATTGAACCTAAATTCAAAAACATTTGAGGTTAAAGATGCTTTTTGTGAACGGAACTGAAGGTTTTTCTTATAAAAGTCTCAAAACTGATAACAGAAGTCGAAAAAAATTGGGAAATTGTTCGAATAAAAGATGAATTTAAAAAAAACTGTTCCCTCGAAAAGAAATTCGTTTGTTTCAAAAAGATTTCTATCTACTCTAATGAGTTTATCACTGTGAATCATCAATAAATTTTGGCATTTTTTGCAGATAGCGATTCGTTAACAAAAACTCCATTTTAAAACTTGCTCACCTTGCCAGCCAACATTGTGCCTTTGTCATCTCATTCATTTCACTTTGTTATGATTTTTGTTTTTTTTTCTCCCAAAATAAACATCTTTTTTTCTTATTCTTTATTTCCAGGAGAAGGACGCCCAGACAAGTTTCTAAATTTGTCGATCAGCAAAAAAGTTGATGTTGTTGATGAGGTGTCAAATCAGGATTTAAAATTCATGAAATTCATTTTTTGTTTTGTTTTTGCGTGTGGGTTTGTTTCTTGTCCTAAGTCGAATGACTTTTCAAAGAATAAAAAGCGAATGCAAGTTGAAGAAAAAACTTTGGTCATTGGGTGAATTGAAATTGTTAATGCTTCAAATGTATTGCAATAAAAATAACTAATAAGAAAATGGCAAAGTTTAGTTTATGGTCAATTTTTGCATGTTGTGACATGTCCCCATATTTTTTCTTTGCACGAGTGGTCAATGAGAATATGTTTTTCTAATTCAAGTTTTGTCTTGTTGAGAATTTGCTTTTTGCTCTCAGACAAAAACCGTCTATTTTGGGTTTACCCGATTTTTCCTGCTCTCAAATCTTTCAACGTATCGAAATCAAAGATCACAAAAGACTTTGATATCAAAAAATGTTTTCTTGAAAGTTTTACATCCACTCTGTAACCTGTCTTTTGATCAAAAACAGACGCTGTAAATTTTTAATGGATCTAGAACATTCTCAAAAAATGGATATACATACTTCAAAAATAAACCATACACCTGTTTTTCAAAATAGTTTTCCTGAATCGGTCTCCAAAAACCTCTTGAGTTAAACCTTCTGAATTGAACCAGGTTCAAACAAATCGGGCCCAATTTCAAACTTCAACTGTGTTCTATTCTCGAAATGGGCTATTTTCAAAGCATGCTTTAGAAGTATATGATGACTGTATTTTTTAGGACCGAAAACATATATACATAACTCCTTAAACTTAGAGGTCGTTCATTATAAATACTAAACAAATCCTTATTTTTAATGTTGTGTTGAACTTTCAATGAACATGAGAATAAAAATTTCTAAAAATCGAAAATAAAAAACTGAACAAATGACTTTTTCATTTTTCCAAGTTTTTTTTTAGTTTTCAAAAGCGTTCTACCACTATTTCAAAAAATAATTTTTAGTTGTTTTGATTTCGGGTTCGATCAAACTACATCCCATGTGCTAATCCTTTTCTGTATCACCGCAAAAAAATTGAAATTTTTTTTTGATTAACTCTTCTCAAAGGTTATTTGAAGTATGTATTTGAATTTTCTGACCTTCTGAAAACACATTTCAAAACTAGAATCCATTTTTTATGTGTTTTATGCTTCCTTCTATTGCAAAACCAAAAATCTAATTTTGCATTTTCCGAAAAATATGCATTTGTCTTTTTCATAATAAACGTGTAATCAGGTTGTTGTTTTCAGTGTTTTTGTATTATTTACCCTCAGCAACAAAATTAGATTTGAAGAGGAAGTGTCCTTTCCAATTACTAACCTAAAAATAAAATATTTTTCAACCACGCTGAAATTTTGTGGTAACAATAAAAAATGTCATAAACACATTTGAGCTTTGAAACAACCCAATATACGATTTTGTTCTTCTGTTTTCAAATTTCTCCATTGTTCTTTTCGTATCACACAAAAAGGGCACCTTACACGACAAGAGTAGGCGTGTGCTTAGATTCTGAATCCATTAACTCGAGTTACTATTATTGAAAGCAAACGTAGCGTGTAAAAAAAGGCGCCGCCCCTTGTTTCAAAAACTCTGTCATTTATTATTTGAGGTAACATAATGTGTTCAATTCACAATATTCTTATCTTCTTCCTGGTTCTTGTCATTGCTATTGATGCTATTCCAATGGTTCGAGATCCATCTTCTTCTTCTACTAATACAGATGAGCAATTCATTCAAAAGCGTCTCTCCAATGATGCTCTTATCCGCCTTCTCATGAGGTGATTTTGCACTTTTGAAAACATTTTCTAAATTCATTTGTTACAGAAATCGTGAAAACCAAGTTGGATATGCTGACGGATTGAAACGTGGTGGCTCAAAACGAGCTGACTTCGAACGAAGAAGTGTTGATGACGAGTTCTCCAACTGTTTCCTATCACCAGTTCAATGTATGTTGCCAAATAATCGGAAGTAATTTAAATTGTAATTTATGTTTCCTTGTCATGTTTTTAATTTCTCTCTCTCTCATCTGTGAACGGTATTATTAATAAGAAGAATGTTGAAAGTTAACTGTACTTGTATTTATAAACATGGGAGGGCTTGCAAGAATGAAGATCATTGGAACAGAGATTTTTTCAACAAGTTCTAAGAATAATCCAGAATAGTTCAGAAAAGAGTATATTCTATGAAAATGAATAAACTATGATGTCGTGAATCCGTTAATCCAACCAGAGCTGTTCCGAAAAATATTATCCAGAACACAAAAAAACGGAGAACACCTCAAAAACTGTTTTTTCTGAATTTTGTTGAAAACAAAAAATATTTTTCTAGATTTATTGAATAATCCAAATGAATCAGTTTTTTTTGCTTCTTTTAAGAATTAAAATTTCTTTGTGTTTTTTGTGTCACGAAATTCTCGGCATTTGTTTTTGTATGACACATATTTTGGTTTCCGAAAATATGCAAAGAAATTGTGATGAACATTCAGTTTTTTTCATTCCAAAATGGTTTATGATGCCGTTATGTACTACAGTACAATGTATGTTCTGTTATAAAGTTTTGATGGAACTATATCATGTAAATTTTTCAGATTGCTAGCAGTTTTCTTCTTCCTTCTATTGCCTTTTTTGCTGGTTATATCAACATTATATTGCATTCTTCTGATTTTCAGACGAATTTTTGAAAATTTGGGAGCTTGAAAGTAAATAAATAATTTATTACTATATTTGTTAAGGTACATAAATATTGCCAAATTGTATCAGAGTTATTTCCATTATCATTTTCGAACAGGTACTACAAGTTCAAGTATATCTTTTCCGAATGAGGTGAAAGTTGGAATTTCGATTGTTCCATGTGTTAATCTTCCAAATATTTCAACGACCCTTTGTCTGATATGATGAGCTACCTAAAAGTTTCAAAAACGTTATATAGTTTCAAAAGTATAAATGTACCCAGAAGAATGTTTTCTGAACTGTAGATTGTTGAACTTCACTATAACATGATGCCAATATATCATTCACAATGATTCTTCCATTTGATGTCAGAGGTGAATAAATTCCTTTTCTCACTGTTGTATATATTTCCTGGATTTTTTGTTGTTCATATCTGTCTCTGTAACGAACGAAAACGCAATCATCAACTTTAAGATTTCCAGCAAGAACAGCTTCACTATCAAGTGGCAACGTGTCCACATAACGATCGAATGTTTCTGAAACTTGTTGAATTCACATTAACACCAGAGAATGGATATACCTCCACACTTATCACTGAAAATGAAATGTTGTGAAGTAAGTCGAAGAGTTTTTCCATATGTTGTCATTATGGTGACGAATTCTTGCTCTCTTTCCGGTTCTCGGTGAATCCAAAGAGTTATTGGCGCGTAAAATGTCTTGAATAAAAAAAATTAAGTACAAAATGTTTCCCATTAATCTTGCAGTTCTAGAAAACGTGACATGTGCAGTTCTTTACCCACGCGGCAGGTTTTCAAAAATTCGCGTTTGAAAATAATATTATTTCTTGACAACTGTGATGATATTTTTGATTACTGTTTAAAATGTTTTTACAATATTTTGGCACCAGAAAAATGCTGATTTTAAGCATGACGTTTCTCTAAAAGTGTTCTAGTATTTCCAAAAATATTCAATTTACAAAGAAATAAAAAGTAACGATTATTACCTCCAGATTACAACGGATCAGAGAGTAGGATTGGTTGTCAACTTTTTGTTCAATATGTATGGGAAAATGTCCATAATTTCGAACTAAGAAAACATTTTTGAAAATGCACATGAACTTACAGAAAAAATGGAAAATAAGGATTTGAATATATCGCTAATGAAAAGATGATGAATGAATTTAGAAAGTTTGTCAAACTACCTAAAATTGAGGTTTCACCAATGTAAATCAATCTACAATTTCAAAATGTTCTACTGAAAGTAGAAAATCCGATTGATGTGTGCAACGTTAAAGCTGGGGTAAAGGGACTCGGCAAATTGTTTTTAAATGAAAGAGCACATTTTTTAGGTAAAACCTTCGAAGGGATTTTTCACCGAAAAGTCTAGTATTCGAGGAAAAAATGTTCAAAGGTGAAAATTTGGAAACTTTCAACGTACGTTAAAAGTTACCAAATTTCTTTTTTCAAATGAAATTTTCTCGAAAACTAGACTTTTCGATAAAAAATCCCTCGAGGGTCTTACCTTAAAAAATGTGCTCTTTCATTTAAGAACAACTTGCCGAGTCCCTTTACCCCACCTATAAGTTTTCTAATTCTCAATCAAAATCAACTCTACCTTCTTGATACCAGATGTCAAAACATAGTCACCAATACGCAAATCATCCATGCGTTTTTTGCCAGTTGGTGTAGTTACCCAAGTGTCCACAGAAAAGCACGCTCCTCCACCTCCTCCTCCGTATCCCACAACCGGTACATATTCTGCAGGAGGGTAATACACCCATGGAACAAAATTATTGACAGGATTCACAAATGGAGGTTGTGGTGGAGGTGGTCCATTTTCAAAGAAAACGGGTTGATTTCCAGCGAAATTTTCGAAATTCACTTGCCCAGTTGGACCATCAAGTGTTGCATCGTTAGGCTAGGTAAAGTTCATTAGTGTTTTAACAAAATGGATATGACTTACAATATCAAGAAAATCTGAAGCCGGTGGTGGTCTCCAACTAGATTGAAAAGTGAGAGCATTAAATCCATCCGAATCAAATTTGATTGACCTATCGTTGAATCTTTCTGTCTCCCATGTGAAATCTCCATTACTAACAATACTTTCGAAAGTTGTCCCAAATCGCCGCTCAACAGCTTGAGTCAAAACATTTGCCAAATTTCTGAGATTATGTTTGTTGAATCCGGGTTTCAGTTTTTCCTTATCAATAACACTGATTGCCTCATATGCCACTTCTCCATTACACGCGACCAAACCAGCCAATCCTTCCAAACCAGGCGGACATGCAAACGGTTTTGCACTACCGATATCGTTATATGGTGAACTATTCAAAGGGTACTGTAAACAAAAAATACGAATTAACTTTTTCTTAAGCCTGAACATTTCTCACCGGTGTTGGTCCAACTTGTCTTTTCACTTTTTTGAAAGAATTCTGATTTATGTACATTGGTTGGTAGTTTTGGAAACTCTGTTGATGCTGATATTGTATAATTTGAGGTGCGGGAAGTTGCTGATAATCATTTCCAATTTGTTGTGCATGAATTTGTAACTGTTGTGTGTACGGTGTTTCGAGTAGAGACGGTCGAACTATTTCGACACGTTGTCCATTGTCAATTCGAGCAATTTCACTTTCTAGATAGCTGTTGACATCTCCTTCTCGACCATGACCATGACCATGACCATTACCATCACCGTTACCATTTCCATCATTATCATCATCACCATTTTCTGGTGTTAAATACGCCAAAATGTGATAGTGATCAACTCGATATTTACAGAAATAATTGTCCTCTCGATGTGTAGCCCAAACAAAATCATCAAAACAAACGATAACCTCTGCAGAATGTTGGAAGACTTCTTCAACGCTAGTCTGAATTGCCGTGGAGATTTTTCGCATTTCATAAGGATTGAATTTTTTGTTATTGATATGCCCATCAAAAGCTTTCTGCATAGCATTGAACATCATCAAATCACAACATCTTGAACCTGTTCGTTTATCTGTGCAATGTGATCCAACTGGATATCCAGCTCGCTCTCCACTAGGTTCTAATTTAAGCACATGATGTCGCGGCTCCTCGTTATCAAATATTTTTTTGGAGGTTCCTAGTGGTTCGGGGTCATTTGTTGATGCAAGTTTGTATTCTGTATCTTCTTCATCAACATCATACTGAAATATTAAAAAAAAAAACTCTAATTAGAATAATGTTGAATTTTTCTCACCTGTCTTGGTGTAGCATAAGCAGCGATAACAAATCCGCGGTTCTCAAATTTACAAAATAGTTGACCTGGATATCTAGAGAATACAACAAAATCAGATCGTGAAACAATGACTTCAAATGATTGTTCGTATCTGTTTTGAACTCTATCCTGTATTTCACAAGCAATTATGGATTCGGATTTGTTGGTTCCAAAATCGGGCGAAGTAGCCATTTGCATCATTGCATCACGCATTGTAATGGCAAGTCGGCCATCACAACATTTATTACCTGAAAAAATATGCTGAAAGAGTTTGGTGGCAATAAAATGGATTTTTTGTGTTGAAAATAGTTCTTACGATTACGTATTATTTTCAGAAATATCTTTTGACATTCATCCAATCCACTAGTTCTTTTGCTTGACTGAAAAACGTGGATACAACAAGGCTTTTGTACACGGAGCACTGAGGGTGATTTTCTCACGTTTTGATATATATTTTTTGTAAATAATGGAAGTGTTAACCATATTATAGATCAAACACTCACACGAAATAAAAATTCACGTTTCAAATTCAACAAGTTCTAGCTAATAGTTTATGTAATTTTCAAATTTCAATTCATCATGAAAAACTGTGACGGAAATATTTTCAGAACATTCAACTTCTGAATATATTATTTCAAGTGAAATATGAATGCCTCGTTCGTTGGAAAATAACTTTTTTATTGAGAAATTACCTTTTCCGTGATTTTGAGAAATATGGTTATCTTGAATTTTTTTTTGTTTTGACAAAATTCAGATTCTTGTTTTTTCTTAACCATCACATTATGATTCTCATAGTCGTCCAATTCCATATATCCTCTAAAACACTTAGACTACATATATTTCTTTGTTATGTTGTGTGTTTCACAAAGAGAGAACATCTTACCAGACCGCATAAACCTGATTTTTCTTATCATCAAACCTGAGATATCTCATATGTCGTTGCGCAAAAGCAAAGAAAGATGCCATCAGTGTTAATATCATAGTCAAAAATCGCGTATGATTTTTTTTTTTGGAAAAAAATAAATAAAGCAAGTAACTAACCATCTTTTCTCATTTTGTCGCAATGTGTGTTTGGAGGAAGTTTTTCTTGTCTTCGAAGATTCGGAAATTCTCTGAGAATTGGTTTTGGAAGCTGAATATCATCATATATATCCGTCGAATTTCCAGATTGTGTTTCATTTGTGAATGGTTGAATCTCGATACTTGATATAAACTCTTCCAATTGTTCTATCTCAATTTGAGCGCGATTCTCAGCTTCTTCGAATTCTTGTTTCATCACACCATCTAAAAACGTGAATAATGAATCTAGTTTGAACGATGATAAAATATTTTATCCAATTCATTTCTCCTTGATGGATATTGCAAAAAAAGAAAAGAACATCAAGTTTTTAATGCTGTCCACATAAATTCGATCTTTGAGAACATTATTTTTTATCAATGCGACAGATAAGATAAAGATTGCGTAAAACAACATAAAAACTTACTTAAATCAGGAAAAGCAAATTTGTTCGGAAATTTTAGAATGGCATCAATTTTTGGTTGAATAGACAAGTCTTCTCCGGCTGTTGGATAGTCTCGAATATCAACAAATTCTCTCTTGAACCCTTTGATCGTTGAACTTCCTAACGGATCCGCTGAATCTATAGTCGATAAATAATCTTCAGATTTCATATCAAATGGATTATATTTTTTCGGAGTTTCATAGATCAAGTAATACCGATCGATTTTTGAAATTTTGCAAGAATGTGGTCCATGGTAATGACTAGAAATTCCGAATTTTTCTGGTGAAATTATCACTTCAAATGGTAATTGATAGTGAAGTTGGGCACGACGTTGAATAAACTGAAATCTTTTTTTTTTCAAAGTAAATTAAATCAATTTTACCTTGGCTAAATCTCCAAGTTTAACTGTCTCATGCACAACAGTGATTGCATCCAAAATGATTTTTTTGAGTTCCAAGTCGCAACATTCTACAGTAACACTCTGGTAAGGAAGAGTCCAGGCTGAAAATAGAAAAAAAAATGGTAATTTAACTTTTTTTAGAGAACGACAAACTTTTAATACAAAATTCAAAGGGACTCAGGAAAAAATAGATTTTATAATTTAAAGGGGGTAAATGGAAAAAATAGGTATACTTTTTATTTTTTTTAAAGAAAGAGCACCCTCGGAATAGTAAAACCACCAAGGGAATTTTTATAGAAAAGCCTGGTATTCGAGAAATTTGAAGTCAAAGTTGACGTTCTAAAAATGAAATCGTATGCTCTTTTTTTTAAGAACCACTTATTTTGAATTATACATTTATAGTACTTGGAGACAAAAGAGGAAAAATCAGATGGAATGATTGAAAACTAAATTTTTTCGAATAATAATAAGGCTCATCTATATTTTGAGAACTTTTTCATTCATTTATTGAGCTTTGTAGGCTGATTGGTAAAGAACTATGGCTTCATCGTCAAAGAAAGTGAAATTAACTATGATGTGATGGTCTACCAAGTATTGATGCATATATTTTTAGTTAAGGTTCAAGAGAAATTCCTTTTTCCGGGCATTTTTGATAGTCAAAAAAGATATTTTGGTTTATAAATATGAAGTTATAAATGCATTTATATAATGCAATCTGTTGTTTTCACCAACCCCAAAATCATAACTTACAACTAGTTTGATTCCAGAAACACAAGTCGGTTTTATTTTTGTTCGCTGGTAATCCTTTCGTCTTCGTTTTCACCTTCTTATTTGGTTCGGCGAAACAGGTCAAAAATAATACCAGAGAAATACAAAAAAGCAATTTAGCCTTCATCCTCACATAAAACCAAATATTCTCTATCCACAATGATTATCAAATCAAAAAAGATGAATAAACGCTTCCTTCTTTTCTTCTTTTCTTTTTTACGAGAAAAAAATCGAATATTTTCTACAAACTTGTTTATTCCACGGAAGACTCTGAAAATCGCATAAATTGGAAGTTTTATAATAAAATGATGAGATAATATAATGATGCGACGGTAGCTTGATTCTGATTTTCAATCTCTAAAATAAACAGTTAAAAGCTTTTGGACATCTGTATGGATAATATTCTAGGCAGAAACTGAATTGCATTAGCCTAGAGAGAAGTTATAAATGCTTCCATCTTGATTTATCTCACTCAAAAAACTCTTTTCGTGACACTCTGAAGTTCCGTTTTGATTTATAATAGAACAGGAATACAAGAAAAATATGTCAATGATACAAATCTGAAAACATGTGTAACAAATGTATTATTTTTTTTGTTGGAACTGTCATGGATTGGTTTATGAAAGATCATTCAAATTGTTATAGTTACTCAATTTTTTTCGGATTGATAACGTGGATAACTTCAAACCAAAACACAAACTTTACTTATAGGAAATTGAACTGCATTCTCAACTTATCAATAATACCAAAAAATGGGATCTTGAAGAATGATGTGATGTTTTGTCAGCAATTTCATCTGTCTGGATAACCTTCAATATGTTTTTCAAATCACCTCAAAACCAAAATGCGATTTTTTATGTATGAAATATTTTGTAGTTCAAATTAATCATTGATTTCGAATACGTCAGTTATCCCAGATAAACAGGTTTTTTTTTGCAACTGTTTGTGAAATTAAGCTTCACACTCTATGTTGTCATTCTATCCAAAAATGTTTGCAATTTTTTCAAAAATTAATGAATCCAGAACTGAAAAGAAACAATAGTATATTCAAGAAATGTAACTCCACACTAAAGTGGCATCATGCATGTGCGCTCTACTGATAACTGACAGGGGCGGTGTGTTTGTCATTTCTTTGCGTTTTCTATCATCCTCGTGGATCACATTTAACCAAAAAAGAAAAAAAAATCAACATTCTTGCTTTCAAAGAAGCTGGTTGGAGTAACCGGAGCATCGCAAAGGGCTTTGAAAGGTACCATAAGTGTATCAACAGCTTTGTTGTCAACCGAGAGCATTATAAAATAACAAGAAGTCGGGTGCTCCAAAGAAACTCACTAAACTGGAAGCAAGAAATGTCATCCGGTTAGCTTCTAACTCATCAAAAAGCTCCACAGACATCAAAAATGAGCTCAACCTGGATGTAAGCAATTCTACTATCCTGAGGATCATTCATCAATCGCCAAATATTGTTCGGGCTAAGATGATGTTTGCTCCACATCTCACAAATCGACACGAAGCCAATCGAATGGAGTTCGCAAGAACCAACATAGGAACTGAGTTGTATGTACATATTGTGGCCTAGGAGTATGTTGTGAGTTTATATATAGCGTAAATGAATAATTTTCAATTATCTTCCAGTTTTCGAAACACTGGTCCTGTTCGAGATTCGTTAAAATGCATTGTGGTGAACAATCTGGATTCAATTGATAAGTGAGTTCAGCTATCCATTCATATTCTGATCAATACTTATCTACAGATGTCAAGTTGTTTGCAACACTATATAGGGGAACAGTCAAGGCTTTGAAGAAACACTTTTTTCAATTCTATCGTATTTATAATACAATATGGAGAGTTGTGCTCCGCTTCACAAAAAATGATGCTCAAAAGTGAACCTGTTTTTGAAATGTGCCTCTATTCAGAACTATGGTGCAGTCAATGATTTTCAAACTCTTAGCAAAAATGGCTTCGCTAGTTTCTGGTATCCTTTCTACATGTGTATTGAATTTGTCTGAACATTTTGAGAATTTGAGGAAAAAGATGAACCTTACTTTCATATTTGTTGCGGAACATGGAATGTTGTGGAGTTAATCGCGGAGTTTTTCCATATGTTGTAACTATACTGACGAATTGTTGCGTTCTTAGGGGATGAAATCACATCATAACTGGTACAAAAATCATAAAAGTTGAATAAGATCATAAAATAAACACGACGTCTTACATATTTTTTATCAGCCGTCAAAATATAATCACCGATTTGCAGCTCATCCATACGTTTTTAAACAGTCGGAGTAATCACTCAGGTGTCATATGTATGAGAAACAAGAACTTTGTTCATTACCTGCAAACGATCCCAACCACCCGAAACCGCCATATGGGTCTCTGAAATTTTCAGACAATAAGTTTCCCTGTTCTATGTCAGATTGAACATGAAGTTTTCGGGAAGCGAGACTGTTGATTTGTGCGGTAGGAGATTGAGGCTGTCCCTGAAAACCTCCCGTTCCATTTTGCCCAAACTCCTTCTCCCTGAGCGCCTTCTCTTTGTGCACTTAGTTCTTGAACACCTTCCCCCTCTACACTGATAGTTTCGGATTATCCGGTTGGACAACCAAGAGTAGGCGGTAAGTTATTCATTTTTAAAAACGGGATTCTGGTTTTTTATAAGTATTCCAGGAAAAAAATATTCATGTTTTTTGGTTGTACAAAATTACATCAGATTTGATAATTCTCTCACAGACATACTGGATTCATGAGAACCACAATTTTTTTTGAATTATATCATGCAGAAAAAATTCACAATATCAACAAAATCTGTTTCTAGAGGTGGGTTTGGACGTTATTGAAAAAGCAACACAGTATAGCCATCCGTATGAAATTTACAAGTTAGTTCATTAAATCGATTTGTTGCGAAAAAAAAAATCTTTTTCTGCAATAATACTTTCGAGGTTCCAAATTGTCTTTGAACGGCCCGAATTATCAACTCTGCCAAGTTTCGTGTATTATGTTTATCGAAATCAGGTTTTTATTTTTCTAAGTCCACTGTTTTATATGCTCCGAATTGTAATGTGCCATCACAACACACCAAACCATCTAATTCGGCCGGACAATCAAAAGGGTTGCATGTCCAATATTATTATATTCAGAAGTTTGCAGTGGATACTAAAAATAATGAGATTTATGATATGAAACAAAGTAATATATGACCAGCGATTGTCCAAGTTGTCTCGTGGCTCTCATAATTGGATGTTGATTGTAATACAATTTATGACACATCGGCTGATATTCTGGATAAGCCTGTGGAATATAGTTCTGCATGAGGATAGATGATGAATTTTGCCTCATAAAATCCTGAATTTGTTGTTCTTAAAGCTATTGATGATGTTCTGTTTCGGTCAAGGATGGTAATGATATTTGATTTATCCCAAATGGATCTTCATTTCCATTTTGATTCAGTGAAACCTTCTGAATCTTCATAGACAGGTGTTAGGTTTGTCAACATGTAATACTTATCCACACAATATTTACATATATAATTATCCATTCGATGTGTGACCAAAACAAAAACATCATACGACTGTAGAGTATTGAAATACTTCTTTAACGTTCCAATGAACAGCATTACAGATTTTTCGCAAATCGTATTCATCAAAGCCTGCTATTGAAACATGCTGATCGAAAGGTGTCTTCGTTGCGTTGAACATCATCAACATGCTACATCTTGACTCTGTTTGTTTCTCCGTACAATGTGATGCAATGAAAAATCCAGAATTTTCGAATTTACAAAAACAATCTCCATGTTTTCTTAAAAGAATAACAATATCAGCACGCGAAACAATAACTTCAAATGAATGTCTAAACCTTGAATAGTTAGTTAAATTTCAAAAGCAATAATATACTCTAATTTCGCTTTTCCAAAATCCGGCAAAGTCATAATCGTTGCAGCGAGGGTTCCATCACAACATCTGTTACCTGAAAATCAATTTACATTTATACTGGACTAAAGACTGACTGACCATCTGTTCTATGCAATTTGAAATGTGTTTCACCCGGAAGCTTATCCCGATGTCGAACATTTTCAAAGTTTATTGGAATCGGTGTTGGACTTGGAAGTTCTATATCGTTCAAAGTTGCACCTATGCCGTATGAACCATTTCCGAATGTTTGGATTGTCATGTCGATTAATAACTCCGTCAGTTTTTTTTTCAAATGCACGTTTTTCAGCTTCTTCAAATTCACGTATCAATTCCTCTGCTGAAAAAACATTAGTTTCAGAACTATCCATAAAATTATTTTTAGAACGAAAAAAAAACACTGTTGATCGGTGCATTTTTCATGGTTACATAGTACATATTTTGTTCATATATATTTTTCAAACTAATCTGATTAATGTTACTTGGATCAGGAAGCAAGAATTTTGTTGGGATATTGTGAAATGATTTCTATTGCTGGCTGAATTGATGAAATTCCAAAATTTTTGGTTGAAATAATCATTTCGAATGAATACTGGAAAAAAAATTGTATTCACAGTTTGTGAGATTGAGCAAAGCTCGGCCAATTTTTGAATGTTTTTGATCTTGTTGACAATGATAGCATCGAGAATTACTTTTCTGAGCTCCAACTTGCAACATTCTACAGTAAGACTTTGATAAGAAAGTCCTAGTATCAATCTGTAGCATGAAATGATGCACATTTCGTGAACTCTTCAACCACAAAGAAAATTATTCAACAGTAGTTATGAATTGAAAAACTCACCTTTTTTATTGTTTAATGAACAGAAATTGATTTTCTCTACCAAAGGTGACCAAATTAATTTTCATTCTCCTAGACAAAATGAAAATGTTCAATACACAAATGTTATTTATCTAATCAAACGAGTAATATACAAATGGCTTTTTCTGTCTTTCTCTTAATCCTTTTACTGTATCAAAAAAATGAAAAATAATAAATGGGACTTGTTTTTCAATCTTCTCTGGCAATTGAATTTATCGAAATAGTTTTTAAAATTTTTCTGATATTTTCGTATCACGAATTTCAAATTGTCCTATCAGGAAAATAGTTTTTTCTCAACTTTAATTTTAGATTGAACCATTCAACTATTTTTTGTTCTCATTTGAAGCTCAAAAAATATTTTCCCATCTTCTCAGAACATTCCATTGCAAAATGCTGCGAAAAATGTGCACCTTCCAACTTCAACTCACATTATATTTCATAAGAAGGGTTCGCGAGCTCCTAGACTCAACTTTCTCAATATTTGTGAACTTTATTTAGAGTTTGATTTTCTAGTAACCATGATGTTTTTTTTAACGACGGAAAATTTTTCAAGATGGAAACTTCTGCAGTGAAATTTTTGAAATGCAATTTCAAAATGTTGCCAAACGGAGTGTGTTTATCCAAACAAGCCATTTTTTTGTGCTTGGCTGACATTCTTATCAAATCACAATCTTCATGACAATACGCCAACAATCTAAGCTATTCAACTTAGTCGAATCGTCAAACGGGTTAGACAATAAAACGATTCTCTTTCTGATGACATGTGTGGTTTCTGCCAAAAATGTACTTGGATAAATGTTGACCATGATAAATTGATTCCCGAAAATTTGAAAGTAGAGCAATTGCCCATGGAAATTGGGAAAAATGAAGGATCGAATGGACCACACATAAATCAACAAAAAATAAAAACCATACTAGACACCTAATTGTTGCAATCACATTTCAAAATGTGTACTTCAAACATTTTTATGATTTTTTGTTCACCAAACGCCATTGATCACAAGTATCTAAAAGTAATGAATAATCTTAGAGTATTCAATCAGCTTTATTCAACGAAAGAACCAAAAAAAAAACTCATGTTTCCAATTGAGTGCAAAATGTACATAACTGTTCTCATTCCCATACTGATGATCCCTGTAAACACACATTTTTTATCTATTGAATGAATCTAGTTTGATTGTTAATGACACATATTTTTTTGTTCTTCTAATTCGATAAAATTCAACTATGCAACATCAAGTTTTAAGCTGGTCAACGATTATTTGATCTTCGAAATAATGTTTTGATTCAGAAAAAGATAAGATAGCTTTTAAGTGAAAAATCTGATACTTATTTGGATTTTAAAGACCAAAAAAACTTGAACACTTTATGAAAGTTGTTTAAAAAATGAAACCTTGATTTTTAAATTTTTCTGAAATGAATACATTTCTCAGCATTGGTTAATAAGAAACACCAATGAAGGTTTGATAATTGATTATCCAAAATGTGAACAGAACAAAGTACGAATAATTTATATCTATATTAATATCGTTACATATGGTTTTGAGAATATTGCACATCCATTATCTTCGGATAGGTATAACAAGTTCTAAGATATCTTGACCAAAAGTAGAAAGTGCTGGAAGCTCAATTTTGCCATGCGACAAATTTCCGAAAATTTCAAGCACATTTTTACGGAGTTGATCGACAGCCTGCAAAATATTTTCTCAGTTTTTCGAAAAAAAGTTAACTTACCCAAAAGAATGTTGATTGAACTGTAGATTGTTTAACTTCACTATAACAAGATCCGAGCATATCATTGACAATTATTCTGCCATTTGATGTCAATGGTGAATAGATTCCTTTTCTGACTGTTTTGTAGATGTCTTGAATCTTTTGTAGTTCAAATCTACCGCCATTCACAACAATGAGGCAATCATCAATTCTGAGTCGGTCTGCGTGAACAGCTTCGCTATCTCCGGGTAACTTATCTATATATCGATCAAATTTTTCTGAAACTCGGGAAATATTAAAAAACTTTTGTATAAGGTCTTACTTCCACATTTTATTCGGAACATGAAATGCTTTGCAGTCAATCGGATCGTTTTTCCATATGTTGTCATTACAGTTACAAATTGTTGAAAACGTTCCGGCTCACGATGAATCCAAAAAATAATTCTTGCGAAGAATGTCTTGAATAAAAACATTAAGTGAAAAAGAATATGTTTTTAACAAACTCACATTAATTTCATTTGCTGTCAGTACATAGTCTCCAATTTGCAACTCATCCATCCTTTTCTTACCAGTAGGAGTCGTCACCCAAGTGTCAACTGAGAAGCAAGATTTCACCAACCATCCAATCGTGTTCTCATAATTCTCTTGTGCCACGTCATACCACGATGGATAACGTTCCTCATACCATGGGGCATTGTTCTGTGGGGCGTTATTTTGAGGGACGTAATTTCCACCAGAGTTCTGATTATTTCCAAAGCCATTTGCATTTCCATTAGCAGCACCATTACCATTACCGTTTCCCGCACCATTTCCAACACCATTTCCATTTCCATTTCCATTTCCATTACCATTACCATTTGCGGCATTATTTGTGTTCACACTTGTGGTTTCGGTTTCTCCAGTTGGTCCACCAAGTGTTGGATCATTTTCCTGGAAATTTTTTTATCGAATAATTTTTAAAAAATTAGTAAAACTCACAATATCAATAAAATCAGTAGCCGGAGGTGGTCTTGGGCTTGATTGGAAAGTCAACGCATTATATCCACCTGTGTAGATTTTAGAAACTCGTTCATTAAACTTATTTGTTTCCCAAGTAAAATCCCCTTCTCCGACAATACTTTCAAAAGTGGTTCCGAATCGTTGTTCCACGGCGCGAACCAATAATTTTGCCAACGTTCGTGTGTCATGTTTATTAAAATTAGGTTTTTCTTTTTCCTGATCAATAATTTTTTTCGCTTCATAATGCACTTTTCCATCACAACCTGCCAAACCTTCTACACCGGTTAAACCAGGTGAGCAGTAAAATGGAATTGCACTTCCGATGTCGTTGTAAGGAGAAGAATGGGGTGGGTACTGCGAATAATGTAACAATTGACTTCTTGCAAAATATTTTTTCTCACCGGTGATTCTCCAAGTTGTCTCTTAACTCTCAAAAGTGGCTGTTGATTATACACTGATTGATGGTACATTGGTTGGTATAGTTGATAAGTCTGTGGTAGATAATACTGCATAAGGATGGGTGCTGGGACTTGTTGCACTTGATTTTGAATTTCTTGGGAACGTTTTTGTAGTTGTTGAGAGTACTGTGTTTCAGTTAACGATGGTTCCACTATCTCAGCATTTTCATCATTGCCATTGTGAGAAAGCTTATCGTCAGATTTGTCAGTGTCAAAGTCATCATTTAATGGTGTTAAATATGCCAACATGTAATACTTATCTACTCGATATTTACAAATATAGTTATCCGTTCGATGTGTAGCCCAAACAAAGTCATCATAAGAAACGATAACCTCCGCGGAGTATTGGAAAACTTCTTCGACGTTATATTGAATTGCACTACATATTTTTCTCAAATCGTATTCATTAAACTTTTCTGTCACGATATGCTTGTCATATGCCGTTTTCATCGCATTGAACATAATCAAACTACAACATTTTGAACCCGTCCGTTTCTCCGTGCAATGTGATCCAACTGGATATCCAGCTCGCTCTCCACTAGGGTAAAGTTGAAGCTCATGGTGAAAAGGTTCTTCGTTGATGAACTTGTTTTGCCAGGATTCTAGAGGTTCCAGATTCATTGTTGATGCGAAATTGTTTTCATCTACAATCTCATCAATGTCATACTAAAAAAATGATTTAGTAAGATTTTTTTGATTTAACAAGAATCTATTATTTACTTACTTGTTTCGGTGTTGCATAGGCCGCAATATAATATCCGTTGTTTTCAAATTTACAAAAACTATCTCCATGGTTGGCTGTACAAATAACAAAATCGTCCTTCGAAACAATAACTTCATAGGATTGTTCAAATCTAGTCTGCACTCTCCGTTGTATTTCAGAAGCAATGATAGATTCAGATTTGTTTTTTCCGAATTCCGCCGAAGTCATCATAAGAGTCATTGCATCACGCATCGTTCCAGCAAGTCGTCCATCACAACATCTGTTACCTGGAAAAAAACCAAACCAAAAAACATGATAAAAAACTATGAAAAACCGACTGACCGTCTTCTCTCTTCCTTTCACAATGTGTATTTTCCGGTAATTGTTCTGATTTTCGAAGATTTGTGAAGTTTCTAGCAATTGCTGTTGGATTCGGGAGCTCTAGTTCTTCTGTGTCTGCTTTCTCTGTATCATTCCCGATTGATTGAATAGTCATATCAATCAGTAACTCTGTTAGTTTTTCCGTCTCTTCGTTAGCATGTTTTTCAGCCTCTTCAATTTCACGGATCATATCTTCTTCTGAAAATTGTGGATTATGAGATAATATTGACCCTGATCTTTCCTCATAAAAATTTCTGAAATCAACTTCTGATAAAATACCTACTTGGATCAGGAAGTAGAAATTTGTTAGGGTATTGTAATATAATATCAATTGCTGGCTGTATAGACAAATCATCTCCAGCTACTGAATATCCATCCAAATAAACATATTCTCTTCTTTCCTTTTTTCCTGGCTTCTTTGGATTGTCCAATTTTTCAACATCCGAAGTTAGGAAATCTTCCATTGGTATATTGAAGGGGTTGTGTTTCTCAGGAGTCTCATAAACCAAAAAATACCGACTATCAAAGACTTTGCATGAATGTGGTCCATGATAATAACTAGAAAACGCAAAATTGTCTGTTGAAACTATTACTTCGAATGTTGTTTGATAATGACGTTGAGCACGACGTTGAATGTACTGAAAACGAAATATATCGACTGAAAATTCTAAGTTTATGGTAACTTCGGCCAAATGTTCAATTGTCGATGTTTGAAGTAAATTGATGGCATGGAGCATAATTTTTTTGAGCTCCAAATCGCAACATTCTATTTTCACGCTTTGATAAGGGACATTCAATTCTGGAATACATGTTCATAAAAAAACCATTCAAAAAATTGAAAAAGAGAACTCACCACTTGTTTGATTCCAAACACATAAATCAGTTTTATTTTTCAAAGATGACAATTTCTGTATAATTAAGGGTGAATTTCGTACAGCTAAACATATAGGAATCAACCATAGAAATATATGGCATAACTTAATACTAGTCATCCTCACAATCGCAATAAACATGTTCAAGCTAGAACTGTTATATCTAATCAAAATAGTAATTGAGAACGGCTTATTTCTTCGTTTGTTCTTTCCTCCTTTTTCCCGCCTCAAAAAAGGAACGCGATGTTTGTATTGACTAGTTATACAAGTTTTGTATCCTTCTGAAACAGTATAACAAGGAAATGATGTCAGGTCAACTAGAAATTCTGAACTGTTCTGTTTATGTTTGACAAATCTATAGAGCTTATTGCTCAAAAATATCATTTTTCCTGTCTTTTTTTTGTGTAAGGAGAATAGGTTCCAGAAGAGGCCATTGATTTTCATTCCAGTTTCATAAACCGACCAATTTCATGAAAATTTTGGCATAATCTAATGCAAAGTGATTAAATCTTTTAAATGACACAAGTTTCGTGAAATAGTCCAACACTGATCATCAATTCACTATTGGTTTTAGTGTGACTTTTTTGATTAAACATTGGTATAGTATAGTAGGTATAGACATAGACATAGTACGATAGTTAAAGCTAATGACACATGAAAATGACAAAAATCTGAATATTTCATCTGAAAAATGAAAAACAGCTCGATTTTCAAATTTCTTTTACAATTTTCCCAGTTTCTGTTATGTTTCTTGGCGAAACATATTTTCGCAACACTAAGATAAATAGTTTCCGCTCATTAAAAAACCAGAAATAACGACAAAGAGATTTCTGAGAGTGCGTGTGTACTTGATGATCTCTGAATATGACTCCGATTACTAGATTTTTCAGATCTTGAGAAAGATTTGCATTTTGCAGCTGAGTTGTTGAGTTAGCCTGATTAAAAACCGTTCAAAATAAAAATCACGATTTATCAGTTCGCTTTTTTTTGGATAACTATAAATCAAATGGTAAAATTATAGAAACTATTAAATATGTTTCTGAGAGTTTTTAATATCCATATCCAGTTGAGTGCATATTTTAGCCTTCTTCTTTGTGTATCAGGAAATCACATCACTCTTCCGTAGCTAATGAATGAAACTAGTTTGATTGATTATATTGAATACATATTTTTATATGTTCCTCTAATTCGATAAAATTTTTAATAAACAACAGCAAGTTTCAAGCTGGTCAACGATTATTCGATCTTCAAATTAATTCTTTGATTGACAAAAAAAGATAAGATAACGATTGCGTAAACAATCATAGCTTCTCTTAATCTGGTAGATTGCATAAATTAGTATAGCTAATAGGGTGGTTAACTTATTGGCCGAAAAGTCCAATTATTTCTCATATTATACATTTTTCGTTGTTGATGTCAGCATAATAATACATGATTCGAAAAAAATATCGAATCAGTTTAAATTATTTCACAGAGAAGTCAAATAGATTTACGAAACGATATTTTTAAATAAATACTTTATTTAGTAGTGCTAGTTCACTTAGTAAGACGGATTCACTTTAAGAGTCAGGAAACTCTTAAATATGAACATCATAAATTGATTTCACCCAATTTTCAAATGTGGAAAAATCAAGTGTCCCTAGAATAATCAACACTTCCAATATAGCAAAGCCTCGCAAAGTTTTTTCCACTGCAAAGCGTAGAATTTTTTTTAGTTTCATGATCACATACAAGTTGGGAACAAAAGATTGTTTTCTTAGTTTTTCAACATGCTCATTGAGGTGTACATCCTGATGCCCGATCTGCAAATTCCAAGACAGAAGATCAATAAATAAATTATTTATTACTATGTTCATATCGTTACATATTGTTTTGTAATTATTGCATATTTCATCATTTTCGGATAGGTATAACAAGTGATAAAACATCTTTGCCAAACGTTGATAGAGCTGGAACGTCAATTCTGCCATGTGACAAATTTCCAAACATTTCAAACACTTGTCTCCTAAATTTATCGACAGCCTGAAAAATGAGAATTTTCTTCATGTTGTATGTCTGTAGTTAGCTCACCCAAAAGAATGTTGATTGGACAGTAGATTGTTGAATTTCACTATAACAAGATCCGAGCATATCATTCACAATTATTCTGCCATTTGAAGTTAATGGAGAATAGATTCCTTTTCTTGTTGTTTTGTATACTTCTTGTATTTTTTGTTGTTCAAATCGGCCTCGACTGTATACAATCACACAGTCATCAACTTTGAGATTTTTTGCAAAAACAGCTTCGCTATCTCCTGGCAACCTCTCAATATAACGATCAAACTTGCCTGGAAAGTTTAAAAGTTTTTTTGGAATTGAAATTGATAACTTACTTCCACATTTATTACGGAACATAAAATGTTTGGCAGTTAATCGAAGAGTTTTTCCATATGTTGTCATAATGGTCACAAACTGTTGAATTCTTTCCGGTTCTCGGTGAATCCATAAAACGACTGCTGCGTAGAATGTCTTTAAAAGAATAAATTGATATAAATGAAATATTTTTCTCGTTAAACTCACAGTAATTTCATTTGCTGTCAAAACATAATCACCAATTTGCAACTCATCCATCCTTTTCTTTCCAGTAGGAGTAGTCACCCAAGTGTCAACTGAGAAGCAGGAACCAGCAGCTGCAAATTTTGACAACCATCCAAAAAGGTTATCGTCATCTCGCGCAGCTTGCGCAATTGCCGCCGCATCATCGTTTTGTGCGAGATTTACAAAAGAAGCACCATCATCACCATTTCCAATGCCATTTCCATTTCCATTACCATTACCATTACCGTTTGCACCATTAGCATTGCCATTTGCAGCGTCAACGAAACCACCATCATCATCATTTGCGTTTGCGTTAGTATTGCCATCATCGTTTCCATTGGCATTTCCATCATCGTTTCCATTGGCATTACCATCATCATTTCCGTTAGCGTTACCATCATCTCCGTTTCCATTTCCATCATCTCCGTTTCCATTTCCATCATCTCCGTTTCCATTTCCATCATCTCCGTTTCCATTTCCATCATCTCCGTTTCCATTTCCATCATCTCCGTTTCCATTTCCATCATCTCCGTCATCTCCGTCATCACCGCCGCCTCCTCCGCCTCCTCCGCCACCACCTCCTGAGTTTCCAGTTGGTCCTCCAAGTGTTGGGTCATTTGGCTGAAAAAAAATTACTCAGGTATCTAAAACTAAAAACTTTGATGAGAAAGATGGATAACGACATGGAAGTATTTTTGCTTTCAATTGAAAATTCAGATCATTTTTCTAACGAAACATCTTAGCACAGTAAAGTGAAACTGGCTGAAACTTGTGTAGTTTTTGGTAGACGTTCCTAACCTCCTTTTCCGAATCCATAAAAAAACTCACAATATCTACAAAATCAGAAGCCGGTGGTGGTTTTGCACTTGATTGATAAGTCAACGCATTATATCCATTTGTATCAATTTTGCAGGATCGCCCACTGAATTTATTTGTTCCCCAGGAGAAATCCGCTTCCGCCACCACACTTTCGAATGTGGTTCCGAATCGTTGTTGCACTGCACGAGTCATCAATTTTGCCAAGTTTCGTGTGTTATGTTTATCAAAATTACGGCTTTGCTTAGCCTGATCGATCACTTTATTTGCTTCGAATTGCAGCCCTCCATCACAACATGCTAAACCATCTAAACCTGCTAATCCAGCTGGACAATTGAATGGTTTTGCACTTCCGATGTCGTTATATGATTTAGTATGTGGTCGGTACTGTAAGTAGTGTATTTAATAAAAAAATTTGACCTGCATACATATATGATATGAATACTCACCGGTGATTGTCCAAGTTGTCTTTTAACTCTGATAAATTGTTGTTGATTATAGAAAGGTTGATGAAACATTGGTTGGAATTGTTGATAACCCTGTGGATTATAATACTGCAAAACAATCGGTGCTGGAATTTGCTGCATTTGGCTTTGAATTTGTTGCTGATGAATTTGTAGTTGTTGTGAATAAGGAGTTTCAATCATAGATGGTTGAACTATCTCGACGTTATGTTCATTGTCGATTCGAGTTATTGTGTCATCAAGATAATCTTCGTTGTCTTTATCATTGAATGGCGTTAAATATGCCAAAAGATAATACTTATCCACACGATATTTACAGATATATTTATCATTTCGATGTGTAGCATAAACGAAGTCGTCAAAAGAAACGATAACTTCTGCGGAATATTGAAAAACTTCTTCGACTTTCCATTGAATTTTACTGGAGATTTTTCTCATGTCGTAGGGATCGAACTTATTCTTTGCGACAAGTTTATCATATGCTGATTTCATCGCATTGAATAAAATCAAACTACAACATCTCGAACCAGTCCGTTTCTCAGTGCAATGCGAGCCAACTGGATATCCAGCTCGTTCTCCACTTGGATAAAGTTGAAGCTCATGATGCCAAGAAGCTTCATTATCAAATTTGGTTTTGTTCGACCCGAGAGGTTCATCATTCATAACTGCGGCAAATCTGGCTTCTCGACCTTTCTCATCAATGTCATACTGAAAAATAAACGAATTTTCAATAGTTTTTGATTTCATTGGATGGACATTTATTATTTATTCTGTTTTTCATTGACACAGGTATTTTCTTTTTTTTTAGTAATTATACCCATTCTGTTTTTTTTTTAAATTTATAATTCATATTTTTCATTTATTTTTTGTTTTTCTTTGATCTTCTAGTTTCTTGGAAAATGATGTGTACAGTTCTGTACTAAACCTCTTAAAATTGTCTTCAAAAAAATAAATATTGATGTTAATTTTTGTTGATAATACAATAAAATTTTCTGTCAAGAAACAGCCTTTCCATTCTTTTTTTAGTTTTTGAATTTTAAAAAAGTCTCAAAAAAGCCAAAAAAGAGATTTTCTTGATATAAACATAATTTTCGGGTTTCGTGTGCATACCTACAACTTTACTCATTATTCTCTCAAAAAAACCAAATCACAAAACCGTTCTGAAAGTTATAGTAATTTCGAGACAATTTTTCGAATGAGACGAAGGTCATATTAGGCTTTTATTTGTTTTGACCAAGAAAAAAACACTATAACCCAGTTTTTGTTCAGTTTTTGCGGTGCGAAAAAGACATTCCGTCAAGAAAATTGATACTGAACTATCAACAATGCAACAAATGACAAGAAGAAAAAGATTAAGGATTTTTTACGATTGTCTAGATCCTTCATCTAAGTTCATAATTATCTTCAACTAACCTGTCTTGGTGTTGCGTATGCGGCAATAAAAAATCCGCGATTTTCAAATTTGCAAAAACTGTTTCCATTGTTTGCGGAAAGGATGACAAAGTCTTCTCGTGATACAAGGACTTCAAAGGATTGTTCGAATCTTTTTTGAACTTTTTGTTGTATACCAGATGCGATGATTGCTTCAGTACCACTTCCAAAATCCGGCGAAGTTGCCATTTGCAACATAGCATCTCGCATTGTTGAAGCTAGTCGGCCATTGCAACATCTGTTTCCTAGAAAAAAAGATTCTCATCGATAGATCATAGAATTCAACTGAAAGTCTGTTCGGTTTTTTTTGAAAGAGAAAGAGAAAGAAGAAGAAAATCGATAGATAGATCATTGAAACAATGAAGAAAATAAAAACTAACTGACCGTCTTTTCTCTTCTTATCGCAATGTGTATTTTTCGGAAGACTATCTTTCTGTCGGAGATTCGCAAAGTTTCTAGGAATTGGTGATGGATTTGGGAGTTCTACTTCAGTCACATTAGCTATGTTTGTATCATTTCCGATAGATTGGATTGTGATATCTGTCAGTGATTCCATCAGTTTTTCCATCTCTTCTTTCGCGTGTTTTTCAGCTTTTTCAATTTCACGTACCACATCTTCTTCTGAAAAGAAGACATATCACGAATCTAGTTTGAACAATAATAACAATAATATAATTATCCAATTAACGGCAGTTTGATAAAATTTGCAAGATTGAATATCAAGTTTTCAGGTGGTCAACAATCATCCGATCTTTCGGTACATTTGAGATTGAGGAAAGAGATAAGATAAGAATTGCATAAAAACTAAGATAAAGAACAGTCTTACTTGGATCATGGAGAGCAAATTTGTTAGGATATTGTAGGATAGTATCAATCTCTGGTTGAATAGTCAAATCATCTCCAGCTGTTGAATCTTCTCGAATATCCACAAAATCTCCTCTAAAACCAGCAAGTTTTGAGCTACCCAAGGGGTCAGATGAATCAATGGTTGATAAAAAGTCTTCCACTCGCATATCGAATGGGTTATATTTTTTCGGTGTTTCATAGATCAAGAAATATCGATGTCCATCAAAAACTTTACACGAGTGTGGTCCATGGTAATGACTTGAAATTCCAAAGTTTTTCGATGAAACTATTACTTCAAATGATAACTGATAATGAAGTTGAGCGCGACGTTGAATATACTGAAATTGATATTATTTTTGAGAGGTTTGTAAAAATAAGGAACCTTTGCTAAATCTCCGAGTTTTGTTGTTTGGTGGCCAACGTGAATAGCATCAAGCATTACTTTTCTGAGCTCCAAATCGCAACATTCTACTGTTACACTTTGATAAGGAAGAGTCCATTCTAAAATTAATGAAGGATTTTGTTCAATCTGTCGACTATGTACGATGTGAGGTTTTTGTAAAAGTGGTTCAGATAAAAATATTTTTTTACTGAGAAAAAAAAGTAGGATTTTCTAACTCCATTATTTTATTTTCATTTTTGTGTGGTTATTTATAAAAGCAAAAATTATGAAAAAAAAATGAAGTGTCTGATAAAAAATGGACTATTAAAATTGATAGTTTTTGGTGTGAAAATGAATAGGCTACAATCACCAAGAAATCGAAAAAAATCAATCTTGAAGAACGCGCATCTCCAGAATGTTTCTATTGGAAAAAAAACTAGAGAATGAAAAAGAAGAACAAGATCGATACGTGTTGATTTATGACAAGAAATTGAATCTATACCTTGTGTTGAAGGACAACTATGTCTTCGAAGATTATTTGAACTAAAAAAATGCTCATAAAGATGAGAATAATGGATTATGAAAGATATGAGAGAAAGTGATATTTTTCTGAATTTTATTCTGTTTTGAATTTCAAAAAGATTTACCTTATCAACAGAAAAGGGCAGTCTATTTGAAATAAGAACTTCCATTTCCGTGTCTGTGAAAAACACAAGTTTAGCAGATGTTAGTGAGTTCGTGTATAACATACCAATTGTTCTATATCTCTAACAATTTGTTTTCTTTTTTAACCGATTTGTAAATTTCCTTATGAAAAAAATGGATTTTTATTTCTTCACCTTACTAAGAAAATGATAATTTCATTGGAAAATATTCAGTTTCATATTTATTTCAAAACTTACCACTAGTTTGATTCCAAAAACATAAATTAGTTGCTTTTTTGAAAGATCCATTTGATTTTAATTTAGGATTTCTTGCAGCAAAACATATTGAAACCAATATTAGAAAAATATAATATAGCAAATTATTCGTCATCCTCACATACGAAAATAAAATTGTTCAATCCACAAAGGTTTATCAAATCAAAATAAGAATAAAGAAAAGCTTTATATCTTCTCTTCTCTCCTTCTACGTCTTTTTCACCTTACTGTACATTGAAGATACGCAATTTTTGGATTCATAGAGGCGGAACAATGAATTGATCGATTTTCCAGGTTTTTTTTCTCATCATCTTGAAACGGGAAAAAAAAATGAGAAAAACATGTTGAAATGTTTTGCACAATGATATAAAATATGAAACCAAGCTCAATTGCAACCAATAGTCACGAAAAAAACATATATTTTTACAAACTTGTTTATTTATTTTATCCCGTTGTCTCTTATTGAATTACAGATTTTTTCATTCTTTTAATTCGTTATACAAAAAATACATATACTAACTAAACGTAATTAGATTCTATTGAACCATGAATGAAACATAATTCATAATAGAATACATTAGCACTTTTCTCAACTATAATTGCTAATACTGAAAGTGACGAAAAGTAATTCTTTTCAGTATTCAAAATGAATATACTTCTCCCAATATTTTTCTATTTCCCAAAAATTGATGGACTACAAGTTCAAGAATTGAACACATGGCATGAATCGCGGATAATTGAGTGAGTTTTATATTTTTCCTGGATTCAAAAATACGAAAGTTCCAGGTGTATATATTGCCTGGATTATGATCGAAGTCATATTTCACTGATGGGTTGTAGAACAATGAGACCTCGAACATGTTTAGGAAATGCTTGTTTTATGAGTGAGTTTCATTTTTAGAAAATATTATTTTTTGTGGAATTGTTCCGATCTGAAATTCGGAATCCTCAAATGAAGAAATCAGTCGTCAATATCTATAGAAAAATCTTAGTTTTGTATTTTATGATACCATTAATTATTATGTAATCAGCCTTTTCGTATCTATGACTGGTATTTAGATTCGATTAGATTATTTTTGAGAAAATCAGTTTATAATATATGGTCTTACATATTATAATGACAAGCATACATATAAACGTATCTACAACTTTTATTCAGAAAAAAGTGGATGTTAATTTTTTTAATAGAATGCTGTTTCAGCAACTGTTTGAAGGCGTAGGGAGATGGCACGTTACTCTCAAATAAATATCACACTTTTTCAGGTGGAAAGGAGAAGAAAATAAAAATTTGGAAAACTTTCATGTACACGTTAAAAGTTTGTATTTTTTTTATATTCAATTTTTTTCTCGAAAACTGGATTTTTCGGTAAAAAATCCCATAACTTTGATAAATTGGATTTTTCATTTAAGAGCAACTCTCAAACTCTCTTTTTTCTTCAAATCAATTGGAAATAATGATTTTTTTTGGAGAACATACCATAGTTGAGAACTGATAGACTTTTCTAGTTCTTTCTTCTCTAGTCAGAAAATAATTGAGATTTATTGGTACTCATGATGGGTAATGACTACATAGATGGGGATTTCGCTGAAGATATTTGAGTGTAATGGTGGGAAACGTCCATGCCGGAAATCTTCTTTTTTATTGTTTCTCAGATTTTTGAAAACTCGACAAGATTCAGTGTGTTCAGTTTCCTTTTGTTGTTAACGCTTATCTCTTGATTCACTTAAATTTGTTTAATTTTCATAGGTCTAACCCAAAATTTGTCTAAATCAGAAATTTAATACAAATTAGACAATCTTTGAAACAATATATTCATAGTAGGACATCAGAACATGTTTCAATCCACTTTTTCATGTGATTTTGTCCGGGTTTTCAGATCATTATAATCAAATTTCATGCTTCATCGCTACGCAAAATAGGAATTTTAGAAAAGCTAATGAAATCATGTTACAATCTTCATTAGCGATTCTCGATTTTCATTTTTTCGAAAACGCTCTAATATCTAGGAAGGGGTTTTTGAATATAATGCAGAGAGTTCTGAAAGTCTTTTTTTTCTGAATAAAACCTGGCCTGGTAGAAATGAGACTTGAGTAGGATGGAGTTTGAAATGGTTTTTCTGAATCCTTGGAAATAAATTTGTAAACTGAAAAAAATAGCTATGGATTGGATTTTCCGTTAAATGACAGTATAGAAAATAAATTTGTAAAGTAAGAATGCACCAACGCACCATATTACTTACCAAAGTTCAAACGAAATGGGATATGTTCATTAATACATACATAACTCAATCTTACGTAAAGATCTCGACTGACACAATATCAAATTCAATTAATTATCTTGATGGACATCACTTTCTCTTTTACACTCCGATGAACGTTTTTCCAGGGTTTCACAAAGATTTGATAAGTCCGCAAGTTATGTACATAAGTGGTTGTTTGAATCTCACCAATATTGAAATCTCGTCAATCGCCAAATCGCAAAATGAATCAAAAGAGATCATCAATGATATGGATGGAACATTGTTATGTGAAAGTACGCGGAAAACTGACACTTGCATATGTTCAAACATAGATTTGTGTAATACTATGGATTTATCGCAAAAGTTTACGTATGTTCTTTTGGCCATGGGGTTTGTTTTTTAGTGCCATCTGACCACCAGGATGTATGATTTGAGAACGTTGGCGGTCAGTTATCATCAAAAAACTCGTTTTTTCCAGAATAGTCAAGTTTTTTAAGAGAGATGTTACAATCATAATCTCAAAGTTTTTTTGATGGATGACGCAACTGTCATTTTTCATAATCGTTCTTAATCTTAAAACAAACACGCATTAGTTCTAAAGTCCAACAAAGAGATAGGGATCAAATTACATATCTCAGAACAAAACCATTTTCAACAAAACGTTCATTTAATTTTAATTGATTTCGAAAAACGAGTTATTTGACGGCTCTACAGAAAAGCTCTTGTCTATAAAAATTGTGTGTTCATTGAAGGTGGGGTAAAAGGACTCGGCAAGTTGCTCTTAAATGAAAGAGTACATTTTTTTGGGTAAGACCCACAAGGGATTTTTCACCGAAAAGTCTAGTATTCAAGAAAACAAAGTTCAAAGTAAAAAATTTGAAAACTTTCAACGTATACGTTAAAAATTTCCAAATTTCATTAGAAAAAACTAGACTTTTTGATAAGAAATCCCTCGAGGGTCTTACCTAAAAAATGTGATTTTTCATTTAGGAGCAACTTGCCGAGTCCCTTTACCCCACCTTTAATACATCAACATTTCACCTCTGTTCTCAGTATAACTCGAGCTTGATTTACGATAAACTCAAATTGAAAATGTGAGGCTTTTAACTGCCTAATAATTGAACATTTTTGATTTATTTTTAACTCAGGAATGTTAAAGGAAAACCAAACCAACTATAGACCCCTTTCAGAAAAGTTGGATGATGTGAAAAAAAAAAGATTTTTGACGGAACCTATATAAAATTTTTCAACGCTGATCAACATTCCGTATTCAGTTTTTGCCGAACGCATTTCTGAAAACGAAACATTGTATTTTAATTACAAAAATGGTGTTAAAAGGTTTCACAAATTACTGATAACGCACAAAAAATTTAAAACTTCACACAACAAATAACAATTCAAAAGTTTTTTTTAAAAATTAACTTATGATTAAACAAAGGTCCTCAAACATGCATTTGTACATGTTTTTTCATTTTCTAGCTGCAAACTCTTGGAACTGAAATTCTAGTATCAAATAATGCGTTTTCCAGAAAGTTACTGAACACAATATTATTAATTTTTGATAACTTTTCAAGCGTGTTTTCTCCTAAAAAATCAGTGATGAAAAAATGCGTATTGAAAAATACGTTTGTCAAAAACCGATTACGGGATGTTGATCTGCGTTCGAAATTGTAGTGAAATACTATCTTTTTGTTAGAAGTTTTCTTATTTCAGGGCTACCTGCTTGATTTTTTTCAACCCCCGGTTCGCTAATATTCAAAAAAAAAATTTCAGAGAATACAACCAAACGGAAATCTTCAAAAATGTGACGGTCAACGAGATAAATCATATAAAATATTTTCTCCCACAAGAATACCAAAAATTCCGAAAAATGCCTCATCATCGAAATTCTGAAACCACCCATAATATATATCCCTTCATTTTCCTCATTTTGATTGTTTTATTGCACATCATCGCCTGAATATTTAATTTTTGTTTCCATGGCTCCTTTTTTCTTAAACAACGAAAATCTTCAACTTTTTCCCTTTTTTTCCTATGTGTGTCTATGTCCGACAAATTTCAACATTATGTCTGGGTTAAGGGTGAACGAAAACGCAATGCTAATCGGGAGAAAACTGCAATTCGCAAAACAGTTTTTGATGCAAAAAATGGTATGATTTATGTGTTTGCAGAAAGAGAAACGAGTTTTCTTTTTGATTTTCAGAGACCAGATCAATTCCTGAAGACCCTCCCAAACATCCGAATGTTCAATGGCCCGGACAATTTCAAGAACAACTTGCAAAAGTCAAAAACAGATCTGGACCAATCAAACGTCTTTCTGAGGATAGTATGTACATCAGAACTCCGGATACAATATATTCCGATGAAGAAGATAATCCAGAAGTTGTTGATGAAGAAGTCTTATCACCAGAACCCAATTATGAAAATGAGGAAACCAACGAAGAACCACCGAAAACCCGCAAAATGTCAGACACACCAATTCCAGACTATAGTATGTACAATGACTATTATCTTGAACCCCCTATTCCTCTGAATCATACTAATTCCAGTCCATTTTTTCTTGTTACCACAAATGTCAAAAAAAATTAGAAAAATGTTGAACGGGTATGTAATTCATGTGAATAAAATTTTAATAAGTTTTTGCACTACTGAAAAACGGGAAGTCGTGATAAGACACGGATAAAGTTCAACTGATAAAACATGCTCTATTGAAAATTATGATTTTTCATGCTCCGAAATACGAATTAGAAAGAAATATTGTAATATCTTTAGGTTTTCATAGAAATTTTTTTTTAGTAGAAATTCAGTTCTGAATGTTATGAGTTCAAAAGCTAATAACATCAGGAAAAAAAATCTACAGTAACCAAATACTACAATTAATTGAAGGCAAACATTAAAACTAATTGCCACTTAGATGGAATCAATTATATCAACTTTTTGGAAAAGAAACAAAATTATAGATTTTTTTTTTCAACCAAGAAGAACAGAAAATCAGTGAGTTTTTTTCTGATAATTGTAAACCAATTGCTGGCAATAAAATTTCTGTGTTTTCAATTGTTTCGCTCTGAATATTCTGGAGCTAATTTTTCATCTTTTCAGAAAAATAAAACGAAAAAAATTATTTTACAATAGAAATAAACAATGATTGTCAAGTTAAAGAGGGAAGGTGAAAAAGCAAGTCGCTTCGAAATGAAAAATAATATTTTAAAAGTAGAACCCTCAAAGATAGGGTAGGGAAAATTGGCAAATTGCTCTGCTTTTAAATGAAAAAGCATATGTTTGTAGGTATGAACCTCAAGAGATTTTTCACCGAAATATCTAGTTTTCGGAAAAAATATTTAAAGTTAGAAATTTGGAAACTATCAACGTATATTCGAAGAGAGTTCACACCGAAATTCTGATATTCGAGAAAATTTCATCATTCGGAAACATCTATTTCGTGGGTTTTTACTATAAAATACGTCCTTTCATATATAAACAAGCTGCCGAGTACATCTACCTTACTTTAAAGGTCCTACAGATAGATTTTTGGCTCATAACTCAACGAGCAGAGAACTTAAAGCTACTGTAATTCAACAACACTATAATTTCTCGAACGTTTAACTTTAAAAAAAAGATAATTGTTACCATCTAGTGATCACTAATCTTATCATCTTTCACAGAAAGTAAAACGTTTTTTTAAATATCAATTTTCAGATACTCGAGAATTGATAAATGTTTGATTTTCTTTTCGATGCGCTTTCTTTTATCAAATCTTTTCGTAATTTCTTGGATTTTATAAGAGTATTTTGCATGTTACTTGAAAAAATACATCAGTATATTTGTGTCGAAAACTTTGAATCTCATATATTTGTCAAAAATATACATATCAATCAATTTTATATGTTCCCAGACAAATATACCACATAGTTCACACCACGTTATTTGTTTGTTCGTTTTTTTTTGTTGATAGGATGATCGATGTAAACAACAAAGAAAACAAAATAACTGCTGTCAAACCATATGTTTCACAACGAACAAAAACGACCATATCTTATAGGCCCACAAGTTGTTGTATTTGATTTAGTTCTGTAGAGCGGCAGCAAGAAAACGGTTTCATCATTTTGTTTTGGTTTCTCCTATATCTTGATATTTTCTCTCAAATCTTTTCAATTTCCTGCACTTTTTAACAATAACTTCAACTCAATCTTTGAGAAAAACTCGATTATGTTCAATATGACAATTTTTATCACCACGTTCAAGGGGGAAAATACACAGTTTCATCATAGACAAAACGTACAGTTTACAATAAACCGCCAAACAAATTGCACAGTGCGCTGTTTATCGTAAACCAACAATTCAAACAGTCTGATTTTTTATTTTGGTAATATTTGATTCCTTCTATTTTTGTCTTAGTTTCATGCACTAATTAATTTTTACAGTATACCTATATGCACTGTAAATATCCAATGCGATTCTAGAACAGTTAATTTCCTGTCCTTCTATTTTTGTCTGATATTTTATAGAAAAACAAGAAACCGAACTCGTGATATGAATACCTATAGGGAGAGGAAAAAGAAGGAGGGCTGTCTAGGTTTTTTTTGTGATTACCGAAATCAGAAGCATTTTCCTAAACTTCATATGATAATTTTCGTGTATTTTCATTATATTTTCTCCTCATTTTCCGTTCTAATCTTCATTTTCCTATCACCTAAGCTTTTTCTTGTCACATCTTCGATAAATATTTGATAAAATCTTCAAATATTTTCTTAATATTCCTTTAAACTATTCGAAAATCTTCGAAATATCTATCAATTTCCCATTTCTCCCTCCTCCTTTTCACATTTTTTATTTACCGCGTCTTTTTCTATCTGCGTCTCCTCGCTTCCCCTACTCTCTCTCTCCCTCCCCTTCTTCTCTTCGTGACAAGACCAATTTTGCTCGTCCCTGCCATTCATTCGTTTTCCAAGCCAATATATATATGTTTCGTGTGTGTTTGGTGCGTTGCGGCAAAGCGTTGCGGCCATTTCTCAGAGTCCGCATTACATTCTATACTGTATCGACTACCATATCCTTTCTTCAAGTGCTGTTTTTTTTTGAATTTGTATTTTTTCTTCAGATTTCGCGAAAAAAATTTTTTTTTTGTAATTAATATACTTTTTCAATCGAATATTTTTTCAGGGGTAGTATCACCAAAGCTCATCACAATGGAGGAAATATTTCCCGATTCCACGATGAACCATGTGGACCAACCGGTAAGTTATTATGCATTATACTTCTAACATATCCGAAACCATGCTATTTTTCAGGTATTTCATCATGGTTCACATCTCGAAGACAGCGATATGTTGATGGATGAAAGTGATTATGGAGTGAGTTACAGTAATCCAGTCTCTATATTTTTCAATTACTGATTTTTCCAGTTTCAAATGCATTATCCAGAGGAGGATGAACTGGCAGAAGGTATGATTCCACCAAGAGCTGTTCACCAGTGTAATGTTTGCAATAAGATATTCGTTTCTTTCAAAGGTATGATTTGAGATTTTTATGATTCTTGTGAGAGAATATCGATTTTCAATATTGAAGTAGAATATGATAAATGGTTTTTATGAATACTGAAATTGATTTTGTCCACGGAGGATGAAAAAAGCTCAGTCAAACTTCATAGTCCTTTGAAGGTTGTACTCACTTTGTGGTCTATTTTGCACAAAAATCTTGGTTTAAATGTTTTAAGATGTATTTTTCAGGCCTCCAACAGCATGCAGTGATACATACGGATCAGAAACCATATCAATGTGATATTTGTTCAAAAACTTTTCGCTTCAAATCAAATTTATTCGAACATAGATCAGTGCATACAGGATTCACGCCACATGCTTGCCCATATTGCGGAAAAACCTGCAGGTAAACCTCACCACTTTTCAAAGCAAATTTAACAAATCCTGGTTTACAGACTAAAAGGAAATCTGAAAAAGCATCTGCGAACTCATGTCACAACAAAAGAAGAACTCGAAGCGGCCTGGCGTCCTTTTGCTAGCAATCGTCGACCCCCGGCAGATATTCCGGAAGACGCAATCATTGTTCGAGGAACCGGAGGACCGTATTATCAACCAGTATCGCGTCCAAGAAAGAAGAAGCTTGGTTTGGGACCGGATCCAAGATTTTGGGTTGAACGAATCAAACGTGGTGAAATTCTTCCTGCTGTGGATATTGTTGACAAAGTTCGGAGATTGGAGGATAATGTTTTTAGCAATATTAATGTGTCGACGACGAGAACGTTGTTTGAAGTTGCGAAAGCTATATCATTTGAAGCGTATGAATGTCCATTGTGTAAATCTGCGTTCATGACAAGACAGGATTGTATTACACACTTTACGATAGAACATTCCGCAAGTTCAGGCGATGTGGAGTTTTTCTGTGAAAAATGCTATCGACCTTTTGCCGACCCCCAAAGTTTGGAGCAACATCAGAGTTATCATGTTCGAGTATGCAATGTATTGGAAAATGGATCGATAACGGTATGTTCAAACATTTGAAAGTTTATTTAAAAAAGATGCTATCGTCTGGTTTTTCGATCATTGAAAGTTCAAAACACCAATTTTTGATCAGTTTCAAAATTTCCTTCGGTTGTATGGAATAGAATTCGTTGAAATCGGAGACAGTATATGTCCTAGACCACATTGATTGTATCCAAATGGTCAAAAAATCAGTATGATAAGAAAACAAAGAAAAAATCACAAAAATAAATAGTTCCACTCAATGATTGATTGCTGCCGGTTTCAAGTTTTTACGGAACTTTTCTCATATGACCTGATAGATTGGAAATAAAGGGCAAGGGTCAGAATTTGTGTCACCTCAAAACAAATATTTTATATACAAATTGAACTTTTTCATAACAAAGGCCATGATTCAGTTCAGTAGAATTACTCAGCCAGTCTTGCAGTAATTGGGTTCATTTAACTCTAACTGAATAATTTATCATAAAAAACAGCGATGAACTTTTCACATTTTTCAGAAATCATAAAAAATGAAGATTATAAAAATAGAAAGAACACAGATTATACCTTAAACACTATATCCAAAATACATTACCAATGACTCAATTAAATTCAAAACTACAGAACTGAAATCAATAAATGCAAATTTATGTTGTCCAAAACCAAATTTTCTGAAATTTTGAGAGGTCTCATCAGTTTTTCACTGTTCTAAACTCTCATTTAAAAATTAGTCTAACAGAAAAAAATGAACTTTTGATAATGTTTTGAATATTGCACAAGTGAACGTGAGAAAGTCATTCTTTGGTAGGGATAGAGAATATATGTATATATATAGTTATGAGAATTTATACAAATCGCTTGGGCTATTCAAAATCTATGGATATTCAGATTTTGTTCTATTATTTTTAAATTGTTTCATGAGATAATTTCAGTTTGATTAAAAATTTACGAGAAAATTTTGGAGGTCTGCAAAAATTAAATTGCATAACTATTTTCAGTTTTGGTTGAAAAATCCTCAAAAAAAATCTCAATTTTTGTTTTACTGTTGTTCAATTTTTGGAAGTTTATTTTTTCATACCTCCATTTGTTTTAACTTGGAAAAGATAATTTGTAAAATTTTTATACGGCAGTGAGAAAAACAGTCAAAAAAACCGAATTGACAATAAATTATTCAGAATTCACAAGGTGCAAAACTCTTGGTGTAGTAATCTTCTTTTTATTTTCCTCATGTTCAATTTACTAAGGTTATTTTTATGGTAAAAAACGTTAGAGCAAACGTCTAAAAAATAACTTCCTAAATTGAGAGACACATTTCTGAAGTTCCTAAATGCACAAATTCAAACTGTTAAAGAACCTAAAAATAATTTTTTTAGCTCAATGAAAACAAAGAAAATATTCCGAAATTGTAGAAAATTTTTTGTTCAGAAATTTTCCTCGATCTAAAACTCATAATGCTTTTTTTCAGCGTGGAGATCCACAAATTCTTGTTCCAACTCCAGAAGACTTATCGATCATGTTCGGAGAAACACTTCTTCCTTCTGATCAACAATCAAATCACGGGATGATCGACAGAATGACTTCACATCAACTGTCATAAAATGTCATTTAATAACTTTTGCTTCACTTTTCAGGAGCTACTACAAATAGCTTTGCCAAATATATTGGGTATTTTTTATTTTCTTTGTAAATATAAGTGTCACTCATTCTTCGTGTCTCTCCAAGCCCTCTCTCTCTCTCTCTCTCCGAATCCATTTTGTATCTATTGATCTTCAATTTCAAGGATCTCAGTTCAAAATTTCAACCCATTTCTTGCTCATTATTTTCCTGTTCCTTTAAAGATTGGTGTCTTAGCTAGTCTATTTTCCGTCTATTTTCACCTGTTAAGATTTGTTTAGGTACGTGTTGCGAAATTTTGTCATTAAGACTGTTTTCGTGCCATTATTTTTTTCCATCTTTTTTTTCACTTAATAAAAATATTAAAAATTTATTCACAATTGTAGAAAACAAAAATTGGATATTTTGTCAGTTATACAGAACTGCACGTGATTAAGAACTCGATATTTTTGTGTTAAGCCTATACTTCGTTAAATAAAGTATACAATGGTTTTGATCCCGACAAGAGAATCACCTGGCCAAGGGGTAACATATTGATTATTCATAGCATATGAAGCGAGTGTTTATTTGAAGAAATCAATGGGAAGATTCTTGATGATTTGTTGAATTTGGTGTGTTGTCATATCATCGATCACCAAGGCGGCAAAGTTGCGTCAGTGTGCAAAATTTCTTCCGAAAAACGAGGTCAGTGGACATTTTGAAGTCATTTCGTCTCAATCCATATCTTTTAGACTTCGTACTACTAATATTATATTTTTCCAAATTTGGAAAGTGAGTAGCTCCCGATATAAAACTTTTGAAGTATACCTTTATTGTTTGCAGTTCCAATTTGTCAAAAAAAAAAGTATCAGTAAGTTTTGTTGTTTTTTTGTTTAGTTCATAAATCTGGATGACTGGAAATAACTTCAGTTAACAATAATACAAAATAGAGTTCAAACTCCTCTTTTAACTACATAATTTCTAAATATCAATTGGATACTTCAGACTTCCAATGGCAACCAGTGAGTTACAGACTTATATATTAGTCGGTTTCCATGTTACGGGTTAGTTTTCTCAGAAACCGTATATTGCTATATGTATACAGAATAACGTTTTCCAAGTTATAATCCAATAATCAAAGTTTTTGGCAAAATCCTGAGCTAAAATTGATACATATAAAATCAATAAAACCTGTTAAAACTGAAGAGAACACCGTCCTAAGCTATAGCCGATAACTATATTTTTCATTTTTACGTGTTCTTTTTTCTTCAGATCTCTATACACATTTCGTTGTTACCAATTTTAAAAAATACACAACAAAAGCAAAATATTCAACTGTTTCGAAATGTGGCTATGGAATATGAGCAGATTTTTTTCAACTCGAACGACTTAAACTCGACTATCTGAAAATATAATGATTTAATATTTCGGGTTGCTATTATTGGCAGTGCTATCTTTAATTTCTAACAGGGTTTTCTCTATTTTCATTGTTATCGTTTTTTAGCTTACTGTTTTTTTAAGATCATTTTTCCCCACTCAAAAACACTGATAGTTCGATAATTTTTCTCAAAAATTTTCGGAAGACGTACAGCTGGATCTTTTTCTACTTATCAAGGTCTATGACACATTGCAAGTTTTAATGCCACAGAATCATTAGACCTTTCACAAATCAGTAAAAACTGAAAACTTAAACAGTCAATGAATGTGACAACAATTGAAGATTATGAAAACCTGTTTCAATATTGAAAGCGCAAAAAAACATTTAATTCAGAAACTTATTAATGCGATTGTTCTCAAATATAATTTTTTTCAATGCTGTTTGATTTCACAGAAATATTCCACTCATAATCCTCTGTCAATTTAGATGTAGAATGGGAATAAACGATGTTATCTTGAAGTTTGATCTATCCCTTTTCATTATCTCAAACTTGTAAGTTCCCGGATACGAGATTAATATCACACTTTGCTAAATGGTATAAAATGCCCACTCAAAAAATAAAATCTATCCATTCATCCAATAATGAAAGATTTGGAAGCTTCTCAATCAACACTTTCCTATGCAGTTATTCTGTCGGGTTGTGCCTTTTTGGTGATGGTGGTGACAACACCAGTCATTTTCTACACTATGAGTGATATGACTTTAGAATTGGAATCAACCAAAGTTGGATTTGAGGAGACTTCGAATATTTTGTGGACTGAATTGATGCATGGTGATCGGGACAGACGACGAGTTCAAAGACAAGCTGATTGTAAGATTTCTTAGAAATAACTTGATCTCAATATATTTTATTTTCAGACAAAGAAGGCGCTGCTGGTGGAGCTGCTGGTGGAGCTGCTGGTGGAGATGGTGTAGATTCTAGTTGCCCTGCTGGTCCAAAAGGAGAGGCTGGAATTCCAGGACAACCAGGAACCGATGGAGAAGATGGAAAGCCTGGAAAAGATGGTTCTGATGGATCCAATGAATCTGGCGCTGCATCGTCGAGCGATATTTGCACACCTTGCCCAGCTGGACCACCAGGAGTTCCAGGATACAAGGGAAAACGTGGACCAAGAGGAGAGAAGGGAGCCAAAGGACCAGCTGGTAACGCAGGAAGAGACGGTGCTCCAGGAGATGAAGGACCGGAAGGAGATCATGGACATCCTGGACCAGTCGGACCACCAGGAGAGAAAGGAACTCCAGGAGAGGACGGAAAAGGATTCGCCAAAGGAGAACCAGGACCAAAGGGAGAGACTGGAATGGACGGTTTGCCAGGAGATGAAGGACTTCCAGGAGAACGTGGAAATGACGGAACACCAGGAGCACAAGGAGCACCAGGACCACAAGGTTCACCAGGAGAGAAAGGACCTGACGGATTCCCAGGATTGCCAGGAAACTCTGGATCATCTGGAGATGATGCTGCCTATTGTCCATGTCCTTCCAGAAAGGGTGATGGAGCAGCTGCTGCAGCGGCCGGAGAAGGAGCACCACCAACTGAGGAGTACAAAGCACAAACTGAGTTTGAGGGAACATCCGCTGCTGAGGGTCAAGCAGCACCAGCTGAAACGTATCCAACTAAGAATCGCGCCAGATTTGGAGCTCGTCAACGTGCAGCTGCTAAGAAGTCTGTGGTATAATTTAATGGTTTTTCAATGGTTTTTTAATAAAGTATTTTTGGGAAAACGTTTTATTTATGAAAAAATTTACAACACTTCCAATTATTTGTATTTTCATTTTCAAAGTGTTCTATTTCCTAGACAAAATTTTTAACTCCTCCTTTAAGCTTAAATCTAATTTACAAGTTTTCTTCTGAAAATCACAATACTAAAGCTTTCTTCAATACAAATAGGAATATTCTCGGTGGAAATTTGTAAAAACTGATCAGATGAAATTTTTCAGTATCTGATCTTTGAAATATCCTCAAAATCTTCTCTTACAAAATATCATAAGTTTTCAAAACTTTGGTCAACAATAAACCTCCTTTCCCAAAGTCCTTTTTTTTCTGAAAACAAGTTCAAGTATGTTTCACGCACGGTTAGTGACCTTTATTTCCCTTTTATTATTAAATTTGCATTATTATCAAAAGAAACCAGTTTCTGGTTCATTTTTATGGAGTCTCATCTTATTTCATTTCTTTCTTTTTTTTTTTGATAATAAAAATGCCTGAAACTGTAAGTTGTTTGTTTCTCCCAGAAAAAATAAATCTTTGACTTTTTATTGTACTGAACTGTTTAGTATCAAACTAAAGCAATAGATTTTCAGTTTTAATTTATTTCAAAGAAAAATAGTAGGGTAGTTTTCTCTGGAAGAATATGATTGATGTGACAATACACGATGGTATATGTTTAGGTCGGTACACTTTGTAATGCGTTTTGTTGTTATTGTTATCAAAAAGAAGAAGAGAAAGGTGGTAAAAGAAGTGGAAGTTGCTGCATTTCCATTATTGTCATGAGTAAAATTCTCGTTATTATATGTATTATTTTATTGGTCGTTTGGAAAGTTGTTGAGGTAGGTGTGAAAGAAATATATTTTTTCAACTACATACATAAATAATTATTATATCATTCTCATAATCACTGTCATTTGTGAGGGGTACTGTATTTCTCATCTTTTCTTGATAAAAATTTTGAGACTATGTTTTTGAGATGATCATCAATTTCGGTGATTGAACTTCTGTGTTATATAGCAAAACTGAAACAGTCATAGATCACTCTCTGATTTTTTTCAGAAATTACTGGATTACTTTTATTAAGGGTATATATATATATATGATAAATGTGGTGAAAGTCAGAGTTTAAAAGGTTGATTTGAGTTCAAGAAAAAGTTTGTGAAATAATTTATTCACGAGGATTTCAACTTTCTAGTTAATTTTCTGGAGTAGTTCAACATTCCTTTAGTGTCTAATTTCATCGCCGAATTTCTTAAAAATACACTTCTGCAATTTTACCCAAATATTTGAAGTTTTTACATCGTATGGCTAGAAATAGATGTAAATAACTTTTTTCCAGAGCTCTGAAGCGGACCTTGATGATAATAGCATAAATGAAAATATTTGGGATGATCGAGATAGTGAAATAATCAACGCTTTAAATGGGACGGATGAAGGTTTGTTAATTTTCTTTTTCTTCTCTGAGAACATTTTTTCCTAGAAGACTCAAACGAAAATCAAAAATGTGATAACTCTTCATTAACTCAGTTTCAACGCGACATGATTCTGAATACTCATAATCAACTTCGAAGATCACTGGCATTTGGGAATGAACCGAATAAAGAGGGATATATGAATTCAGCTAGAAATATGTATAAACTGGTGAGTATACTAACCTATGCTATTTTTTTTTAGCATGAAAAGGATTTTTTCTAGGAATGGGACTGTGAACTAGAAAATATGGCAGCAAATTGGTCCGCAAGTTGCCCGAATTCTTTCATTCCTCAAAATCTACTTCGTTCAAGATCTCATCTTTTCAAACGATTTTATTTTTACTGGGATCAAAAAGACGCCACAACTCATATGACTAGAGCAATGAAAATGTGGTGGAAACAAGGTCAAGAAAAGGGGAACTTCGACGCTAAAAATAGATTTTTCGCAAAGAATCAGTATTTCGCCTGGGCTAATGTGAGTTTCTTTTTTTTTGCGAGATGAATGTTCATAGCTGTTGGATGTTTCAGATGGCCAAAGGGAAAACTCATAAGATAGGATGTTCATATGTTTTATGTCCGGATAATCAATCGGCGTTGTTTGTTTGCTTGTATAACGAAAAGTAAGATTTTATGATATTACAATGTGTTTTATCAAAAAAGAAACATGTGAAAAATAAAAAAGAGAAAGGTATTAAAAATAACTGGAAGTTTCACAAGTGGAAAAAGTTGTTAAGTTTCTGAAAATTATTTTAAGTCTCAAAGAACAAAAAATATTTAAAAATAATACAGGGACAGTGAATACCGAGTTTTGCTTTATATTTTGAGCGTTTTTTTTCAAAACTAAGAAGTAGTTTTCAACTTGGTAAATTCATTCCAGAGCTCAATGTGAACGTGAGATGATTTACGAACCTGGAACCCCATGCACCAATGATACTGATTGTTTCACCTACCCTGGTTCAAAGTGTATACTTTCCGATGGTCTTTGTCAAGCGCCACAAATTCAAAACGACAACCAAACTCATTTTCTATGTAAAGAACGTGCGAACACAAAAATGACTGATGCTACCAGACAATGGGCATTAGATCAACACAATTTCTATAGGTATAAAAGAAAATCCCTTTTTGAATGCGAGAAAACAATCGATAGCAAATTTTCAGGTCTCGACTAGCTCAAGGATTTGAATGGAACGGAGAGACAAATTGCACACAAGCCAAGGCTAGTAAAATGCTAAAAATGGAATATGATTGTGTATTAGAAGAATTCGCTCAAAATTGGGCGGATAATTGTGTCTTTGGCCATTCTGACAATAGTGAAAGACCTAATCAAGGTCAAAATTTATATATGAGCTCTTTTATCAACCTGGACGCCAGAAGTTTGATACACACAGTGAGTTAGGCTCAATTGATACACAAAAAGAAAAAAGTTTTCAGTCTATTGAAAAATGGTGGCAAGAATTGGAGGAATTCGGACTACCTGCTGAAAATGTGTTGACATCAGACCTTTGGACTACAAAAGGAAAAGCTATTGGACATTACACCCAGATGGCTTGGGATAAAACGTTCAGGTTGGGATGTGGAATTTCATACTGCAAACAAATGACATACGTTGTTTGTCACTATGGACCAGCGTAAGTGTGTCCGCGGGAAAAACAGAATTAAAAATAGTTTTTTTCAGTGGCAATCGAAAAAATCAAAAAATCTACGAAGTTGGTGAGCCATGCATCTCTGATCATCATTGTCCATTTGGAACTAGCTGTGAAGTAGACACTTCACTGTGCTGGGTTAGACGATAATAATAGGAACAAACAGTTTTATGAATGACAAAATATTTTCGAAAGAACAAATTGGTTAATTGTAAGATATAATAATGTATAGATTGAAATAAATTAGCGGATTCGACGATCACATGGGTCTTCAACGAGTTCAATAGTTGTCTGCAAAAACATAACATAAGGATTGGAAGGAGTTTTAGTGTGTATTATTTAGTTCAGATTATGTACGTGCGTAAACCATTTCATTGGAAAAACATTTTTGCGCGGGACCTTTGAAAAAATCATCTCTAGTGTAAGAATATTGACTTAGAAAAAAATAGATCTCTTTCATGGTATGAATTGTCAAAGAGACAAAAACTAGAAAAAAGTGGAGTATAGGATTTTGGCAAGTTGATTTGAATTGAAAGAGCACAATTTTTCATCAGAACTATCAATAAATTTTTCACCGAAAAGTATAGTTTTTGAGAAATTTGGAAATTATGATCTTATATGAAAAAATCTCAAATACTAGACTTTTTATAGACAATTTTTTCGACAGTTTCACTATAAAAATATGTTAAACCCATTTTCACCTAAGACCTTCGTTTTATCCAAACTTCTCATTTATTTCTTGTCTAGAATTTTTGAATCTGAAATTATTTTCGGCTTTCTTATCTTAGTCATGGATTTTTATCATACATAATCTAGAGGATTCTCCATTAAGATAAATGTTTGATTAATAAGAGAAATACAAGCCCGTTTTATTTAGGACTCTTTCAATTTTTGGGACCATTATATAATTTCGAAACCACTCATTGAGCCTAAAACTCACATTTTGTGTGACGACTTGACGAACTTGGCATGGATCATTAGTTGGTCTTGAATGTGGGATCACTTGTGGTACTGGTTGTACTGGTGGCGGTTGTTGTCGCACGGGGACTTCCTGACGTGTTCGGTCTTCATATCTTTTTCTATCTTCAGCGTGTTTTCGTTGTGCTTGCTCATTTTTCAACGTGATGCTTTGTTTCAAATATTCAAATCTTTCTCTTCGCTCCTTCTGTCGTTGTGTTGCTTTTTTGCTTACCTTAATATCTTCTGAAAAGAAAAAAAGTTTTGACACTTAAATGAAACATCAAAAACCTTCGTATTCTTCTTTCATCAACACTTGTAAAGCGTCAAATTCTTGTTCCTCAGTTTCAAAAAGCGCATTCTGATCGTTTTTCACCACTTGCATATCCTCATTAACTTTATTTTGAAGTTCATTTGTTTCTTGTTCCAACCGTTGAATTTTTTCTTCTGCTCCTATTATACTTTTAGTCGATGGCTCAATACTTGGTTCACCTGTTGGATTTGCTTGCTCATTTTCAAGTTCGTAACCATCTTTTTGTTCCGCTTTAGTTATCAACTGCAAAAATTCACAATCAATATCAGAATTCCAACAGCTCCCCACAAACCTTTTCAAAAACCTCTCTATATTGAACATAATGAGGAGTACAGAACTCAATCATTTCACCATGCGATGCACTTCTATTGAAATGGAACGAATTATGATGATGATGATGAGCTGGCAATTTTTGAATTGGGGCGGTAGAAGTCAATAGTTCGATATTAACAACCCAGAGATCCAATCCATGTGGCTTCGAAGTTTTGATTCTATTCGCCGGTGCTTCCAAAATGAAAATACCTTTCTCGTTAGTGCTTTCATATCCACAATTGTGTTCTATGTAGATATAAGGTTCGATAGCGGTCCACTGTAAAAAAATTGGTTAGAAATTTTTTTTTAAAAACTAACTTCATCCGTTTTTCCTTTTACACAAAATGTTCCTTTAACGTCAGAAGTTGTACTTCCCATCAAATCGTCGTCGTCAAAAAACGGAACTGAAAAAACCCAATTTTTATAGAATTTTGAAAATGGTTTTTTTCTGGGTGAAATCCACAAAATTTTGATTAGATATCCAAATTTTTGAGATTGTTGCTTATAAAAAATCAATTTGAAGAGTTAACAACTTTATATCCAGTATATTTTTAAAACCTAAAAAAATATAGCAAATGACTAAATGTTCGTCCATCTGATTATGAGAAAAATTCAAATTTTTTACAAACTTTTCAGGTAAAATTTTAAGTGTAATCAGGTACCTGAATTTTTTATACCATGACAGAGATAGAGTTAGTTTTGAAATCAGACCCAAATAAGTAACGTTCGATTCTCAACTTTGTTCTTCTTGAACTTGAATTCAATAATCTCACTATGTAAATTCAGAGTGGAATTATAGTTTTTGTTTTTTTTTCGACATTTTAACCTTGAAATACAAACCTATATAATTTTTAAATAATTGAATTTTATGAGAATATTTTCCAGAAACGAGAAAATTTGAGATGTTATTCTTAAGAATGAATAGTTATCAAAAATGGGAAAAATCAAACTTACTGCTATCTTCATCATACATCTGCACAAAAATACCAGTTTGCAAAACTCCTCGACAAGTGATATGACCTTTAGCGGTCACATGTTGCTCCTCACCATTGGCAAGTCCACCAAATAAACTCAGAAAAATAAGAAGCACCACCTCGATCATATTCACAATGCTTCTGGTTTGTCCAACAAACCCTATAAAGCGACAAAATGTCGACGATGAGGACGAAATTATTTTGAGGCGGCTCCGCCTACCGTATTCCCGAAACAAAAATAAATGTCAACGATGATGAGTAATTTTTTTTTTGGTGTATACTTTTGTTTTTGTTTTATCATTTATTTTGTTTTTGTTTTGTTTTGTTTTTGCCTCCCGATGAATTTTTCCTATATTCATTCTTTACGATTTTTTTGTATTCATTTGTTTCCTGTGATGTTTTGGGAGGCGACAATTTGGGCCTTCAGACGGGGAAATGAAATAACGAAACATATTGAACTGTACGATTTTATATACATATGATTTGTATTTATGAGGCATCAAAACTTTGTAATATTGCAAAAAATGAATAAATATTGGGAGCAGAAAAAAACAACGTTAACTTGATGGGATTTTAATATCTGAATTGCAAAATGAGATAAGTCAAATGGAACTTTTATAGTGAAAAAATATGATTGTAAAAAAATCTTATCACCAAAAAGGTATGCTTGGAATGAGAACAAGAAGTCAGAAGCCATTGTGGATGTTTTGCTAGGTATATATTCAGAAGTTATGGAGTATTTTGATCAGGAATTGACCACTCATACTCAATCGTCTTTAGAAGCCATCGTTATACTCCAGAAAATAGCATATCGAAATTATGGACTCCACAGAAATACTTCAACCTTGACTTTATCCGATATACATACACGTGGTTGGTGCCTGTTATTGTATGGGGAAAAAATCGAAGTTTCTTGCAGGACTTCTTCTTCCTTTATACTACCTGATTAAATCTACATTGGTCTACACAAAAAACGAACATTTTAGAAGAAAAGGGGGGTGGGGGAGTGCTCGTCAATTTGCTCTCAAATGCACTTTTTTATAGTAGTACTCCCAAGGGATTTTTTACAGAAATGTATATTATTTGGGAAAATGTTCAAAATGTGAAACTTGAAAACTTTCATCGCATGTATACGTGGAAATTTCAAAAATGTATTCTTTCGAATAGGAATAATTTCAAAGGCTAGAACTATAGGTGAAAATTTCTTGAATGTTTCACTATAAAAAATGTGCTCTACCATTTGAGCACAACTTGAAGACACCTAAAACTGGATGGGCCACGTTTTTCAGAATTGTCTGTCGCTTTTTCAAACTTGTTCTGGTAGGGGCGGCTTTTGAACTGCAAACAGTGAATGATATCAAAATTCAAAATAGATTATATCCAGAGAGGTCTTCTTGTAGTAGTTCTATCTTTTCTACCAATTTGTTCCATCTTTTTTTCGACTTCTCACATATTTTTTGCGCAAAACTGATTTCCAGTGAGAATAAAAAACAACGTGTGTCTTTTAATTGCGAGATGTTAGAAGGCTTTGTTGATCGATTTTGTAGAACTCAAATTGACAAGTTCAATTTCATGTCCTTCCTGAATCCGAGAAAACGTCTCCTATTACAACTTTTGGGTTTCTGACTCATTATTCCCAGCGTTTTACTGAATAATAGAGACAGGGGATATTTTCTTGGGAAAAGTCAATTAAATTGAAGAATTTTTCATTTAAAATTTGTGTCATGAAGTCAAGTCATAAAATAAATCGCAGCCTTATTTTGAGATATCTATGAAAGTTTCAAACCGTTTTGTTTTTTTTTTCTGGTGTGAGAAAAAAGCAAAACAACCTAAAAAAAAATTGAATGAACCCAAATTATTGAAAGGAACACGTGTGAAACAGGTGGCCAAAACATACTGTACTCGGTTTAAAAAAAAATTATAATATGTTCAAAAAGTTGGTGATGGAAATAACAGTTTGCCAAGTAAAGGTACTAGAGTTTTTCCTAGTAATTTCAGCAAGACATATTTTAGAACTATAAGATTTTTTATGATCATAATAACGAAAACTTTTATCGTAAATTTTCTTACTGGGTCATTTTTATAAGAGAAAAAATATGCAATTTGAAATTTTTCTGAATAATTTTTAAAACTATAATACATATAACAAATAAAATAAAGTTTTATCACAGTTCCCAATTTTAGAAAATCGTGAAGAAAATTTCACGGTAATAATATTGTGTGCACTAAACCAGAAAAAAAATGTTTCTCTAACCTAAACCTAACTAAAAGTTGTGGTCACAAAATGTCATAGATGCCAACGCGTGGCGATTTTTCATTATACCAATAACGTTTACCCAAAAAGATTCTAGAACCCGAAGCTTACACCTTTTCTCGCTAGAAGTCTACATTAACTTGCATCTCGTAAGCAATAAAAATTGCGACCATTGAAAAAAAAAAAGAAAAACAACATTATAATGTTTGGTTCATTTATCATATGTCCAAGAAAGATCTGGTTGAAACAGTTCTTCGATCTTCGCAACGTTGACCTTGAATAAACATTTGAAAACATCTTCCGTACAGCTATATATTTTCCTTGATTTCGATTTGATGATAATGGCCAGTAAAACAATTTCCTCTTTACGTGAAGAATACATAAGATGAACATTCAAAAAAACCTAACTAATGTTGGAAACTATTCTACCGTAATTTGTGAAAAGTTTCTCGAGGTCAATGGAAGAACAAATAAACATGACAAACAGAACAGAGCGATGATATCATCACATCTGGACTAAAAACAGAAAAAGTTAAGGCTAAATTTTTTCCACCCATTTTCGTGTAGTATAAAAAGATAAGCAAGGTAACAAAGTTCACAACATATTTATTTACATAAAAATGTCTTCTGTTCCAAAAGTTGTTCGTGCCGCTCAAAAAGCTGTGTTTAATCAATATATGACACGTGAAAGGTTAGTTTTTTTTCGAACAAAAATCTGAATTTTCAACGTTTTCCAGTGTAATTGAAACAAACCACCAACCGATCCATCAGAGGTTTGAACAACAACAACAACCTCAAAATGTTCGACTACATGATGAAACAATTCATTTGAAGTTTGGATTCCCAAATCTTAAAAAACCACAACATTTTTAAGATCGATGTATATTTATATTTATAATGTTTATTTATGCAAACAATAAAGACACATAAAATGGGGCTTGCTTTTTTATGATAAAATTATATCTAAAAAATGGGACCAAGCAACTCTGCGAAGATATTGTCGAGAATTATGTAATGTGATGAAAATCGGAGAAATAGTTGGACTAATTATTAAAAAAAAATAAGTTTAGCATATCGAAAAAAAGCAGTATGAAAATATCAATTTCTGCTCAGGTCTTAAATTCAAATCTACATATACCAACTTTCTTGCATTGCTCTGGAATACTCAGAAGAGAGACTCGCAAACTACTGAACACACTTTTTTATATTCACAGTTATAAGGTTGATCATCATACTATATTTTCTATCCGTCGGAAATTTTAACTTAAAAAACCGTCATAAAAATTAGATTTATTCTAATGTTCATTTCAATTACCCATTCTGATAAGTTTGATCTACGAGTGTCTAATTCTTTAATTTCACTCACTGCTTCGTCTTACAGATCAACAATTTATTTTTGTAAAAGGAATAACAAATCAGATAAGACAATGTAACTTTCTCCATAAAAATATTAAGGCGGATAAAATTTGAAGCATGATGTTCCGGAGGTTGAACCATGTAGGAACTTTGAGAAAAAGTTTAATCTAGGTGCTCGCAAACGTTCCTCGTCAGTCTATTACCGGGTGCATATTTTTTTGTACAGATCTACTGGAATTTTTTTACATTTGCGATCGTTATGTTATGACTTTTGCATTTGCTTTTTCGAAAAATTTTTATTGAAAACCTGTTAAACAATCGAGAATTGTCCTGGTTCTATTTAATTATGCAACACGATTTCTGGAACAATTGGTTTCATTTGTCATTCAAACTTTCTGGAATGCTTCCCTTGTTAAAAATGTTTTCTTTCTTTCCATCATCTTTCAAAAACAATTCCAATTCTCATTTTCCCTATCGATTTCGAATAAAAAAACGTCGGCTGATTTTAAATATATTCGAGATTGTTTCCCGACAAAATTCATGTATGCATATCGATTTACAAAAAAATCCCACATCAAATGTAAATGTGCCACAACACCGAGAAAAATTTAATTCATATTCATTTTATTTTGTTTTTTTTTGTTTCTTCGATATGCATACGTGTATTTATAAATAATATCGAATCCGATTATAACCAAAAACTGTTGTTTATATTTTCTTTTTGAATTTTTCAGACTATGTGCTCTTCTTTAACCCAAATCGTTTTCACAGTTGTCATGATAGCAGCAATTGCTTTGACTACCGCATCAATTTTTGGTGACAGTTGAGTTTTTTTTTTAATTCGAGTTTGAAAATAAAATTATTTGAGAATGGTCAACTGTTGCGAATAATGTTCAAGAGAGTATCATAAACGATGGCCTGCAAGGTACCAAAGTTTTTTACAAGTACTTGCCATTCCTCTGCAAGGGTGCAGATTGTTCAGCATTCTGGCAGGTAATTCATTATTCCTTTTCTTTCTACAGGTAATTTAAAAAAAAAAAAACGTTTCAGAACATGGAACCGTTCGAGAAAGTGATCGCAGTTTCGACATTGATGGCTCTTCTTTTCGAAGTTGTGGCTTTAGTCTGGAATTTAGTGACGTCATGTTCGTGTTGCTTCAAGAAATATCTAATTCATCCATTGTCTCCGCTCTCATTCATGGCCTTGTTTTTCATGTCCTCGTCACTCGGAGTGTTCTACTTTTACAGTGATAAGGTTAAAAGTGAGTACGATAATTTGAATAAAATTGAAACAAAATTTGACTAAAACTTTAGAAACATTATTTTTGGAGTGTTATTCAGAAACTATTTAGAACAGAAAAAAACAAGTGATAAATTCCAGTAAAAACTTTATATCCAACGATTAACTAGCAAAAAATACAATTAATCTTACCAGTTCAAAACATATCTGGTGTCTAAAAAATAAAAAATAAAAAATAAAATAATCCAGACTATCGTCTAAACAACATCAGTTTTTCTTCCAAAAAAAAAATATATTTTTTCTCAGGTTTTGCGTTAAAATTATACAGTCGTCGTTTCTGTTTCTCACGTTTTTTTTGTGTTTATTTGTGTTTGAACACCCCTTCAATGAGAAAACCAAAAAATAAAATCAAAATAATGGTTCGATAATTTTTTAGCGTGTGTGGTCACACAAATCGCAACTTTTTGCCTGTTCTTTTTTAATTCTTGAAGTGAGTTTAACAAAAAAAAACATAAAAATGAACCTATAACTTTTATAAATTATTTCTGGCGTAAAGAAATAATATATAGTTCCGCTGGTCATAATAATTATTCCTTAAAAATTCACGTTTTTTTTAAATATAAGGACTCAATTTAATAAATTATATTCATTTAAAGTATAAAATTTCGACTGTAAACGCTTTTTTCATGGCCTAGTTCAATGATTTTGAGCTGCGATGTGATGTTTTCTAAACAGCACACTTTTTCATTGAAAAAATAGACTTTCACTACGATTTTATTTGAAACAATGACCAAGGGGAACAACAAAATAATTTTACTAGCGCGAAACAGGGCAAATTGACATCTATACGAGCGCTCTGTTGACAATCATGATATCCATGTCTAAAATAAAAACATACTGCTTAAACCAAAACTCCTCTAACTCATCATTTTTATATTTTTTCAGCCGATTCGAACGTCAACCATATCAGAAATGGCGAGATGGAAAAGTTTACCCTTGATGTAAGAACATTTTCACAACAAAAACGTATCATATTTGATAATTTCAGCTAACCTCTTCTTTCTGGCTGGCTGTTGGTGCGTGGTGTCTCCTCGTGATTGACACAATTCTTGCATCTGTCGCAATTTTCTTTGCTGAGTAAAATGAAAATTCGAAATAAAACTGTTTATGAATATTTTTTAAATTTTTTGTTATAAAACTAGAGTAAAAATTTCACAGTAAACGGGGGAAAGGAAGCATATGAAGAGGTAAGTGAAAAAGAAAATAAAAATCTTAGAAGGAATGATCACCAATGTTCAACCCAGATTTCTATGATATTTTGCATAAATGTAGTATGCAGTGAAGTAATTTACCAGTTACCGGGAATTTGTAAGTAAATTTTTATTTTTCCAGATATTGGGGTTTATCGATTTTTCGAGTAAAAAATTTGGCTCAATTTTGAAAATTCATATCTCGGTCAATTTTTGAGTGAAAAAGTTGGTTAAATGAACATTTTGATCCTTGAATTTCGTACTTTCCGAGAAAAAATAACAGAGATTGTGAAAATTTTTCTAACCTCTGAAAAAATTGAAGAAATCAAAATTTTTGAAAATTTTGATGACAGGTTCGGCATGATCTGATCATGGGGCGTCATCGGGACCTAGTCTATCTTATTCTACGTCAGAAATTAGGTATATACACATACTCAAAAATAGGGGCAACCGATATTTGAAGAGAGATAAAAATCGATTTTTGCTGTTTTTCGGTGATTTTTCACTATAAGAAAAAAACTGATATGATAGTTCAAAAGGGAAAAACGACAAAAATAGTTTGAAAATTTTTAGATTCACTTTTATTCAATTAACAAACTTGAAATCGAACACCCACGATGTTATTTTTAAGTTTTTGAAATTTTTTTTTGAAATTTGTGAAAATAGAGCAAAAGCGTCCCATTGTGAAACTTTTTTTTGCAAAATCGGGTTTTGGAGTTTGTTTTTAGTTTAAATGCTTCAAACGTTTATTTTTGACTACTGTACAGTTTTTTAAAACCTTTTTTGTCGTTTTCCCTTTTGAACTATCATATCCTTTTTTTCTTATAGTGAAAAATCACCGGAAAACAGCAAAAATCGATTTTTATTTCTCTTCAAATATCGGTTGCACCTATTTTTGATTATGTGTATATACCTAATTTTTGACGTAGAATAAGACAGAGTAGGTCCGGATGACGCCCCATGATCAGATCATGCCGAACCTGTCATCAACATTTTCAAAAATTTTGATTTCTTTAATTTTTTCAGAGGTTAGAAAGAATTTCACAATCTCTGTTATTTTTTTTCAAAAAGTACGATATTCAAGGATCAAAATGTTTATTTAACCAACTTTTTTACTCAAAAATTGACCGAGATATGAATTTTCAAAGTTGAGCCAAATTTTTTTACTCGAAAAATCGATAAACCCGAAAAAAATTTACTTACAAATTCCCGGTAACTGGTAAATCACCTCACTGGATACTACATTTATGCAAAATATCATCGAAATCTGGGTTGAACATTGGTGATCATTCCTTCTTAGTTGAAAACCAACATCATCATTAACTAAACTTCATTAGAATCTTATAGTAATTACAGTATGATCATTTGCAAATACTACCAAGAGAGGTCCAAGTCCTATAATACTCAACTTCACTATCCTGATAATCGTGGTATAATTTTTATCCGCCGGAATTTTTTGTGAATAAAAGTTAAGAAAAATCAAAAATTTTCCTTGACTATTTTCAAAGCAAAAAATAAACAAATTACTATTGAAATATGAACACATGACTAGAAATTTGTTTATTTTGTGTGTTATCCTCATTTTTTTGAACAGTTGTAAGATGTGATGAAAATTGTTTTATAACTTCATATTTTTTTTCACAAAAATTTCAGGCGGATAAAAAGTATACCGCGATGATCAGGAAGTCAAACTACATAAGTGTACGAATTTTAAAAAAAAATTGAATGGGGAAGTACTTGGCGTCCCTTGTAGGACCCCTTCCCCAACATCTGATACTATTTTGATATTCCAATTCAAAAACTCCTACAGCCTCAAATTTTTATGTTGTCTCGAATTTCTTTAAACAGACAATTGCAAGAAACCCTTCACAACCTTCGAACGTTTCGTTGATTTTTACTTTTATGATGTTCAATTGTATTTCGGTTTGTTGGTTCAGTCGAAATAACATTTTGATAGTGATTGACAAGTGTGAAAATGCTCTAAGATTGTTATGTACCAAATAGTCAAAATGTGCAACAATGGATACGCGACATATTGGTGTGAAAACAAACGATGAATCGATAACTACCACAGTTGGACAACAGTGCAAAACACCGGCAAATTTCACATAAAACAATTGAAAAATCGAACAATACGGATTTTGTTGAAAATTTCAGGCAAGGGGATAAAATGCTTTTTTAGTATTACGTTTTTTGTGAAGTTATTTTTCATCGTTATTGAGAATCAAACTTTACTTAATGAAACTTTAAAAAAATAAAGAAATTGAAAACTCGAGAAAAATCCGTGCTCTTCGATTATTGACGTAGAATACGTAAAAAATAACTATTTTTCAAAATGTTCAACATTTTTTGCAAGAAGTTCCGGGCCGTTGACTAACTATAGTAACTACCGTACTCTCTGTATAACGGTGAATCTAACACGTTAGTCAATGAATATGTAAATAATGAACGCTGATTACTCAAGATATTTTTTTTTGAACTTGTGCGTCTTGGACACTATAACTAGTACATATCGATATTTTGAGTGTGTGAATAGGTTGAAAAAATCATATTCATGAATGATATTCATTCAAATTGTAGGCTTTTGAAGTCAAAAAGAACATCGTTGACTTCTCTACTTCAAAACCAATGTTTTGTTATCCATAATATATCCAAAAAATCAACTATCTCTTTAATTATACAGTGTTCTACCAATCTTCAATCTTCTTCTGTTTTCTGTTGTATCACATTTGCCCTTAAAATTTTAGAAGTTTGTACTAAATTTTCATCTATAAAGGAGCAACTCATTGCTCAACACTCATGTGTAACTTCCCAGGGAAACCATTACATAAATATAATAAGCCCCGCCCATTCACAGTACCACATAACACTCATGATGACACCACCAACTTATAATTATAACGATACTCCAGACAACGTGTTGTTTTTTTATTATTATTATTTTTTAAACTCCTTTATTTCTTACTATTTTTATAAAATTCCCTGTGACTGAAATAAAATATGACTTCTCATGCCTCTCACAAGATAGGTCTAAGTACTTCCCCATTCAACTTTTGTGATAATTTTTTTTTCGCCTGAAATTTGTGAAAAAAGTTATCACGTGCCAAAGTTCTCCTTTCAAAACGTTTCTCGCATGTTTTTATCGTTTGTAAGTGTTCGATTTGGCTTTTATAATGTGGACTAGATTTTTCAGCACTGTCGAAAACCCTAAAACAATTTATTTCATTAAAAAATATGAAATAAGAGCTGAAAACGATTAAATTGAATTCATCAAACAGCCTACACCCAAATTTGTGTCGTTTTTGAACAAACGGGAAAGGGGGAAGAATTGTGTGGATGTGTTTGTGTGTTTCTAAAGAGAAGAATGCGACTGTTTTCAGTTTTTTTGGGGTTTCGGATGAGGTGAAACTTTTTTTTCGGGTTTTCGAATGTGCGCAATCGATTGATGTAAAACATGCCTCCTAACACCCAGTAGAACTGTTGAAAAAATCACATTATTGAAACTTTGACACGTGATAACTTTTTTCACAAAAATTTCCGGCGAAAAAAAAAATTATCACGCGATGATCAGGAGGTCAAACTGTATAATTGTACAAATTTTAAGAAAAAGTTGAATAGGGGGAGTACCTTGTCAGTGTTTGTAATGAATATTCCTCACTTCTAACCCCTGTTCAACCGTAACATATTTTGAGACATTTTCATTTTAACTTCTTTTTATTTCCTCTACCTCGATTTAATTTTTCTCATTTGTTTCAAACTGTTACTAACGAAAAACGTATAAGCGCCCAACTGACAGACCTTTAAATATTCACTGTAACTATCAAAAATATCTTCATTTCTTCTTCTGTTCAGAATAATCAGAATAACTCAATATGTCTTTTTTTTTTTTTGACTGGACATGTTCTATCAGTGTCAAATGGCGCAAGCAAAAACTACTGCCGTTGCAAGGACAAAAATGGAACCGAGAAGTATTCTTGTTTCAAATGTGAGTTTTTATATCAACTAATTTTCTTTTAAGTTTTCCCTTGAGTTATTTGTGGATGGACGGTTTAGAAATCAATAAGCCTTCAAATGATTAGGATCTAGTAATGGGAAATAATGCAACAATTTCATATGTGAAATTTTGATATTCGATATCTAAAAATCGAATCTGATGAACATTTTTTTTCAGTTGGACTCTACAACAAAAGCATCCGACATAAGATGTCACTTCGACAAATGCGGCACCATCTTGCGTGTCTTTTTAGCAGTGAATCGTTGCACTGGAGATACCATAAGGTAAGTGAGCTATTTTTCATGTCTCTCATCAATAACCTGTATGTTTTGCAGGTACTGCTTTGTTGAGTTTGTCAAAAAGGTGAGCGTAGAACGCGCAATGGTATTAGACACGAGTGTCTTAAAAAGAAACATGATTAGAGTGAAGAAAACGCGAACAAATGCATTTGCAATTCGCTCGGCAAAACGAGGATAAAAAAGAATGTAAGCAATTTTTGATTTGAAACATGAAAGTACAAACGGCATCTTTTCTAAATCTGAAAGAATTTTAAATGCGTCCAAGATGAATTGAATCATCTAAAACTTGTGAAACTGTTAAAATTTCATTTAGAAACTCTTTTTGATTTTTTGGTAACAAAAAATTCATGTTTCTGAATATTGTGGTAGATGTTTAGTTACATATTTTCTTTTTCCAGTAGCTGCCAAAGATTTGTGCCATATTAGACAAAGTGCCGTCGATCAAACCCATATGCTTTAATATCATCTACTTCCATCACACCAACTTATTATCAACAGCAAACTCATTAATCTGCCAGACTCCACCCACCTCGTACGCCTTTTTCCATATTTCGTGAATTTCGTTCTTCTTTGTTTCCCACTTATTATTCACATAGTCTTCCCATCATATTCTTACTTTAATTTACGAAACATTGAAATATTTATCCCCCTCTCCCAAAAAACCCTTTTTTTTTTTGAAAAATAACAAATTAATAAATATATGATTAATTATGGATTCGCGTTTGAATTTCAATCAGTAAATAAATATTTGATAGATCAAAATAACCTTCTTTTCATCTTGGAATGAAGTTCTAAAAAAACAAGCTCTTGGACTTGAAAAACCAAAAAAAAAAAAGACTTTCCATCATCGCAGTGTCTAACAAAAAGCAGAATCCCAACCGGTGGGTGTTGTAAAAAGTCTACCGCACTGACTCAAGTTTAAACTATTATTTTTAATCCATTTACTGATTAATGATTTTTGTTACAAAAAAAGTCACCGGGAAGGTCGTTGACTCAAGTTAAGTCAAGTCGGGTGGGGTCAAATTTGGATCAGACCTTTTAAATCCATCTTTGCATTTTTTCTGAACTGAATATTCAAGAGTAGCATCTCTGAAATGATCAAATTCAGCGAAATTTATGTAATTCTAGGTTCAACAACTACATAGTTCCCCAACTATAATTGCAGAAATAGTAAATTACTACCGCATCAAAAAACAAAGTTATCCGATTCACAACACACCTCATATGTTTTTGGTATGACTTTGAATAGACTCTAGTCTGAACGGTTCAGATCCACTGATTGCGGTTGATCAGATCGCAAAATGCAAGTACTATCAAGTTTTGACATTTTTTAGGTAGACGTAGCGAAATTTTGATTTTGGTTTTGTCTGAAAAAATAGTTAGTGAAACAATCAATGAAAACCTTTCCCAGAAAAAAAACAAGGAACGGTGAGAGAGATACAATTAACAATATATATGACTTTTGTAATTGCACAAAATTATTTCCAAAATCCAGTTTTATACTGAAATTTTTTTCTTTTCTTTCCAATAGTTTTGCGTCCCAATATTTTTTTTTGAATCACAGTACGTTCATATTAAAATTCAAAAGTTTTTTTGTGAAATGTTCAGAGAGCTAGCTGATTCTCAGAGAGAATAATAGTTCTGAAAAATTTTATCGCATGTTTTCTGACAACTTAAAACGCCTTTTGAAAACCATTTTATTGTTTTTACTGTGATTGTAGAAATTTGGTTTCCTATAAGAACACAGCGAATTGCATATTTTGTGAAGAATACCAATAAACCCCGCCCATTTACAGTAATACTCAACAATCATAACAAGCCCCGCCTACTCACTCATCAGGAAGAGTCGGAAAATCATTCATTCATACTTTTTATGCACGCCGATTGATCTCTCTTCTTATTGTTAATGTATTTCTCCCCAAAAGTAATGTATTCTGTCTATCCTCTGAATCACCTTCGCTTTCTAAACTTTGTTGCTGATAATTATTCGAACTTTACGAAAACACAGTCTCATTTTTATATTCATTATATACTATTTAGGTTCTAGAATTATTAGAAATAGGTCTCAGATTGCATTCACCGGTTATTAGTTTGGTAGTTTTTACATATCTTCATGTTTATGCATTGATTTTTCACCCTGTTTTTTTTTCATCTATTTATTCTTTGGTGTGCATGCTACTTCACTAAACGTTAGCTTCAAACAAATAACTTATTTACATTTACCGATGTCAGAAAACTTTCATTTTCTCTTTTTTAATTCATTTCACTTCATAAATGTTATTTATTTAAGGTACTTCATAATGAGCGCGAAAAAAGTCACAGAAGAGAACAACAAATGCGTCCAAGACGTATATGATGAGTTTTCAGAACTCGAGATTGACACGACTATTATAGCGGCAGAAGTGAGTCAGATGGCGGAAAAGTGTGCTCAGATATTCCAAGACCATGAAATGAAATATTCTCTGAAAATGTCACCAGGAGAAAAATGTGATATAGATCTTGGAAATGTAAGTTTTTTTTTATATTGAGAACTTGAAAGTCAACATCTCAAGTCTAAACCGAATAATTTATTTAATATCCAAATAACTTTTATCATTTTCAGGTCAATTATTCTACATCGAAGGAACAGCTCGCCCAGCATTTCCAGGACTGCGGAAAAGTTTTGAGAGTCACCATCCCACTGGACAAATATCGTATGACTCCGAAAGGGTAAATTCATTGTCTTTTTTATCCAATGAATATCTCATAATTTTTGCAGTTTCGCATTCATTGAGTTTGACACAAAAGAAGCGATGGAGGCAGCGCTGATCAAGAATCGAACAATATTGAATGGCCGAGCTCTGGTAGTGAAAAGAAAAAGGAAAAATATTCGAGGTTATTCAACCACTGACCGACCGCTCTCCAGAAGGTGCGATCTTGTCCGCGGAGTCGGTCCCAAAAGATCCAGTCGAAGATGGAGAAATTTGAACAGGTGAGAATTTTTTAAACCATTGAAGTCTCATTTAATTCGAATTTTGGAACAATATGCTTTCAAAAATGTATAGTTACGAAGGTTATCGAAACAAGCATATTTCAAACTCTTTTTTTCAGAAGCCGTCCAGGAGCGCCATCTTGAAATGTTTCCGATTAATTAATATGCTCAGTGTCACCAACTTCAACAACAAAAATATTCGTCAAGTGTATCATATTTTATCCAATTCAACCATGTGATCAAGTATAAAATCCATTATTTTGTCAGTAGTTCAACGCTGTATTTGTTCTCGATTTTTTGGACCCTTTGTCAACTGTGATTTGTTCAAACCAATATATTTATTGTTTTTAGAAAATGTATTTTAACCATCTTTCCCCAAAACAATGTTTTTTTGAAATTTTTAAAAAACTGGATAAAGTTGTATATTTTTTATTGTGTTTTCATTTGAATTAGCAAAGAACCTTCCCCAATCAAATCAAATAGGAATAAAATATCATAAAGAAGTGAAGAAACATTATTTTGTTTCACGAATATTTTTCACAATGGAAATTAATTCAAAAAACACCAAGAAACAGAATATGGAACAGAAAATTGAAAAAGGAAACATTTCAGAAGCGTCGCAAAAACCTTTAAAATCTACACAGAATTTTTGTTTTCATTTATTTTTAATTTACCTACTGTTCGTCCAGTCAGCCAAGGAAACGCGCTCTATCGCTCTCTTCTCTCTGCAGCCGCCGCTGTCTGCTGTCTACTCCACCCGCACACTCTATCGTTTTGTATTTTTCACTCACCACTCTCTTCATTTCTATTCGCTGCCGAACGAACAGTGCGTCAACTCAAACCTCATTCATTTGTTTTTTGTATTCAACGATCATTCTTTTTCTTTGTTTTTTTTCCATTTTTCAAATTTAGTTATCTAAAAACATGCTATATAAGATTCTCGCAGTTCCTCGATAAACCATTCTAAAATGGTTTCTTTCAAAAGTTACTTGCTGATAGTATTTTTTTTTTTTTGTAAGTACCTCTCACTGAGACAAACGTGCTCTATTGGAAACATTTCTCTCCACTCCTTGCTTATTACTAAAATTCTTAAAGTTCTTCAAGGTTTCGTTTTCTCTCACATTTTCAAAATGTTGGTTTTTACAGAAATAACCCAGAATGAGCACTTCCAAAAATACTCAAGAATTTATTAACAATGACGAGAACAATTTTCCCAACAATGATGAATTTACCATTTACGAAAAGGAAGCATCCAAAATCAAAGAAGAGGTTAATCAAATATTCAAAGAACGAAGTAACATTGTTGGGCATTTGGATCTCCCGCTTGAAAAGTTTAGTAACTTGACGATGATGATGACCAATGAGGAGAAGTCGGAGGCCGACGCGAGAAGTGTCTTTATTCGGAACGTAGGTGTTATCGAAAACAAAATTTTATTTTATCGATTTTCTATAAAAACTCTCAATCATTTTTATTTTTTCAATCACTGATTGCGACTTTTGGTTACAGAACCAATAAATAGAAAAAAGTTCTAAAATCCTAAACCTAGATTATACCTTATAAAAACGATTACTTTTATTTTTTCAGGTAAGCTTCTTAGTCATTGAAGAGGAGCTCGAAGACCACTTTGAAAGTTGTGGAATCGTTAGACGTTGCACAATTCCACGAGATGTAAACGGCTATCCTAAGAGGTAAACCATATCTCTGCATGTTTTCAATCAATAACTCATCTAAATATTTTTCAGTTTTGCCTACCTGGAATTCACAACACTGGAGGCAAGGAATAAAGCATTGTTGATGAGTGGAACATGGCTCAAGGGAGTGCTAATCCAGGTGGTACCAAAACGGACAAATATTCATAGATTCGTATCGCAATCTTTCATGTCGCAATCCCTCCCTCTGTACGGAAGAGTGAGCCGAGGAAGTGCTTATCATAACAATGGTTACAATCGTATGGTTGGTTCTAATACCAGAGGAAGATTTGAAACAAGGTAAGATTTTTTTATTTTCAACATTTTGAACACCTTTAGGAACCTAATTTCGCATCAAAAAAGAAAGAAAAAACCTGAGACTGCATTTTTATATCTCCTAATCATCAAATCCAGTAAATATCTTAACTGATTTTTCCAGAGGCCAACGAAAATATGCTCCATACTAATCTGATCCCTCAACATTCATTCACTTCATCAACACATTTTATTGATCTTTCTTTTTTTCCCCTGCCATGTTCCTACTCTTCCTTCATCTTCACCATCTCTTCCATGCCCCTTTTGTTATTACTCAAAAATAGGTTCTTGACTCTCCTTTTATTATTGTCCCAAATCCGGAAGCCTTTTTTGAAGGGAGTTTTCCGATTCTCATTACCCAATTTATTGTTTTTGAAAAATAATTTTTAAAACTAACCACCCCTCCCCCCCTCCCGAAAAAAAAACCAGTGTGATTTTTGAATTAATCAAAAGAAATGTTTCCAAAGTATGAATAAATTAATTTATTTATGAATTGTTTTTTTTTTAAATTTTAATGCAGGAAATAACCAGATGAATCGCTCCAGACTTCATGATGGCCCACATATTCGGCGATTGACGTATTCTGAAGTTGTAACAAGCACTCTATGCTTCTATGGCTCTACTTGGCTGAAATTGTAAAGACTTTCACTATAAAAACAAGAATTCAAAGTTGCGAAAAATTGTGATCTTCTTGATCGATGAAATGTCAAAATTGGAAAGAACAGTATCGCCATTCACTTTATTTATATATTTATTTATTGAAATACGTTGGGGACAACCTGTGGAATACAAAAAAAAACAAAACATAAGAAATAAAATAAAACTTACAGGACCTGAGTTTTAAGAGCCCAGGAAAGTCCAGCGCAAGTTGTGTATGTGTAAATTTGGTCTGAAGTTTCAAATTGTTTTGGTTTGAACCGAACAATCAAGGTGAACGAAGAAATTCTTCCATATACTTGATTTTGGAATTCTGTAGTGATATTTTGATTTATCGCGTGTAACAGTGTTTGTAGCTTGAGTAATAGTTCACTTGGATAAAATTGAGATGAATTCAAATTTAACAGAACAGTCTACTAAAAAATTTCCTCTCACACAAACTTCTTTGAATTTTTAAACTTAATTGTATCTTGTTTTATGTACGTAATAACAAATATTCATAAGGAATGTTTTTGTCATTTTATAAGTTAAGAAGAATAGAAATCACAAATTGAGTAAAAATAATAGTAAGAGAATATTTAAAAAATTAGTTTTATTCAGTGCAATGAGAAAATGGAGAAATAATAAAAAGAAAAATCCTGACGTTGATGATGGCTAATGCTCTTAAAGGTAGGGTAATGGAACTCGGAAAGTTGCTCTATAAAGAAACAAACATTTTTAATAGTCAAACCGTGGAGGAATTTTTAACCGAAAAGTCTAGATTAGGAGAAAAAACCCAAAAACTGAAAATTTGTTTTTTCCAAAACTAGACTTATCGGTAGAACATCCCTCGAGGGTTTTACCATTAAAAATTTCAGATATTCTTGTAGAAACTTACGATTTTTTATAATTTTTCTTCACTTAAATAGTGGTACTTCACATGTCGTCGCAAACATGATTTTGTCAAAAGCGTTTTGCCGCAGTTCAATTGAGGACATTTGAATTCAATACCATCCATGGAACATATATGATCTACATGTAGATGAACTTGTAGATCAATAGAAGTATTGAAACTTGCTTTACACATAGAACATGCAGTTATTTGTGGAATTGGGCAAGGTTTCAGGATTTTTGAGCGCTGCAATGTGTTTATTTATTTTTTTAAAAAATCTGTGGTTCCACTTACAGATATCTTATTTCTCACACTATTAGTTTTTTTGGATGTCGAGCGAACGCGTTTCACATTTTGGGAATGTAGACCTGTTGTGTCATTCTTTAAAAAATATAACTTTATTAAAAAATGCGAATTCACCTTACCTCAACCCGATATTGGGTCATAATGACATTCAATCTAGTTGGTCGTGGTTTGATGATAAATTTTGTAGTTTTTCTGATTATATTGATGTTCCATTCATTTTCCTCAGTTGACTTCAAACAACTATACATCTCATTCAATTTGGTATTATCAGAATCAGTTAGCTTGGAAAGCGCTTCATGTTGTAGGACAATTTGTTGTTCCTTGGGAAACATAAAAGTTTTCCGACACATATCATTCGGACGTAAATGTCGAACTAGATTTCCACGTATTACAAATTGAGCTTTACAATACGTGCAAAAATATGGTTTTGAATCTCCATGTTTATATCCGTAGCCAGCTCCGAGTATCGCTGAGCCTATTACAGTTGAGAAATCGATCTGAAAAATTGGAACATATTCTGAGAAAAAAACAAAAAGGTCAGACAATTTTTTTTATAACGATGCATATTTATTTTTGAATAAGAAGGTTTTTGTCATTAGATAGAAAACAGTGAGTTCAGAAGCCTCAATTGTAATGCGATATGGAGCCACAAAAAACAAAAACTTACCATCTCATTGATTGGAGAAGATGATACATCCAATTTTTCAATTGTTTTGGTTGCTTCAGTTATTTGTTCCATGTTCAAAATCTTGCTTCAACACGAAATAGTTTTATGTGGATAGGAAGAGAGAACAATCAGTGAGTGAAAATAACCGGAAATTGGAAAACCTTTGTAACAATATTTCCAAAAGCACACTCGTGACCAAGTTAGACTAGAAAAACTAAATATAGTTCCGGGTTCATCAAATTACTTTTCAGGACCAGAGATATCCTAGAAAAATGACCGTTGGTTTTATTCTTTTGCACTATCCATTTATTCAAAGAAAATAATTGAGACTGAAACGAAAGATCTCATAGAACTCCAGGTTCGGAAGTTTTCCTTTTCTAACTTCTTATCAAAAACTCATAACTTTTACAACGATAAATGACATTTTATGCAAAAAATTGTTGTTTTGACTTGTTGTCTCCTTGTGAATTGTTCAATCTAAAATATCTCGCAGTTTTTATTAATTATGCCAAAATTGAGAAATATCAAAACATTGTTTCATTCTATAAAGTAAAATGAATAGACTACACAAAACTACAAAACATGAAACGGTTAAATTAAATACTATATGAAAAAGAAAAAATATTCACAACTCGCCATTAAGAAAACCAAATAATACAGATAAATCTTGAAAAATGAATTTAGAACTACATGTTGTTGATAATGTCGAAAGTAGAATCTATGACAAGGATGATGACTACTGGGCGTTGCTTGTGACTTCACTCTGGAAATTTTTTTTGGACAGATCAATTAAAAAAAAAGGATGAACAAATTTTTGTGAAGAAAACACGAAAGTTTAATTCAACTCTTGTTATCTCAAAAAAGGCGAGACTGAAAACTGTGAAAAACTTTGATAAGCGCCTGCTACAGTACCCAACCGATCTAAAATTTTGTCTAAAATCGAATTTTTTGCTGAAAAACTCTAGTTTTCTGAACTTTTTAGAAAAAAAGGTGATTATTTTTCCCAGTTTAATTAAAAATTTGATGGTGGGTATAATTTTGTATCCATATTTCACATATTTCACCAGAACAAACTTTTTATGAAATTTTTTTTTCAATTTTTCGAAAAATTTGGGGATGAGGTTATAATTATGTGGAGCACCGTATTTTACTATTGAATATCGAGATAATCATCGAAAAAACTTACAATTTTGAAAAAAAATGCCGCTTGCTCAAAAACTGTACTCGTATTCGATTTTACAGACGAGGCCCTCAGAATCTATGTTGCTGTATTGTTGCTGTTATTTGACTCCAATCCTATTCAATATGTTAAAAATACTGAATGGAAGATAGTTTGGATTTGGAAAAGGTGTTGCGACAATTGGTGGCTTCTAAAAATGAAATTGTTGCTTTTATAAAAAATATGTATTTGTTCTCACAATTGTTTCAAGCATTGAGTTGTTCTGATATGCTTCCTGACATAAATTCAAGAGAGAGTTTTCAGATTTTACAGGTTTGCAAAACTGCTTCAGTTTAGAGCACGCTTCTCTTCGAATAACCCGCTGTGAAGTCGCACTGATGTTGATGGGGTACGGTGGACATGCGGAGTTTTTTCGAGTAGGAGAATGATGGATGAAAAATTTTGATGTGTTGTTATCATAATTAGCGAACCAAAATTCTTGAATTTGCTCATTGGGACGGAGTTTGTCAATGATGTCTGAAGTAAAACCATCATTTCAAAATAAGATTTTATTCATTACCGAGAAGTGATTCTAAAGCCCGTTTAGAATCCGTTGTGTCCATGTCATCCAACCACACAGTGTTGTATTTGTCCGTTGAATAAAGAATAAGAGGTGGCAATAGACCTATTGTTCCCAATGTCGTGATATGCAATTTTGATTTCAAGTGACGACCAAAAAGTCCGTGAGTTCTATACTCAATGTTGCAATAAGAGCAGCGAAATGATTCAGATTCATCGAATATCGAATCTACCCCATCATCATGTTGATTGTGGTATGTTGTCTTAATTACAGAATCAATTTTTTCTGAATTGTTAATCTACAAAAAACTTTTGATAATTCGAAAAATCTATATTTACACTTACTTGAAGAACTATGGGTTCCGAATGCGTTTCTGATTTTTTTGCATACTTGAAACCGGATGAATATAATTTGTCAATATAGGATTTTTTCTGTTGCGAGAAATTTTGGTGTTCAGCGTTAGAACGAAGTATCTCGAAGATGACTATAAAATGAGAGGATTAAATAATAGAAAGTGCCCATTTTCTAGGTATTATCCTTAAAGAACCTAGAAAAATGTGCTCTTTCTTTTAAGAGTAACTTGCTGCTTCTCGTACCCCAAAGTGATTGTAGAGCGCTGTCATAATCCGTTGTGTCTATAGCATTCATCCATAAATCATTATGTTTTTTCGGATTTTTTTCCAAAACTTCGAAAAAGTCTAATGGCAATTTTCCAAGGGAACACAACATCGATATATGCGTCTTTGTTTTGAAATGACGAGAAAGACGTTTGTTACTCGTAAACACAGAGTGACAGTCCAAGCAGTGCAATGGTTTGAACTCATTGTCTAATAGTTCTTCTCCTGTATTTTCCTGAAATGAAATGTGAAATTTTGTGATACATTTCATAAACAAGAAATTACCTCTGTTTTCGGCGAAGGTAGAAAAACAGAGTTTCGAATTTCGAATGACATATCTGCAAGACTTTGTTATCTGAACAAAATCTGTGTGATTACACTGTATTTACGTCATGAAAACATGAATCTTTTTTTTTTGTTTCGTTTGACGATACAAAAACACTACATTCATGACAATTTGGCTGATCCAATCATCGATGAAACTATCCTGAATGGAAGTGATTGTCAAGTAACCTATAACTACCATTTCATAACTAAAAACAGAAATTTACGCGTAATTTCTACCAATTTCTCAGACTCTGATAAGGACATCTTTAAATTGGGAAAAGGCGGTAGTTGTCTTTGAATTTTAATTCATAATTATGTTAGTTTTCCGTACGTTTTTTCAATCATTTTTGTAAGATAAAAAACGCTTGATGAGTGAGATACTGCACGAAACAATGAAGACAAAATCGGAAAGTTCATATTTTTAGCAAAAACATCAGTATAAGTGATGAGAAACTTGTATGAAGAAGCTATAGAAGTTGTTAGTTTTTGGGCGGAGTCAATGGAGCTTGATTATCAGTCAAAATTCAATTTGTAACACGCGCCCTATTGCCATATTATTTTGATCTAAATGGAATTCTCGGTCGATTTTGATATTAGAATCGAATTCTACGGGTAAAATTACCCCAAAGAACAACTAATCATCATTCGAAAGATTTGGATTTTTGAATTTTTTTTCTCTAGAAAAACTAAACTACAGTAACTCAATGGCAGCGATTGAATTCTGGCTAATAACAAACAAATAGACATCAAATACGTAACAGTTAAATTGAATTCGATTAAACAATAGGGACACTTACCTGCCACAACCGTTCAAATATTATTTTGTACGAATAACCTCAAAGAAAAAGAAGCCAATTTGGAAAATAATGTTTTTTCGGAGGTATTTACACACTCTTATCAACCGTTTTTTAAAGAAATAGTGCAATGTTTTATCAAACATTTTGATGGGTCACATATTCAAAAAAAAGAAAAGATATTTTCCTGATAATAACTATTTCTGCAGACTGAACGCTATGTTGTATGTATAAATAAAGTTCAAATAATGAGGTCGAAGGCACTAGAATCACTAGAAATGTGCCAGTGGGGCACAGAAGGCGTTTTCTTGTCATTTTTTGTGAATATTCTGTTAAAGGGCATTGTTTCATAAACAACATGAAATATTAAAATATGGTTCGATATAAAGAAAATTCTTTTGAAGTTATTCTTTTATTTCAGAGATCAATTATTGTTTTATTATGGAAAAATCGAAAAAGCAAAAATATCCAATACATAACTGTGAAAATTAACAAAACAAATAGTTTCAGAGAAAAAAGTTCAACAAAGATTGTTGCAATGATGGGTAATTTCAGTAAGGAAACGAATCGCACAATCAAATGAAAAGGTGAAGGAGATATAGAAAAAAAAACACGAAAATATTAGTAGAAACAATGATGAACGAATGATGACGCAAGAAATTATGTGTTCGTATAGTGTGTAGAAAGTATACAATAATGATAGGTTCCGTCTATTGATTGCTCTCGACTTCTCTCTGGAAAAAATAAATTCTCATATGAGAATTGTAATTCTACACGTGCTGAATTTTGCAACTGAAAAATTTTCTTAGATTTTACTATATAATGTACGCTTTCATTACCTATATCAACAACACCTTTGCTCACTTCAACAAATTTCATTTTTAATTTTGTCAGCCGTAACAATAAAGAATTAGTTACCACTTTTCTAGGTAATGACATCATCAAAAAGTATGCGCAAAGTATTTTGATGAACTCACTTTGTCGCTAAGTGCTGTTTGTTCGAATAATGGTGTCTCACTTGATGTTGCAGACATGGAGTCCTCTGTATTTTTGTCGCTGTCCATACGCTGCCGTTTGACTTCTGGCTCATCCGCGAATTTAACAATATGAAATCGAAACTGTTTCGGACGTTTGTTCGAAGGTGTTTTCAAAACTGGATGCTGCTGAAAACAAATATTTTTGAAGAAAAATACGAAGTTCTACTTACCATTGGCTCAGTCATCGAGTTTTTTAGATGTTCAGGCTCTGGAGTTGGACGAATTTTGCTCATTGTTGAACTTGTTTCTACTACTTTCTCCAATGAAAGAGTCGTAGTTGAGTTCTGAAAAATCACTGTTTTTTATCTTGTGAGTCCAGGCGTAAACTCACTGGATTATCAACAAAGTTCGGCTCACGTGTTGAATTTAGTTGATGATGAGCAAGATTATTGGATATCAAACCCTTAAAGGCTGATCTTTTTCGTGCAAATCTTAATTTGAAACGAGTTGAGCCGGATGATGATGGTTGTTGCAATGCTCTATTGCGCTGATCTTCATGACGAAGTTTGTCAATTATGGCTGAAATAAAAATGAAAATTGAAAATAAGAAATTGGATAGAGTTTATTACCCAAAAGTGATTTCAGAGCGTTCTCACAATTAGTTGTATCCATCTGATCCAGCCAATCACAGTCGTATTTCACTGCCGAAAGTAAAATAATATCTGATGGCAGTTTTCCAAGTATCAGCAGTCTCGTGATGTGTTTTTTTGTTTTCAAGTGTCGAGCCAAATTCGAATGCGCATTGAATCCGATTGAACAATAGTAGCAGCGGAAAGGTTTTAAACCAGCAGAGAACAAATTCGGAGCATTTTTTGGCATTACATCTTGCTGATTATCTTCAGTGGAATTCTAGAAAATACAAGAACTTTTAAGGTGTCTCATACTAAAAATTGAGTATTTTAACAAGCTAGGTTTAAACTTACATGAACGACTATGGAATTCTGATCATTGACGTTAGTGCCTTCGGTACTGCAATTGCGATGTGTTTCTGTTGTTTTGGCATTATTCACCTCAGAATGATCCAATTCGGTGATAATGGACAATTGTGGCTGTTGTAGGGCACTTTGTTTTTGACTGTTGAAACCGAGTTTCTCAATTATAACTGAAGCAAAAATTAAAATCAAGAGTTGATAAGATTCATTACCTAAAAGTGATTCTAGTGCTCGTTCACAATTGGTTGTATCGGTTCCATCCAGCCATGTCTTGTCCAGTTTTTTGATAAAATATGGGTTGAAATATGTTGGCAGTTTTCCAATTGAGAACAGTTTCATAACGTGTAGATTACTTTTCAAATGACGAGCCAAATATCCATGTGACATATAACCAATAGAACAATATGTACAACGGAATGGTCTGACAATATGGCACGGCGAATCTGCTGCATTTTCAGGAACCAAATGGAATCTCTCGTCTTTTTTCTGAAAGAAATTATTCTATATTGAAGATATGCCCTTCAAAAGTTAATCAGATGTATCAAAATTATAGGTGTAAACATACATAAACAGCTATGGTGGCCGGATCTTTTGCTGATGGACAGAAAAGAGGGCGTATTGTGTTAATATTGTCACGGATTTTGATGCCATTGAGATTTCTATTGCTATCCGATGATGAACTTTGTGCGAAACTCAACTTTGAAGTATCTGACCCGGTGTTATTGAACAATGATTGTTGTTGGATGGCTTTTTGATTTGGACCGCTGGGGCACAGCTTCTCGATAATTTCTGGAAAAAAACTGATATTAAAAAAATTGACAACGATTATTACCGAGAAGGGATTGTCGAGCACGTTCACAATTTGATGTGTCAAGCCCATCCAACCACGAATCATTGTATTTTTTGGTCGAATATGGATCGAAGCCTCTTGGCAATTTACCGAGTGAAAATAGTGTCATCAAGTGCATGTTCGTTTTTAGATGCCGAGCCAAATGTCCCTGCGCCGAAAACCCAACGGAACAATAGGAGCAGCGAAATGGATGGAAACCATAACATAGCGAATCTGATATATGTTTGGGGACCATATGGAATCCGTTCTGTTGGGGAGATGTTGGGCATTGACCGTTGTGGCGGAGATTTTCAATTATCACTGGAATAAAAATGAACTTAGAAAAATGGATTGAATTTATCACCTAAAAGTGATTGTAGAGCTCTTTCGCAATTTGATGTATCCATATCGTCCAACCATACATCATTGTATTTTTCTTTTGAAGAAATGAAGAAGTCCGACGGCAACTTTCCGAGTGTTAACAATGTCGTGATGTGCATTTTTGATTTTAGATGCCGAGCCAAATATCCTTGAGTTCTATACGCAATAGAACAATAGGAACAAGAGAAGGTTTTGAGACGCTGGTTGTAACTCATAGTTCTCTGAACCATTGATCATTTTCAAGTATTTCTCAAATAAATAACTCACAATGTGATTGATCGGAAGAGGTGGATCAGAATCATGGTTTGGAAATTTAGGAAGCATATCTGAAACACTTCGATATTTGTGTGCTTTGAAAAAAGTCGCAAGTGTTGGATGGTAAAAAAAAATTACAAGACACGTTTTCATAAAAATAATAACATAGTAAACGTGTGCCAAAACTAAATCAAAAAGAAGGCATATCTCATAGTCTTCGCTTACATATACTTGTGAGCTTGCATGTATGCGTATGCGATTTCGCGCAGAGAAAAAGAGGAAAAACGGCCCAATCTATCGTGCACCGGCGAAAAGCGCGTCGAAATAAGAAAAATAATGAGCGGTTACTTCTTTTCGTTTTCTAAACTACATGACACATTGTAAACTTGATTTATGTTTTTCGATCTCTTCTTCCAAACTTCTAACTATGTAGAAAAGACAAAATGAGCATTTGAACATATTGACTTGATCTTCTAATACTGAATTCAATTATGCTCTTGGCTATGAATGCACATTCAAGAACTCATTGCTCGATTTTTCTTGAAATTGTTCTGTTTCACATATCTCCCATCTTACACAGATAATGAGGAAGCACAAATGGATAACCCATTAAACTCTTGTTTTGAACTGACATATACAATTTATAGCATAAAACCCAACTGAATTTTGTTAACAATACTGAAAATCTAGATCTGTGGATGTTTGACAGATCGATCACATAATCATCAATATTTTAAAATGGTGGTCAAATAACCTTTAAAAAATCCAATCAGCACCTGATAGAAAGGAGTTTTATCCATAGATGTTTTTGAGAAAAATGCATAGTTTGGTTTTCACGAAAAAATTATTTTTCTTAAATTATAGATGGAACATTTTTCCTTTTTTACGGGCTCAATGTATTTTCATGAACAATATAAAACCTATAAAGCTTCGTAAAAAATAGATCACGGCTAAAGAAAAGAAGAACACTAAAAGCGTAACCTGGAAACAAACACGATGAGGGTTTCGATAACAAAGAGAGAAAATATGGTATATAATTAAGTTGAGAAGAGAAGAAGAATTTTTCCTTTTTCACTGGCTCAGTGTAGTTTCATAAATAATATGAAAACTATAAAGTAAATATATAGAGTGAAAAAATTCGAGGTTCAAATAATAATGTTTTGTATTTTTAATCACGAGTTGTTTTTTTTTCTAAGGACTTTTGGTTCGGTTCTTTGCTATTTGATTTTGTGGAAACTACAAACCATGAAAAAATAATTGTAGAATGGCGACATCTCTAATTTGCTTTTTTTTAAATATTAAGTTGAAGTTTCTAATATAAATTTTTCATTTACAAATTCATGTAACAAATATGAAAAAAAAACTCTGGCACTATTGAAAAAGTACTTCACCTCTTCATTCTTGAAAATTCAAAAATTGAAGTTAAAGCTCAAAATCCCTTTTAAAAATTGTTCATAACATTACTTTTTTGAAGTTTATGTTAAATGTTTTGATTCATTCAAAAAAAGGAAACATTGTGGTAACCAGGGTGATGTTTCCTTTTCCTATTTATTTCAACCTGAATCAGCGTAATCAGGATATCGGTGAATAGAGGATAGGGTGAAAAAAGTTGTTCTACCTAATCCAAATCGTGAAAAGCTTATAGCCATTGTTCAAGATCTTCATATAAATTGTTCTCGGCCAATTCAAAGATTCACCAAATTTGTTCATCAATTTCAACTATTTGTACGTTTTTTTAACGATAGATAACATCCAGATTTACTGGTTTTATTGAATTGAAAATAAGTGACAAATAAAAGAAAAAAATATACTTACGAAATTGAAAAAAAATGAATCAGGAGAATGAGCATGTTCATTCTAAGTGAGAAGAAACAATAACTGGGGAAATTTTACAGATCAGTTGGTGAATCAGAAAGAATGAATGAGGAACTATATTTGAACTTGAAGGATATTATAACAAAGGTAATTTTTTAATGGCTTTTGAATATAGGATCAGAAGGAAAAAGTTTACTACATTGATATGAACTGACGTACGTTGTTCCCAACAGAATTCTGAAAAAAAAGCCGCAATTCGCTCGCAAATATCTGAAATCGACTCTTTCCACCACACGAATATGGTCCACGTGGATGTTATTTTGAAGATCGATTGGGGTGTCGAAGTTTCCATTGCATCTTGGGCATCTAGTGATGATAGGAATCAAATGAGATGCTGTGATTTTTGAACTCTGAACAAATAAATTTATCAAATAATAAATTGTGGCTACACTTACAGTTGGTCGCTTTTTTCTTTCAACCTGTTGCTCGAATGGAAGAAGGACAAATGAAATGTCATATAGCTGCGATTCCATTCTCTGACAAGATGTTTCGGTGTTCTTCGCAAATTGTGCAGTGGACTGAAAAAATAAATTGATAAATGATTTTTGGATTCACCTCACTTCAATCTCAATAAAGCGCATGAACTCTTGTGCTGGAATAAGCCTTGGTTTGATAGGAAATTTTCGGATGTTGCCATCGGCGTTGATATCAGAGTTGTCGTGAGTTTCCGAGGTTGAAGTGTGACTACTTTCCAACAATTGAGTTGGAAAATCAATTGGTCTTAGTGATGACTGTTGGGCAACCCATTGTGCCAAGTTGTTTGTAGCAATATGGTCCTTCGAACGCAAATGGATAATCAGGTTTCCACGCTTTGAATAGCCGATTTTGCAAACGTTGCAGTAGTATGGTTTCGGGGTTCCATGCTTGAATGTGCATCCCGGTCCTAACAACGCAACGCCGATTAAATTCGAACAGTTGGACTGAAATAAATACTTTTTGACAAAAAAAACGTCAGTGACTACAAAGCGCTATTCTCTTCGCTCAGGGAATTTTTAAACGATTTACATATCGAATTTCACAAAATTGAATTTCAAAAACAGTTTGCGAGTGATTTTGAATCATTTTTCACAAAAAATAATATAAATTTATTATAAGCATGGTAGCAGCCTTAGAGAAAAATATTCAAATTCATTTCAAGTTTTTGTTCTACTGCACCGAAAAAATGGTTTTTCAAACCCGGAGTTAGAGTGGCCTAGAAAACGCAAGAACCTATTTTTCTTTGATATTTTTCAGAAAGTACTGTATTATTTGGATTTCTAGGCCATATCGGCTGTTTTTCCAATGGTCTAATAATTTCAACCCTAAAATGCTTATATGGAGCAGATAAAAAATCAATTTTAAATCTTTGAAAATAAAACTCACAGTATTATCCGTCGATAAATGTGAATCCGCATCAGTTGCAAGTGTTCCCATTTCTGAAACGATTTAAATTTAATTAAATAATACTCAATTCGGTTAAAAACGAACAAAAACGATTTGTGAATGAAAAAAGTAGAAACATCATCGCGTCCACACGTTCTTGTGTGTTTCGTATACTGCTGGCGCGAGCGAGATATTTAAAAAAAGAAGAAGGAGAACATTCATGTTCACCGAGTACAATGTCCTATTGATCAGCTATTAGGTTCAATTTAATTTAATTTCTAAACATTTGAAAAAGTTTTGTACATTCTAAGAGAATTTTTCTAAATAAAAGTTGTCTGGGAATCAGGAAATAAAAAAACTGTAAAATTTTTGATTGATTTTCAGCACTTTTAAGTAGAAATACAATTTTTGATTTCAAAAATTCGCACCATCATCAAACGAATCATGGGTCTGGCATAATATCTTCAAAAATCTGAAAGATTCAATTCTTTGAGGCGATTCCTTCATCTCGACAGCAACAAATATGTATCTCATGCATTTCTACCAGGAGTGGTAGTTATTTTCTTGGACGACAAAAAGTTCCTTCAAATGATTAAAATAGATTCATATTAAAAAAAGAAGATGATATTGACATATACTGGAGACAAAAAGGTGGCAATCAGAAGAAAACATAATCGTAAGGTAGGAACACAAAAAACTATTATAATAAAAAATGAACTCGGAAAGAAATGAGGAAAAATTTCACAGTGCTTGATAACCTGTGAAATGAATTGGGTGGATATTTTTGAGGCAAAAACAGAAAAAATTACAATATGATATCAAAAAGACTTGACTGGAAAGAAACCGGGAGGAAAACGTGTGATGTTGAGGTTGCTGCTTATTGTTATTGAGTAGATCCTAAACGAAAAAGATTTTTAACGTGAAAAAAATAATCTTAAACACATGAAAACAATTTTTCCGCCAGTTTTGGGTTATGAAAATCCCAAAATATATCCCACAACAATAAAGGGGTTCCTGGAGTGAATTAGTGATTTCAAGAAATACGGGAGTTCCGAACTTAGATGAGAGGTTAAGAATGGACAGTCAACGTGAAAAGTTGGATTTTGTCAAATCAGTTGTGTACGATTAAGACAAAACAAACAAGAATGAGTTGAGTTTGGATCGTTTTGACATGGAAAATAAACAGTCCAAATAGTCCAAGCCTAATCCTCCGGGTTCCAGAAACTCATTTCCATTCGTTTGTCTTAAAAGAAAACTGTGTCTTAAAATACTGAGAGAAAACTTCAATACATCACATTTTCATTGGATATTGACAGACATGCTAGTCGTACCTGATAAAAATCTGAGAACTGTCCGACAAGCTAAAAAAAAACCCACAGAAAACCGTTTGTGACCGCATTTTTGGCCAACACTGTACCTTGTTTATCATTAAAATAATGGTCTGTCATATGACGTCGCAAACATGACGCTTCTTTGAAGACAATGCCACATTCAAACCACAGACATTTTAACTCAGGTTCATTCTTCATACAATAATGATCGACGTAAAGATGAACTTTAAGTTCGATGATTGTGTCAAAGTTTCTTTCACAAGTTGAGCATACTGTCAAGTTAGGAATTGGAACAGATTTCATGAATCTCTGAAAAGAATATATATATTCTCCAAAAATATGCAATTTGCCTCACAAATGACTCACCCTTGACTTGTCCGTGAATTGCCTTGAACGCGATCGTAACGGTTTCAACTTCATCATTTCTTTCACTGTGAGAGTGGATCCGGAAGTCTGAAAATATTTATGTTTTTTTATCAAAATCAAAATTTCAATTTACATCAACATCAACAAAATCCGGGATGTCTCTCATTGGGCCATAATTTTCTCGATGAAGATGTTTGACGATCTCTGAAATAATTTTCTAAGAAAGGAAACCAAGTTATCATGATTACCTTGAAGAGATTGTAGAGCTTGATCACGAGTGGTTGTGTCAAGAGTTCTCAAACAATCATCACGACCTTTCCTTTGAATCAGCGATAAACTATTTTTTGGCAGATATCCAAGTTTTTCCAACTTCATAATATGATCATCTGATTTTACGTGCACGGCAAAACCAGTATGTTTATAGAATCGGAATTTACAGAAAATGCAAGAAAATTTGCCATCTGTAGCCAATTGATCTGATGGGAACAGATGAATCAACGCGGTTGATGAATCAGCAACCATTGTTGCTCGAATATCTGATTTGTTTTCTAAGACCGACTTGATGCTCTCATCGATCGAGTTCTTAGTCTGAAATATTTATGCATATGGTTCTATATGGAACGGTAAAAAAAATCAAAAGAAAATTCTTGAAAATAAAACTCACATTGTTATCCGCCAGTAAACGTGAAAGCGCGTCAGTTACAAGTGTTCCCATTTCTGAAACACTTCAAATAACATAAAATAATATTCAATTCGGTTAAAAACGAACAAAAACGATTTGTGAATGAAAAAAGAAGAAACATTAAAACACAAATGTTTTGATAGTTTGAAAGAAATAGTCGTTGCACATTTGTGAGAAAAGTAAGGCCGGCACGTTCTTATGTGTTTCGTTAACCGCTGGCACAATCGCGCTATTCAAAAAAAAAGGAGAAGAAGAAAAAACCAAAACAAAACATGTTCATGTGAACCGAGCACAATGACATAACAAGAATATCGATTGGCTATTGCGTTAATTTCGGTTTTGTTTTTATACATTCAAAAGTTTTATAAAATCTAAGACTTTTTCTGTAGGACATATTTATTGTCTCTGTTTTTGATCGAAATTCATACAGTTCCAAAATTCAGAAATGTAACCAGTGAACGCAATTTCATAATAAAATGAAAATGTTATTAGAATTAGGTCAAGTGGATAACTCCTTAAAATTTCAAGACAATTTTTATAGTCAGATGAATACCATCAGGTTTTATTATCGTGTGAAACAGACTTCAATCAAGTTCACTTGCCTGTTTTGGTTATTTCAAACTTCTTACTGAGCATACGGAAAAAATCTAATTTGTATTTCCACTTCCCAATATTATTGAACATCTAAAATTATTCGATATCTTAAAAACAATACCTTTTTCCAATAACCACAACTATCTGTTTATGAATGCTTCCTTCTCCCTTCTTGTTGAAGCCACCACGTGATTCATGCATTCCTACCATTAAAGGTTGTTTTTTATTGAATGACAAAGCATTCTTTTAGGTGATTCAAATTCTTTCATATTTATTAATAAGATAACATTGATATATACTAGGGACCAAAAAGGGGCAAAAGAAAAACCAATGGTAATGTAAGAAAAACCAATGGTAATGTACATAGAAACACAAAAATTGTTATACTCAAAGTTGAACTGGGGAAGAGAAAGGAAACATTGATACAAAGTTTTAGGTAAACCTGCAAAAAAAATAAGTAGTTAATTTTGAGGCAACAGGAAGAGATTGGAGGAAAACATGTGATGTTGATGTTGCTGCTTGTTGTTATTGAGTAGACTCTGAACAAAAAAAAAACATTCTCAACATGATGAATAATCTTTCCCTCAGTTCTGAATTATGAAAATCTCAAAATATATCTTAGAGCAATGAAGTGGTTTTTGGAAAAAATTAGGGATTTGAAGAAATACGAAAGTTCCGAACTTGATTGAGAGGTTATGTATGGACATTCAATGAGAAGACTTGAATTTTTTAAAATCAGTTACTATCGGAACAAAACGAATCAGAATGATTTTTTTGAACTTAAGATCGGATCGTCTTGACATGGAAAATGAATAATCTAATTTCCATTAGTTCGTCTTGAAGCTTTAATGAAACGGTCAGAAAACTATGCTTTGAAATCTGAGAGCAAACTTCACTATTTAAAATTTTATTGGGTATTGAGAGACATGTTAGTCATACTTGATAAAAACCTGAGGGCGATCCAACAAGCTAGAAAAAAATCACCCACAGAAAACCGTTTGTGACAACCTTTTTGGCCAACACTGTACCTTGTTTATCATTCAAATAATGGTACGTCATATGACGTCGCAAACATGACGCTTCTTTGAAGACAATGCCACATTCAAACCACAGACATTTGAATGCAGGTTCATCATTCATACAATAATGATCGACGTAAAGATGAACTTTAAGTTCGATGGTTCTATCAAAGTTTCTTCCACAAGTTGAGCAAACTGTCAAGATTGGAGTTGAATCAGGTTTCATGAATCTCTGAAAAGAAATAACATTTTTCCAAAAAATATGAGATTTGCCTCACAAATGACTCAACCGAATTGTTCGTGAATTTTCTAGAAATCGAGCGAGATCGTAGCGGTTTCAAATTCATCATTTCTTTTACTGTGAGAGTGGATCCGGAAGTCTCAACATCAACAAGATCCGAGATGTCTGTCATTAAGCCATCATTTTCTAGATGAATATTTTTGACGATCTCTGTAATAATTTAATTTATGATAATAACAAAAACGTTTATTATGTTTACCTTGAAGAGACTGTAGAGCTCGGTTACGATCGGTTGTTTCAAGATTTTTCAAACAATCATCACGACCTTTCCTTTGAATCAGCGATAAACTATTTTTTTTTTTTCTCCAATTTCATAATATGGTCATCTGACCTTACGTGTATGTGGAAACTTAAGTGTGTAATGAATCGAATTTGACAAAAAGAGCAAGAAAACCTGCCATCTGGACCAGATTGATTTGATGGCGACGGATAAATTGCAGTGGTTAATGAATCATCAACCATACCTGCCCGATGTTCTGATTTGTTTTCTTAGACCGATTTGATGCTTTCATCAATCGAGTTTCCCGTCTGAAATATTGATGTGTTATATCAATACTATATTTATAATAAACATTTTAGTTTTTATTGAATTGTTTTTTTAAGATGGTTAAACGCGAATCGAACCCCATTGATGTGGATAGATGTACTATTTTGCCAATGAAACATGTGAAGAAACCTGTGAAGAAATGAGAAAAAAAAAACAACATTTTTCTGACTTTGAGAATTAAATTTCATTTTTTAGGAACTCCAACTAGAGATGTCGCTGTTCTATGTTTATTTCTTCATCATGTTTAGTTTCTGCAAGTTTGAATAACTAAGAACCTAACCAAAAATTTGAGCGCAGTTTGATTCAGGTTTGAGTGAGTGAAGTCCCTATAGGAAAAACTCGTGATTACAAATCGAAAAATTTATTTTTCGAATATTTCACATTGTTATTTACTCTAAAAATTTTTATTGTTAATAAAATTACACTGAAGCCGCCGAAAAACAAAGACATATACCATTTTCTTTTTCAACTATCCCCATTATGTATGTGTTGAGGTGACCAGAATCAGAAACTTTTTTTTGTATTCACTATCGCAGAGAATCCAAACTAAGAACTCTAATTCATACCCAGCAATGAACAAGTCCATTTCTCTGAGAAATGTCTTGAGATTTTCATTAGAATGTTTTGGTCAACATCTGTGTTTCTTGTTTCTTGTGAACATTTTTCAAACAAAAAACTCACAACATCTGGATATGAAGAGACCGGGGAAAACAATACACAGCTAGAACTCCCAGCATTCTGAAAATGAGGTGTAGGGTCCAAAAAGTCCAATGATGAGATTGTTGATTTGTCTGTCGACATATCTGAAACATTCAATTCTAGAACTGAAGATTTTTAAAAATAATAATTGAACAGAATGCCGTTTTTTTAACTGTTAAAAGATGCGACGTTACACATTTTGAGCTGAAATCACATCTCTTCTCTAACTGCATTGTAAGTTTAACAGTTCGTTTATCAGGGTGTTTTGACTATTAACTCTGATCCTGACATCCGAATATGTTCAGAGTTTTGTTGACAGATCGCATGGTATAATTTCCATTTTGAACGAAGAGGGGCAAAAAATGTGGTATCCACAGAAAGGAAAATGAAATATTGAATAAATTGTTCGAAAACTCATAGAAGTCTGTCATTTCTAGAAAAATTTTCGAGATCTTGAAAAGACGGTAGAAAGTTTTATATGGATATCCAGTAGCACATAAAAAGTGCTGGGAGCCAAAAATTAGTGGATTTATTGTGAATTTGATTAAAAATAAAAAATTTAGGACTGCAATTGAATAGGGAAAGAAAAAAGAGGAAAAACTTATGACGGTGATGACAATTGTAGTTGGTTGCTCTTGACTACTTTCTGAAAAGATATATTCACCAGAGAGTTGATCATTTTTAAGTTGATGTTTTTTTCCTCCGACTGATATAAAAAGTTAAGGCTTTCCAATAAAGCGCGTTTTCGATATTCGAAGAAAAGTTAGAGTTTTTAATTTAATAAAATGCAACAAACCATTTTCAATGTGATTTTGGAAAAAACACATGTACATATACACACCTAATTTTTTACGTAATGCCCTGCGACCAGATCATGCCGAGCATTTCTCCGAAATTTTGAATTTGTGTGCGTTTTTAACTTTTTAAACAGCTTTTCAAAGTTTACCCACTCAAAACAATCACTCAAAAATTCGATGCAACTCGATACTAGAAATTTAGTCACAAATTTTTAATAATTGGTATATAACCTCATTGCATACATACCACGTCACGTTTACACAAAATATCATCGAAATCGAGAGGAGCACTTCTTTCTGAGATCATTGTAATTCAGGACAGTTATTTGATTTAAAACGAAAAAAAATGATTTAAAAAAAACTAATTCTTGAGGATGATACTGAAAATAAACAGCTAAGGAATTTTGATAGATCAACATCGTAACAAAATCACCAATAATTTTTAATTTGGAAAAGATTGGTGGTCAAGTAAGCTCAAATCTAAACCACATTGTGATACTTGAGAAATGGACTTGTTCATTGGTGGTTATGAAATAGAGTTTATAGTTTGGATTCTCTGCGATTGTGAATACAAAAAAAAAAAAATCTGGTCACCTCAACACATGAGGATGAATTGAAAAACAATATGGTATATTTCTTTGTTATTCCGCGGTTTCAAAGTAATTTCATTCTCAATATAAAACTTTTAGAGTAAATAACAATGTGAGATATTCGAAAAATAAATTTTGATTTGGAACCATGAGTTTTTCCTATAGAGACTTCACTCACTCAGACCTGAATCAAACTACGCTAAAATTTTTGGTTCGGTTTTTGTTACTTGAACTAGCAGAAACAACAACGTCTGAAAAAATGATTACTGAACCGTGATGAACTGAATATATTAAATTCAGATCCATTCTTCGTTCAACGACGAATGATTCTCTGTAGTGTGTTATTCGTATGAATTAGTTGAAATACGAGATACTTTATTTTTGAATTATTGGAACTAATATCTTAAAAGTGTTTTTTTACTTGGATGGTTCATTGATTCTATTTATAGCTCGAAACAAAAAATTGGAAATCTTTCTGTCGCTCAATTACCCTGAAGTAGTACTACCCAACAACTACTTCTTTTTAAGCCCAATAAAAATAAGCGGTATTCTTTTTTGCTGTAAGCTGGAAAACAGAAAATACATCGATTTTGAATGACTTTGCTTTAAAAATGACAACTGATATCAAAAGATTTTTCATTTCCGAAAAAAAATAACAAAAATATATAATGTACACCAAATCAAAAGGGTGACGATCACACTAAAATACGAATTTGAAAAGAGAAAAAAAAAGTTCACGAAATTTGCTGGAATAAGGCCTGATTTAAGAAAGGGTACTGTTTGATTTTAGATGACATACGTATGAAGAAAACATTTACAGATCATAAGGTAAACCCGAGGAGATAAATGGAACACTAGATTAAAACGAAAAAATAAAATATCAAGAGGTAAAACTAAAATAACTTAATGGGGGGAATTGCAAAAAAGGGAGGTTTGGCTAAAAAAAAAGGTGGGGTGGGGTGGTTATGACAATGATGACGATGACGGTTGTTCGCTGCTCTCGACTACTTTCTGAAAAAAATTAATTGATTTATGAAATTTATGAGGATTATTTATTACCTCTGAAATTTCTACAACAACATTTGATCGAGTAGGTTCGAGAGGACTTTGACACGTACTACTGGTAGCGGTGGATGACACTGAACTATGTGCTTCGACTGAATTTTTGAGCGTAGGACGGTAGAAAACTGAATCATCATGCTCGACATCTGGAAAATGGTGTTGTCGGGGGAGCTTAATGAGAGAAGTCTATTTGTTTTCAAAATTTTGCGGCATAATTGTAAACTATTATAAAGTTCAATGGTTTTCTCAGAGAAATAGTCAAATATCATAGAAAAAACTTACACATTGCTCCGCGTTGTTGTTCACTCAAATAATGCATTGTCATATGACGCCGCAAACATGGGCGATCCATGAAAACTTTGTCACAAAAAATACGAGGACATTTGAACTCATTCCCGTCCATCATACGAATATGATCAACGTGAAGATGAACTTGTAGATCGATGGGAGTATCAAAATTTGCAGAGCACATTGAGCAAACGGTAATGTTTGGGATCGGGCGAGGTTTCATGGTGTTTGGATGCTATAAATTCAGATTTTTTTTGTTTTTATGAAAACGAGATTTGACTTACAAATGGTTCAACCCTTTGTTCAACCTGATATTCGTTGGCGGGACGTACAAAACCTTGATTTTCCGGTTTTGGAGGTGTCCAAACATTGATTTGTTTTGCAGGTGGTAGTGCTACTTGTCTAAGCTGTTCAGTAGAAATAGGGGTCTAGAAAAAAATTAGGTTCACTCAAAAATCCAGAATTCAACTTACATGAATATTGTTGAGGTCTGGGATGGCACGTGCTGACATTGGTGGATGATAAATGGTGAAACTGGTGGTGTTGTTACGAATGGCGTTAGTGCTGTTGAGATTCACATTACTGTACGGTGCTGGTGCTTGTCCGCAACTCACCATGGCATGAGTTGGCACGACGATGGTGGATGGTGATGCTTGTTGCAAGATGTTGCTCTGTTGCTGTTGGTTGCGCATCTCTTGCCGCATACTTTCGACCATTGCTAAAACAATAGAACTCAGAAATAGAAAAATTAAACCTAACAAATTACCTAGAAGAGATTTGCGAGCTCGCTCACAATCAGTCGTATCAATCTCATTCAAACATGCACCGTTATCCTTCTTGGTGATCAATGAAAGTGTGTCTTCCGGCAATCTTCCAAGTGTTTCCAATTTCATCACATGCGTTTTGGATCTCAAATGCTTGGCAAGAATTCCATGCTTTCGAAACCCAATGTCACAATCCGAGCAGAGAAATGATCGAGGATTACTCGAAATCATATGCGCCCCGCCACCTAAAACTGACTGAGTTGATGCCGATGGATCAATGCTGGCCGTAATTGAATCGTCCATCTGAAACAAAAAAAAATAATTTTTGAATGAAAAGTATAATTTTTTACTTACATGAATTCCATGAGCGGCTTCCATGTGTTTCGATAGAAGAGATTTAGTGCGTTGTGGTATGCGGCACTCGGAGCATTGATACATTCGATTACGATTCTGTTGCTTCTCAATATTATGGGTATGCTGATGATAGTTCAAATCTGACATTTTCCGAAATGTCCGATCACATTGGTCGCAATTCAGAATTTCCTAAAATGATTACAGTTTGCTTCAGCATTTTTTTCAATTCAAAAAAACTCACATCTTTATTGAGATAAAGCGAAGTGGTCGCAGGATTTGGGACAAAAGGATTGATCGGGATTGTATATACTTGGGGTGGCGGATATGTTGCCGTGCTAGCCGATTGGAATGGTGTCGAGATGTTTGGTTGTGGTCGCGATGCGACTGGTGAACCATTGACCGTATTTGGTGTAGGCATGATGGCTGGAAAATTACATATTTTTTGGGAAATTGACAAAAATCACTCACTGATATCTTCAGAATCACGTTGCATTGAAGCAGGCGGTGCACTTGTGCAATTTCTGACGTGTCTGATTGGCGACGGCCAGGATCGCGTTTTACCCTCTCCCACCAATGTCCATTGCGTTGGCGGTGTATGTGCACTACGTTCAATGATAGCATGTTCTTGTCCATGATAGTAGTTGTGTGGAAGTGATAGTTGAACATGTAGATGTTCGCCGTCGTCATCAGATGAGTTGGCGTCGTAGTCGAAGAGTGAAGTGTCGCGTGAGTCAGTAAGCGTACTCTCGTTGTGTTCATCAGTGTCATCACCCGTTGAAGAAACTGTAAAAAAAACATAATTGTTAAGCATTTTGATAGATATTAGAAGAAACTCACGATTATGAACACGTCGTTGATGGGTTTTTGAGCTCAAATGTTTTGTCAGGTTTCCTTTAGTTTTAAACGAAAAATTGCATTCACTACATCTATATGGGCGGACATCTGTGTGCGACCTGGAAAAAAACGATGCTCTGGGTGAACTGTGAAGAAGTTTGTGTCAAAGAATCCCGAAACCATCTACATTTCCTTTTTTCGCGTGTTTCTTTATTATCTAGTATTACTCCAGTTTGAAAATAATCAAAAAAAATTTCTGTGTAGTTTATGTATACTCATCAGGTAACTCAAGCACATTCTCTTTCTTTTTCCATGAATAACTAAAAAGTTAACCAAGTAAAAAGAAAATGTGGTGTAGAGAGAAAGAGAGAATTCAAAAAAAAACTCGAGTCAAAAAACTGCATCTTACTTGATGTGTTTTTTGAGCATGCTGGGTTTCTTGCAGCGGATCCCGCACCGGTCACAAACATATCTTCCACGCCCACGACCACGAACATACACGGAGACCTAAAAATCATGTATCTAAATGAATTATCAAACAGGAGAATCATGGGAGCACTGAAATTCGTCTTTTAAATCGTGTAAGATATGAGAAGTAGAAGTTTTGACACAATCACTCGAAAAAAATCAAAATAAACAAAACCTTTCGGAAATTTTCAGGAGAAGTTAACATACCTCTTCATGAGTGCGATGTCCACCAATGATTGGTTCGTGTTTTGGTCGAATTCGAAGTTTTGAATGGGATGGTTTTTGAAGAATTATAGGTTTTTTCTCTACTTTCTCTTCTTCAACTTGCATAACTTCTTCATCAACATCAGTGACGTTGATTATCCTGAAAACTAAAATAAATCATAAGACTTGTTCTGTAATACTTACTCATTCTCAATTTTCACTTTTACTGGAGATGGTGAGTCAGTGACAATAATTGGTGAAGAAGCGGAAGAGTGTACTTCATCTTCAGGTTCAGTTTTCAATACCATCGGCATAAGGTTTTCAATAGACATTGGTTCAGAAGGAAGTTGAGCGTTGATTGATCCACCGATGAGTCGTTCAATCAAAATTTCATCTCCCTCTTCATCAATTCTTTCTTCACTTTGAGAAGCTTGTCGAATTCTCATTTTAGCACTCAAATCCCAAAACGATGAATGGGTCATTCGATATTGCCCTTGATCACGATTCGCAATAGTGTACCGCCAGAATGGTTTCACACCGGTTCGCGGTTTCGTCGAACACATTCCCATGAACAATAGGTTCAGTTTCGATTCAGCCTCATTGATGTTGATTTGCTGCCAATTCGAATACATTGATAGATTACCTTTCTGCTCGACAAACATTGGTTGTGCTCGATGCATACTGACATATGTTTCACTGGTAATGTTTCGACCGCGAAGACGTCTCGATCCCGAACAATCCGTGCCCATGAACGATGGTCGTGCACCAACTTCGTCTTTCAACACCAACCAATATGGTTTATCAACATTCCCGTCGAGTTCCGGTATCGTTCCCATCAGCAAGTCTTCTTGTTTCAACTTATTCACCGCCGCACTGCTACTCGCAGATGTTTGAACATAGCTCGAAGATGTTGATGCAGTCGTTGTTGTCGTGGTTGTTGGTGAATGTTGGACGTTTTGATGATGGTGTTGAGGTGGGGGAACAACTTTTTTAGATGCAGAAAGTGCGGCGATTGCGGCAGCTGATTCTTTCGTGTTTTGTGTAGCTTGAAAGGCGGATTGATATCTTCGTGGTTCTTGAACTGGTTGAGCAACTTGCTGTTGAGCTTGTTGTTGTTGCTGCTGCTGTTGTTGAGCTTGTTGCTGAGCCTGTTGTTGTTGTTGTTGTTGTTGTTGTTGCTGCTGCTGCTGAGCCTGTTGTTGCTGAGCCTGTTGTTGCTGCTGTTGTTGTGCGAGTTGAGCCAGCTGAGCCACTTGTGCAGCTTGAACCATTTGAGCTGCTTGTACAGCTTGTTGATGCAACAATGCTTCGGCGCGAGCCTTGGCTTTCAATTGTTGTTGCTGTTGTTGAAGATGTAGAATTTGTTGTTCACGAATCTGCTGGGCTTGCAAAATCTGCTGCTGCTGATGTTGGTGCTGCTGTTGTTGCAGCTGTTGCTGCTGAATACGCTGCTGTCGTTCAAGCTCTTGTTGTTGATTGTATAAATGCATATGCTGACCAAGTTGAATTAATGTTTGAACCGGTATTTGGGTGATAGCAGCGAAATGCGCCAATTGTACATCGCTCAGTTGTCCAGCTCCAATTTGTGCGATTGTTTGAAGAAGCGTGGCTTGAGTCAACTGATGAACTTGTGACAGTTGTTGTGATTGTTGCGAGTTTTGATGAGCTGTCGGAGTGGCTGCTAGTTGAGGTGATTGTGCGACAAGATTTTGAGAGGCGGCAGCTTGAAGCAATTGTTGTTGTTGTGGATGTTGTACTTGTTGTTGTTGTTGTTGTTGTTGAGATGGTTGAGATTGTTGAGGTTGTAAAGACGACTCAGGAAATCCTTGTACTGTTGCTCTCCGCACCAAATTTGCATGCAAGTACTCCACCTCATTGCCACTCTCTTTGCGCAACTTTTGCGGTGGTTCAACAACTGAATGAGACGGCGTCGGCGTTGGTCGTGGCGAATTATTTTGCGATGTATTCGCCGCTTCCTGTGCAGCGTGAGCTGCCAAAATTCGACGCTTCAACGGATGACGATGATGTTGAGCTTCTGCTGGGGCTGAAGAAGTTGACTCAACAATCGCATCTTGTGCAGCAACAATGTGAAGTGCCGAAGTTGATGATGATGGTTCCGATGACCCGGCTGTTTCAACAATCTTCCCATTATCTCGCTTTTTACTGCATACCAACTCATGAACCTGGAGACCCGCTTCATTCGGGAATGTCAATTTGCAATAAACACATTCTGGTGCGGTAGCTGATGATCGCACAGGCTGTCCTGACGTTAAACTTCCGAGAAAACTACGTTGACCCTAGAAAAAAAGTATCGTTGAGAAATCATTTTTCTTATTCTGAAACATACCGATAGTTCAAACAAACTATGACTTCTACTAGCTGCTTGCAACATTCGAACATCTTTTGGTCCTGGAGATGTTCGAGTAGACCCTGAAATGGATTTTTAAAGGAAAGTGCTGATAGAAAATATTTGTACAAAGTGCTCGGGAATATCAAAGGTGAAGACATAAAGTGAAAATAGGAGTTTTTGTTGAAACAGGAATCCGGAATGTTTTGTGGAGAAAATATGAAAATTTAGAACACGCTTGTATGCAACGTTAATTTTTGTGCGAATTATTCTCGAATTTATCATAAGGTTTACATTTTGCAAAAAGTGTTTGCACAAAAAATGATTTCGAAATGTGTTGTGAAAAACAATTTACTTTTTTTTTCGTTTTTTTTTCTACATTTAAAAAAAAATATATATATTCTGGATTCTTGTTTGTAAAGAGACACAACCACCGCACGACTCACCACCACTATTACTATCATAATCAACAGAAGATTGCGCACCTACTTGCCGATGATACGGCCTTTTTTTGCGAATCACCTGAAACTACAACACATTTGAAGAATGTTCCTTTTTTCAAAAAACTCACTGGATCGCCTTGAATTATGACTTCATTTTCTGAAATAATCCGATTTATATGATCAGTCATTGATTCATTGGCCGATTTAGCCGGTGTGATTTGCGATGAGGACTGTTGAGCGTGTGTACTCGGAATGGTGATATTCATCGGTGCTGTAGCAGATGGTTGCGCATTGACCGCAGCAGCAGCCATCGCTTGAACCTTTTGCAATTCCGCTTCTCGCAACTGACTATCAAGTTGGTTCGCAGCTATCAGCTTTGCCGCTTCTATTTCGCGATACTGTAGAGCGTTCAATAGTTGCTGCTGTTGCTGTTGTTCAGCGTAATATTGCATGATTTTCTCTTGAGCACTGACTTGACTCTCTATTGTTGCTGCTGTTTGATTTGAAGATGAAGGTTGGGCGTGAGATGCAAGATGAGCGTATTGAGCATGTTGTTGGGGTTGTTTTTGTTTTTGTAGTTCTTGTTGAGCAAGCTGAAATATATTCATTTAGGGTGTCTAGCCTCCAGGTAGACTTAACCCGACAATAAAAGTCCGTTCTAGTATCCCCAGGTCCCACACTATACTCCGTCTATTTTTTTCAAAGTTTCGGATGCTAATTGGATCCTAGTGAGTTGTGTAGTTGACACTTTTGACTTTCTATAGATTCAATTCATAAAATTGCATGTTCTAAAGTTTTTTATCTTCTCGAGCAACAATTGTAGGGTACTTTAACTTCGATTTTTGATAGGTTTATATCACTTGATTGACATACAGAAATTCTCATCCGAACCCCTATCATCAAAGTACTAACGATTATGATTGACAACCTCATTTTCCCTCAGAAACCGTTATCATAGAGAGAGAAAGAGAAAATGGAACCCTTGGCGAACGCTTTTGAAGACGTCATAATCAATCAAATATTCTTTTAATTACCAAAGATCACTTTACTATCAGTCACATTTTTTTATCAATTCAAAATTGACCCTCTCTACCCCATGTTGACAGTCTTCTTCTCTAATTCTCTTCATTCTATTTGTAACCTAAAAATAAACCAACCTGTTGATATGATTGTATTATTTGATTTTGTTGCGATTGTTGTTGTTGTTGTTGTTGTTGGGCCGCTGCCTGTGCCTGCACTTGGGCTTGCATTTGTGCTTGAGCTTGAGCCTGAGCTTGGGCCTGAGCCTGAGCTTGAGCTTGAGCCTGTGCTTGAGCCTGTGCTTGGGCCTGAGCCTGTTGCTGCTGTTGTTGTTGTTGTAACTGCAGCAATTGAAGGTATATAGTTGGATTGGCGGCAGCATTGCTGGATGATTGTGCGGCTGCCAGGAACTGTTGTTGTTGTTGGGGTGGTAGCTGTTGTGCCTTTTGAACATTCTGCTGCTGTTGTTGTTGCTGCTGCTGCTGCTGCTGCTGACTTTGCTGTTGTTGTTGCAATGACTGTTGAAGTAACAGCAGGTTAATCAATTGTTGCTGATCCTGCAAAAACATTTTCACGTGATCAACATGTGACACACACATTTCTCAAAGATTAAAGTACTTTTTTTTTCGGAAGACAGAAGCCATATAATTTTTGATTAAAAGAAATGGATTATATATGTTTTTTTTTTTTGAAAAAAAAATTCTGGATGAAAAAATAGGAAGAAGACTAAAAACGTCATCCGAACAAAATACAAACAAAAATTTGGCAAATAAAAACATGCACTTGCGCCCTTCAAAAAGTTTGAGAATAAAACGAAACAACTTTATTTGATATTTTTTTGAGATTTCAAAGATCTGGTCAAACAACATTCACTGGGAAAATTGTACTTTATTAAATTATCCAAGCACCTGGAGTGACTCACAATATGAATGAAATTTGATTTGTTTGCTGAGTTTATTCAATTATCCAATAAAAAGGAGTTTCAAACATTCGAAAAGCCAAAAATCGATTTCAAAAAGTCACATAGACATTTTCGGATACGACGATATAGACAATATTTGTTTTATGGTGAACGTCAATTGTTTGACAAACACGTGACATCTAAAGTTCGTTTGTCAGCCAAAAGGAATCAATGTATACAAAAGCCACCCCCACTGATCTCTGGCCACATTTGGATATGAAAAGAATGTTCCCCATAATTTTTTATTCATTTTTCCCATGGTAATTTTCTTCGGAGAGAAAAATATACGTTCTTTGAGCTTAGAATGTTTGATTTTTAACCATAGAATATATACAATCATCGAGACAATTTAATTTTGAAAAGATTTTTGATTAGAATTTTTCTGAACTTTTGTAAACTTTGTGACTTCTCTGATTCGAACAGACAAAAGTTTCACATTTAAAATACATGGAATTTCACGTCCAACAAATTGTCAATAATTGTTTTAAATTGTTTGAAAAATATTACTGCACGATCTTGGATTTTAGACTTGCAGTTTTAGACGAGTCTATTAGTTTCCAAGCAACCTACACCACAAATATTTTCATTCATTGGTCAAGAATTTTAAATTGTTCCGAAATGACCTTTCAATTCAACCCATTCTACTAGGTTTTTGTTTGGTTGAAATGTTTATGGCGGGAATCCCTTCTCCGATAAAAAAGTTGCGAAATTTCTCATTTTCTCTCATCACATGACAGTGATTTCTCCAAACAACACACAAAAAAAAAACTCAAAGGCCAATGACTATTCTTATATAATTGTTGCGAGAAAACTTCCTTTTGTAACTCACAATATATTGGGGTGTATTGAACGCGCCTGCTACCGGTATATTTGAATTTGCCGACGATTGATCAGGCGGAATGCCTCCACTTCCGCCTCCTGATACAAACGCCATCCAAACGGCGTGACTACCTGAAAATTGACTATAGTGAAAATGAAAAAAAAAACTGAAGTAGTCTACAAAAATAAATTTTAAGGAACATTTTAAATTGAAGAGGTAAAGGGGGGGGAGTGATAGTTCTTTTTGACAACCAAATTTACACAAAACGCCGAGAGAATGATGAGGGATGCGGAGACGCAAAGGGTCTAGCAGCAAAATGATTGAGGTGAGACAGTGGAGTAGGTAGAGAAGTTAGAGAACGATCAGATAGTGCGCTGTGTATGTGTCGTGTTTCACGTCATTCGTCGACGGCCGGTTGGCCGGCCGGCCGGTCGATGGATGATAGATAGATAGAAAATAGAGACACGATGCATAGAGACACGATGCAGGATTTTCGATGTTCAAAACAGAAAATTCATTTTTTTTTCTCGAGAAAAAAAAAGATTTCATCAATCATTCAGTTTGATCAAAACGATCGAACTATTGTTGTTTGTTGCGATTCTCGGGCTGATATAATAATTGAAAATTATTTTTAGACACACACACACAAAACCTGAATCGGTTTACGCGTGTTGAAAAAAAAATGTTTCAACCAAAATGATATCACACAAAAATAAATCATAAATTCTCTGACCTGCCATTATTTTTGTGTGTTCGTGTTCGTGTGTTAAGAACTATTACGGAACGAACAATAAATGTTTTATTACTCATTGGACATGAACGTTCGTTTTTTTTTTTTTGAATGGTTGGGAACATATAAACCACATTACTGTAGTTTGATCAAAAAAGGGACATTTTTTGAGAAAAAAATCTGTTTCAAAAAGGAACTTTCACATGATGAATGTGTGTTGGTTATCTATCAAACGCATCTGACGGCCGGCAGAAAATGTACTTTGAATGGACAAAATAGCGATTTCAAATGGCAGAAGATATCTTGCAAATGTTTTCTTCCTATCTTCGATGACATAGCTTGAGGGTTTTTTTCTAGAAATTTTACGAATTTAATATGAAATTTTCTATAATAAGTATTTCGATTACTCCAAAAAACAACTTTATGGGGAGGTTTCCGGTTCGTTTAGCTTTTGTTGAAAAAAAGATCAAAGCTCACCAGCCAGGAATCAAAAAATAATAGAGACCAAAACTAATATTTGCCAAAATTTCAAAAATATTGTTCATGTTCAAAAATGGGAACTTTTCCGGAAATTGAGAAAAATAAATCTACGTGTTTCTGAGCAAACAAACTATTTCTTTTCTGGAAATAATTCAGTAAGGAAAACTAATTTCAAATCCATTCCGGAAGTGAGAGTATGATTTGAATTACGACAAGAAAGGAAGTGAAATAAAATTGTATTTGAAAAAATACACGGATTAGTATGAATAACTAATGTCAGTTTCTACAATGTTTATAAGAGACCAGAAAATGTTTTCAAAATACAAGAAAATGTGTTCACTTCAATGAAAAAAACATTCGTTCCTCTCGTCAAAAACTCTTCAAGTCAACAATTTTTCAAAGATCACCATGGAAATTCCGATATGAAAAACATCATCATTTTTTTTTGTCAAAATAACACATCCCGCACAAAGAGTAACGCGATACCTGTTGCTTCATACATATTCAGCAAACCAAAACGTTATTCATCAACGCAGGCAAAAAAAGAACGACGAGAGAGATACGCAGAGTGTGAGAGAAAAATGCAAAATAAAAAGTGAAAAAGAGAGTCGGGTGCGACCGCCTCGCGCGCGCCTCCTCCTCCTACTCCTCCTCATCTCTTTCTGACATTGAAATGAGAAAAATCGAGAGAGAAAATGACGCAGATGAATAGAGCTGTATCGAGAGAGTGAAGAGACGTAGGGGCGCTAACACAAATTGATGCACTTGCTTGTTTAGAAAGAGTTGAAAGAAGAAGAGAGAGAAGGGGAGATAAGAGATGATGAGAGATAGAAGAGACGTTAGAGAAAATAATGAGAGTGAGCAAAATGAGGAGAATTTGAGAAATTTCGGGGCCTCCATTCGAAAGAAGACGACTGTTGTCGTCGTAAAAAATGTTTGGTGTGTGTGTGTGTGTATGAAGAGAGAAAAGAGGGAAAATTGGGAGAGATAGTCACTTAGATGGTTAGATGATTTTAATTGACAAAAGAGACAACAATAAGATATCTTATCTTTTTTCGCAACAGATTATCATTATATATTTTTATTATTTGCATATCATTCTTCTTTTGGTCTCAATAAAACATGGGATTTAAGAGAAAATGCGAAAATGTTAGACTGGCTTCAAAGTTCGTATAAATGCCACTTTCTGAAGATTATTTTTTTTTTTTTGAGAGAACAGGAAAGAAAAATTATATGGCTTGAAAGAATACTAAAGTAAATTACAGGTTTTTTGCTGTTCGTGTCAAAAAGACATCTGGCTCAAATATTCGTGACTTTTTGAAAAAATAATAAATCGTGAAATTCATGTGACTTTTTGACACCGTGCAATTTTCCTAGGAGTCAAAAGTTCAGGTGAAATCCAATTCTTGAACAAAAAAAAGGTTGGCTCAACATTTTGAAAAAAAGATGAAATAGTTTCCGTTAAATTCAATATAAAAGTTCAACCATTATGTTTTATGTACAAAGAGATTCTGACGTCTGCGCTGACCTTTTCGCCTTTGCTTTCTAACGGCGAAAATCAATAAGTGCAAATAAGAAACTTTTTTCTTCATCATCTTCTCACACACCGGAACTATTATAGATGATTTTCAGCTTTTTGACCAGAAAACCAAAATATGCAAACATAATATATTAAAATGATAAGTGTTGAAAGATAAGAAAAAAAAACTGTATCGTGATGTGTGTATGTGTATGTCAATAACAAAATGGGACGCAACGTTTGAAACAAAATTGAAAAGACACTTTTTTTTCTTACTAACAAGTGAGTACCAATGCACTCACTCACTTGTTGCTTGTATCGATTGCGTGGAAACCAAAACACACACATTTTGGGAGGGATGAGTGGGGTGAAGGGAGGGAGAAGGTGAGGTCGGTTAATGTGTTTGTGCTGCTTGACAAAAGAACAATAAAAGGACAAAAATAAATGCTTTGTAGTATATCACTATTTATGTTGTTTTTTTTTTCAAAAACTGATCGCACTGTCTCAAATGTGAAGCAAACAATTTTCAGAAAAAGGTCACCGCCCAGTTTTAAAATCTCACTAGGATGAAATCTAGAGTGCTGTTTTTTAACATGGTACGATAAGTAGTGCAAAATATATTATAGAAGCACACAGGTTAATCTAGAAAATTATTGTCAGAATTTAACAGGGTGGAAATTGTTGTGCTCAATTCCTCGTATCAGATACAACCTGCCACGGACAATTTTTTCTCGGAATTTTTTGAAATTCGACGTTTTGAAAGCTGTTGTTACAATGTAAAACTTCTAATTATCACATGTGAAAACTGAAATTATGAATTTCAGCAACTCTTCTTGACTTATGATTCTTAGTCATTATTGTGCTTCTTCTGACTTACAGAGCTAAAGAATTCTAATTTAAGGAGCCCTTGAACAGTACCTGGATGCATTGATAACTATACGTAGGAATAGAAATCGAGTCCAGACCAGAAATGAATAAATTTGTAGTGTTCCAGAATTGTACTGTGAACTACAACAATAAATCAAAAGAATTTTTCGTACTCGAACGCCCACGACGCCTACAATTTCGAATAAAATTCAGAGAAGAATATTTGTAGTTATGGAAACCGTATTATTTACGATTTTCTATTCTCTTCTGTGAAAAGTACGAATTATTCCAATTAACAATGTCACCCCTAGAGATAATATTATAAATGTGAATGAATAAATATATTGCAGTCAAATGGGTAGTTATAATTATGCGAGCAAGCGCCGATAATTGTATTTGAAGTTAATTCGCCAAAACTAAATTATAGTGTAGATATGTTTTGGTAGAACATACTTTAGTCTTGAGTTGATGGAGATCTATGAAAACTCATTTTTAATTATATAGACAAACGGAAAGTTCGATTAAAATCGCAACAATCGAGAACTATGGAAAAAGAAACATTTTAGAAGTTGTAAAATGGATAATAGACATTATTGTAAAAAAAAAAGAAGAAGAACAGTGTTCTTCGTTCTTGTTCTGGAAACATGTTTGATAGCAACAGTTTTGATACCTGATTGATAAAGATATGATTTATTGTGAGAAGAAGATGAAACACTATCATGTGTGTAAAAGACAGGAAACTGGAATTTTTCGAAGAATTCTATTTTTAAAAGTGATGCGACGCAGAAAATATATTCTCTGAGGAGATATGAAACTACTATCCATGTCGCCTATTTTTGGATCCTCTTCAGATGATTAATTTCTGTTAAATAGTAGAACTAAGATGAATAATCAGGATGAGCAATAGATTATTTGCAGACCAACAGGTTTACTAAATATCCTCGCATGATCATTTTTAGTATTTGTGTTTTCAGATTGAAATAAATCCAAATTTCAAATGAAAAATCTTATGAGAAAATACCGGAAAAACTACTAGACCATAAAATACAAGAAAATTTGTATGTTGTATTGCATATAGTGACATAGTCAATGGCATCTTTTTCATGTTAAAAATTATTTTCAAGCGCAGAAAAAAAATTGTTGGAAGCTAATTTTGTGATAGAAAAAAATATTGATAGAATGGTGTTTGAAATAGAATTATGTTTTTTTCCCTCAGTAATCAGAAGCATAAAATTGTTCTAATTGCACTAATCTAAAAATTTCCGGCTTTAAAGCAACAAGCTGTTATTTTTGATATGTTTTGATTAGATATCGATGTTGGGAAGGTTTTTTTCTGACAATTCATGACCATGACGAAAAATTTAACCTACAGGTTTGCAAAACAATTTTTGTTGTTATATGGTACAAAAGCTATCATCCTTGTTGGATTTTTTTCAATTTCACAATTTTCAGATGAGTTTTGTGGTAGGAAGAAAGTTGCTAAATTCATGATTTTCAAGTTCTATTTACCATTTTCAAGCCATCTCAAAGAAATTTTCAGTCATTGTTTGATCCCTACCTATGAGTTTCAGACAAATTAATTTTCGTATGAAGTAGTAAGTAATATGTTAGTTTCTAATTCAAAACTAATAATAGGCTAGCCCATGACAATTGTCTAGTCATTGTCTAGTTCGAAACAAGAGTTCAATATAACAAAGAAAATATAACACAAAAAATATATAGGTATATCCTACTTATATTCGATCATATTTTTATAGCCAATTAGAATTCCTTCATTTTTTGTAGTTACAAAATGCAATACATACAATACAATTCTTTTTCCCCCACCTGGCGATAAAATCTATACAATTCGGAAATTGAAAAACCGTTCAAATCCATTAGTACTAGTATTTGTTAATCCAAACTAGCCCTTGTTCCTCCAGTTAGAAGCATATAGAATGACCATAATCTAAAATAATCCGCTTACCTGAAACATAAACTACTGGTGTCTCCCGATTTTTTGTCCATTCTGGTCATTATTGTATGATGCATCTATTTGAAGTTGCTTTATTCTCTATTTTTCTGAGTTTAAACTATGCCAACAATTTAAGAAATTGCTTTATAAGTCATAAAAATATTCGAATATCTTGTGGAAACCCCATCACTACCAAGTAACATTTTTTTAATTTTATCCAGAGAAAAAGTGAACATTTTCTAGGTCTCCCTCGTCCTTGGAAGAATGTCAAAATTATTGTATAAGTCTGAAAGGAAAATGTCAAAACATACAGTATGATTATTATCGCAATCATTGTGAGATCTATGATGTTCCGTCTCCGCTGGAAGTTAATCAAACAGGTGGTAAAAAACTAATTTATAGTTTTCATTATAACTTAATTCAGGTGTTTCTGGGAAATCGCGAAAACGAGATGCAAGTGTTGCCGTGTAAGTTCTGAGATCAAAAAACTCAATTATCAGAACACTTGTTTCAGAGGGGACAAAGGTTGTTCTTCGGCGTCACTTTCACCTGCAATTGGAACATTTTATCTGGTGCCAAGATGGGATTGTTTGACCGAATTGCAAAGGGAAGAAGTTCAAAAGAACGAGGTTAGAAAAACTGGGGGGAATAGAAACATATGATTGAAGAAAAACAATGTTCAGATAGAATAGAGTGTATGAATTGAAACTTTTCGGGTTATCAGTCAACTTTTTTATGAGTTGATACCACAGTTCAAAGAAACATCAAGTGACCAGACAGAGAGTTAATAGTTCAAGTTGTTTTGTGATCTGGAATTCAATTTTTCATCTATATAAGTTCAATAAATGAAGGCAGATGGTTCGATATACATATTTTAATAAATATTGGATGTATACCTTTTTTTTTAAAATGAAAGACAAATAAAGTCATGATACATTTTTAGTATTTTTAATTATAAAGCATAACTGAAATGTGATGAAATTCACATGTTAGAAATTCACATGTTATGTATCATCTAGAATTTTCATTTTTCGTCGTTTCAAAATATCCTCAATTATTGTGCTTAAAAAACTGAACATATAAGTTTTGACCTTGAAAATATGAAGCTATTGCCACAATAAATATGAAATTAACCAGATTTGTCGAAAAAAATTCTACAGAATCTAATGTTCGTTTTACTGTGGTATTGGTATTTATGGGAACATATCCCAACACAGAAGACATCTTTTATTAAAGCGTAACTTTCTTGCCAATTTGACTAAGCTGCGAGTAAGTAAGGTGTGTTTTGTGTACGGACACCAGATAGAAAAAACTGTATATAACCCCATATTTCAATTTACGAGATGTTTTTTCAGGACCCTATTGTCACAAATTCAGTCAGAAGTGAAAGTATCCGGAGTCGACAATTGGATGATATTTCAGCACAAAATTTGGCAGTCGAGGTGAAGTCCCTGAATCTTTTTATTCAATGCAATCCATTATTTTTTCAGATTCTCCCAGTTATTCCGGATTGTCCATCTGGAGAATACTCTCGTATCCAAGTAATTGATGGCGTTGAAATTGACCGCACAGCTACAATAACAATTGCAGTTCCAACTCCTGAACAATGCTTTCAAGCATGTCGTATAAGCACGGTAATTTTTTTATTGTTTCTTCAAAATTAAAATAAAACCTTACAGTATCCGGATGGTTCTCGATTACCACTTCTATGTCGCTCAGCACATTTTGAAAGAACTACGCGACAATGTTCAGTATATTCCGATGCGTTGAACCCCAATGGATATCTCGACTATAAACCGAATCAAAACGCGATTTATGCTGAGAAGATTTGTATTCCAGGTATTTTTATTCTAGTCAGAAAAAAATATACTCATTTTAACTCATAGATTCCTCACTTTCTGCATCATGTGATAATGTTTTTCGACGTATTCCACAGCATATTCTTCTTGGACAGGCTTCTGAAATACTTTCAGTCACTAGTGAACAAGAATGTGTTTTGAAATGCATCGAGTCAAAGGTAAAAAGATGTGCTCTTTGAAACTCTTGAAAACCTTAAAATTTTAGGCTATCAAGTGCTCGTCGATTCTTCATTACCCAGATTTTCCTTTGTTGAACTGTATTTTGAATGTGCATACTCGGAATTCAAAAGCGCAATACTTCACTCCAGAATTAAAATTCAAAGTGGATTATGTTGAAGTAGGAAGTTGTACGAAACATCAACTAGTTAGCAGTAGAGTTATCATCCCGCCAAATCCTTTCGAAAAAGCTTCTCGTATGTTGAAAATCTTTCAATTTTATCTCAAATCTAACTTTAGAAGCCGTAGAGAATGCTCTTCCAACTGGAATGGTATCCACAGAATGGTCAGAATGGACAAAATGCGCACAGGAATCGAGTTCACGCAGTCGAGAGAGAATCTGTAATGGATGTAAAGAAATTATCCAGTTCATGCCATGTTTTTCTAATAACAATTTTGATCAAGCACTCCAAGCATTTGTGAAAGAACAACAACTGAAAGAGAGGGAGAGTGAAACTTCGATTCGAGCAGTGTCAGCAATTCCTGAAGTTCCACCAACATCAGTTATCAAATTTCGTAAGTTAATCAGAACTCATAAAACCCTGAAGGTTCACAGAACTTTAAAAAAAAAAAAAAGATTGTCGCTAACAACAATAAAAAACTCCTTTTTTTACAGTCCAACAAAGTGATGAGAAGAAAGTTGAATTCTTTGGTCCACCACAATCCTATTGAATTTTTTTGATTTGTTATTGTTGTTTATACATATTGGCTGATTCAATAAATGAAAATTTCGTGTTGTTTCAAGAATGTCAAATATATCGATGAAGAATCCAAACTAGAGATTTCCTGGATTTTTTCTTGTCAGAGCATGGAACTTAGAATTAAAAAAAAACATTATTGAACAAGCCATGTATGTCATATACTTTCATAAAATCGTGCCGGTTTTTAACTGAGATGGATTGTCAGTTATGTAAATCATTCGAACAGACGCTGATGCTCATCACTGAACTATATGTACCTCATGTAGATGATTATTCATACTTTGGCCACATTCTCCATTCTCGGAACGAGATGTTGAAAAAAATATGGATGCATTCAAATCTATTTAACAGAAAAATTCAAAACCTTTGACAGTATCACATGATGTGCCTAAAAGAACACTTATTGGAATTGGTGTGATAAAGAAATCTTCATATCCAAAATATTGGCAGTATGTCAAAAGACGTATGATCAATTCATAAAAATTTCGTTGTTATGGCCTTGATTGGAACCTGTGCACCTTAAATAAGCTAATTAAGGAGAAGAGGCCAGAAATATTTTGATTTCCTAAAAATTTGCATTCTTGAACAGTTTCCATACACGAAAAGTTCGATGGTCCGAATAATTTTTAAATGTATTTTTCCTGTTTCGTCGTTAAACAATGCACACCTGCTCAAGGATTCGAGGTGATATATGTGAGAATTTTTAATTGTAAGTGAGTACAACTGCAACTGAACCCTCTTCTCTTTTTCATATTAATCCCCTTCTTAAGAGCTGGACATATAATTACTTTTTACACCTTTGTTTTCTAATATTTATTATTGTAGTACACACCTTGAATATTTTCAAAATTTTGAGAAGTACTAATTGTTATTTACTATACTTCTGAACTCATTCCCTTTCTTTTATCATGTTTTTCCTTAACAACACCTAGCAATGTAACATATAATTATGTCTTAGGCACCTTAGGCATTTTTAATCAATTTTTTTTTTATACTATGAGTATTTTTGAAAATCCAATTTCTCAATAATTCAAAAAACGTAAAAACTCCTAATTACAATAAAAATAATACGGAAACCACTTCATTTCCAAATTTTGAGGTGAAATAATTTTTGAAAAATTAAGGTCTGACTTTATGTGAAACATCTTTATGTAAATTTTCAGATGTTCAATAAACTCGATGATTTTGCGATGGAAGAAGAAACATATGCGATATTAACAGCTCAGTTCAAGCATGTTCACCAACTATCACGAAACAGGAACTCAGATACCAAGCCAACAATTGCGAAAATCTTTGGTAAGAAACTAGTTGATTTTATTTGATTGGGATACAAAATTTCAGAACGTATTCCTCCGTCACATTATTTCAAATATTCCGATTGTTTCGAAAAAGCAGTGGGAAGGATTGGAGAACTATCAATTAAAGTGGCTCATCATTTTTTTCGTCCAATTGTAACGGGTAGTGATTTAATCGAAAATGCCAAAGGTGAGGATTTATAAAATAGGTAGCAGCAGAATGGCTCATACCTAAACAAGAAAACGATTCTTCTTACCATCCTTGTTAGCTGATGAGTCAAAAATGCTTACAAACAAAGAAATTCGGTTTTGACCATTTCTATTTTGCAACAAGAAATGGAATTCGGATTATTCCAAAAAAAAAAAAAAATTAAAAGTTAAAAATAAGTTGTTTTGTTACTTTTTTGTAATTCTAGAGATCAATAAGCTCAATCCATCAATAAGCTCAATCCCAGCACAATTGCTCAACGATTCGGAAAATCACGAAAAAGCTCTTGAAAACTTTGGGATTCAGCGTTATCACCTTGTTCAAAGAGAACAGATTTTTTCAGTATTCAAAAGTTCAAAAGGTAAAAAATACGGAAGCCATGACGGGCCCAACATTTCCAATACGTTTTCACCTCAAAAACATGCAACAAAAAAAAAATTACCAAAATATAATGAGAAAATTCAGAATTGTACAAAACAGCGAAAGCATATGAACAGTTTGGTCAATTGGGAAATGCTACAGTTTCAAGGAATATACCACAAACGAATTGGAGATATGGTAAGCAAATAAATAGGTTTTTTATCTGATATTGTTCCTCGAAAATGTAAGGTCACTACAACTACAAGCAACACTACTATGTTCGAAAAGAGACAAAAACAGAGAAAAATTTCGTTGCTCCTCGGGAATTTCAATTGGAAGATCAAGATTTTCCCTCGCTCACAACAATGCCAGGACCTAATACAAAAGGTAGGGAAAATTGAGATAAATTATTTTGAAAAAATTGCAATTCAATACCACTGAACTTACTTAACAGTTTTCAAGGAAGCAATTCTGTCTCAAAAACCCATTAATACACAGCGCTTTCATAAGTATAGGTTAACCCAAAAAAAAAATGACGATATCAGCTCAGATACTAGTTTATGAGTCAAATCATGTTGATAATCGGATTCTACGCACAAAATTAGCTATAGCCACTTATTTTTCACAAAAAAAACTAAGAATGAAAAAAAATTTTCGGTGAACAAACGTTGTCGTTTTTCATCGTTTCATAAGTATATGTTCACCCACAGGAAAACATCAAAAAACCTTTAAAAAAAAAGATTTCCCACCAAAAATTATCATTTTTACAGTTCAACACAACGGTGCCATGGAAACTGAATTCTCTGGTTCTCCATAAGCGTTCTGAAATTTCTTTTCGAACTGCTACATATTGATGTACATGTATATATCGTAATCCAATAAATATTTTTTTTGACTGGTTCCGTGTATATCAGAATTATGAAAAAATATTTCGATCAGAAAACTATGTTTTTTTTGTTATCTAAGGTTTTCAAGTTCGCTTTTTTCCATAGATGGTTTGGAGAAGTAAGAAGGGATATGATAAAATGAATGAAATGTGTGTGAACCCTGTAAACGACGCTCCTGATAATAATAATAGTAGTAGTTTTATAGTTTAGAAATCTATCAACTTTTCACGTTACAGCTTGAAGATCAAGAAGAGATTTTTCACATCCTGTCTTCACTGAAAAGTTCAACTACGGATCTATTCATACTTTTTTTAAGTGATATATCTTGTAGTTTTGGGAAAAAACAATGTCTTAAATGGATTGATAAGCAATCAATATAAAACTGGCTATAGCTCTACAAAGGTCCATCGAATCTCTTTTTCCCTAAAAATTATGCTTCTCCTTCACAGTTAGAAATGTAACGTATACATTATTTTTCTCCGATTTCGTTCCCCAAATGCTTACATATCCCGGTGGCAGTTGTTGACAAGTTGAACCTGCTTCGAAAAAGAAATTCTCGTGATATCAAAAAAATAAAATCCCTCTAGCTCTCAAGAGGTTTTGTAGTATAATTAAAAATTCTAGTTGAGAATGACAATTCATTTTTCAGAAGTGCCAAGGTGCGCAAAACAATAATAACTCGGTTTATTCTTTTGAATCAATAGTCTGCATTAAGACGAAATCATTTTATAAAGGTGGAAGATAAGTTTTTCACCTTGTAGTTTTTTTTGTGATGTTGTCTTTTTAGCAGTCTGTGTTTATCAATGTTTGTCTCTTCCTTTCAGAGTGTTTCTAGTATCCATTTTCAGAGATCTTCAAAGTTGATTCGGTTTACCCATTATCACCAAAAATCCAAGTTTAGAATACCAAAAATTAAGCCTTCGAAACCATAACTTATTTTTATTAGGAAAAAAAATTATTTTCCTCAAGAAAACTAAAACTTTTCAGAACCTACTACAGCGCAAACAATGCTCAATAATTCGGAAAGTTATGAACAGGGTTTAGAACATCTCGGTATTCGACTTCTTTACCCAATTACATCAGGTTGGTCAAAACGTTACAAAAAACACACTAAGGGGTGAATTTCACAAAAAAAAAACATTTTAGAATCGAATAGAGCAAACACACCGGAACACCTAAATGATGCATTCAGTCGACTTGCAAACCAACTAGTATCCCACACGGAACAACAACAATTGAACTCAAGTTTTGGTAAGAAACGAGATCATTTTTCAAGACTCGTACTTTGGATGTGTTCAGATCAACTGAGTCGCGAGCAAATTCAAAATAATCAGAGAGCAGAGAAAAAATTTCAATTGAAAGATCAAGAAGAACATCGCTTTGAATCACATAGGGCAGGAAGATCTCAACAGCTCAATGATGCATTCAGTCAACTTGCAAATCAATTGATCTCAAACATGAAGCAACCAAAAATCAGTTCGAGCTCTGGTAAGAAATAACAAAGCTTTTTTAAATTCGTACTTGAGAAGTATTCAGATCAACTGAATGGCAAGAAAGCAGCAGATTCATCTCAACAGTCCAGTGATGCATTCAGTCAACTTGCGAATCAACTGGTATCCCACATGAAGCAAGGAAAAATGACTTCAAGTTCTGGTAAGAACATCCATAGTATTTTTCGAAATTCGTACTTCTGAATTTTTTAGATCAACTAGACGGCAAGAAAGTAGCAGAATCATCTCAAAAGATTGATGATGCGAATCAACTGGTATGGTCCATGAGTCAATTAAAACTGAACTCGTGTCCTGATCGAAAATCAGCGAGGATAAATGGTGTAACAAGTAACAAGCAATTTCGAAGTAAATCTGTAACATACTCGAGAGTTCTTCCAATGACTGAAAAAATAGTGCTATCGGTACCATATGATTACATACCAGTTAACGCAGAAGGTGTAAATGGCATTTGGAGAAGCCGACAGACGGATAAACCAGACTTCATTGCAATGAGTACCGGAACAACTTTTGAACGGTTTCGGGCAGATTATTTGCCCAGTCAAAATTTTCTCAATCGAAAACGGATCAAATACAACGGGTGTTTTTTCTGTCTGGGCAGAAATCACATTTATCACACCACGGTGAACTGTAGAGTCCTATCAACCAAACAGAAATGTTATCAATTGGCGCAGGGAAAGTTTTGCTTGAAATGTCTCCTGCCGAATCACTTAACATCAGAATGCAAGAAAGTCGCAGGATGCTCCATTTGTCAACCCTTTGATAGATCTCATGCTAGATGGACTCATAAGTTGATGCCTGAAATTCGAACAATGTGGGGAACCTCAAGCCAAGAAGAAGAAGAAGCCAAAACCGTTATTAAGAAATTGGATAAGACAATCGAAGATCATCCAGAAAGTTTGTAATAATTATTTTGTCTTTTCCCCCTACTGAACACTTTTTGGCCTGTCGATGAACTTTATACCTGTGTAAAATTGATGTATACTTTCAGAGATTTGTGTTGTATTTACTCATTTATTGTTTTTCTCCTTTATTTTCCTCCATCCCATAACATTTTGTACTAGCAGATTTTGAATTTTATGCTTTTTTATTGCTAAAATTGACCAATATTGAAAATTTTCCCCAATTTTTCTCCAAATTGATCCGTAAAATCCAACTTGAACGTGAAAACCTTTTTTATTTGCATTTGTTTCATGAGAATTACAGTCCATTCTCCCTGTTTAATCGGGAAACAACGCACATCTGCTGAAAAAATTCGGATTCTAACATTCTAGAAGCGTTATAGGTGATAGTTTTTTTCTCCATGTCAACATCCATTTTAGGTTAGGCATAGTTTAATCTCCCTGTTTCATTGTGAAACAACGCACACTTGCTTTAGGATTTGGGTCGAAAAATTCGAGAATTATTTAATTGCAAATTATTACAACTGCAACTATACCTTTCTTATTTTTATATTAATCTCCTTCTCAAGAGTTTGCAATCAAAAATATTCATAATTTCAATTTCCCTCTTTATCCTTTTATTTTCATTTTTGCAAATTATACTAAGAATCTTGTCGAGTTGTGAGCATTTCACAAAACATGTTTTCGAAAAATTTCAAGAAAAATATACTGTAACTCTCAGTAGAAAAAAATAAAGCGCCAAAGTGCATAAAAATAAAATAATTGGATTAGTCTTTCTCACGAAAATTATTTTGTTTTTTATTTTTCTTCCATTCATACGGTAAAGTTCTATTGTTGAGTCAACATCAAAAACAAAGCAATTTTTTGTTGAAAAAAATATTGTTCTTATTTTCTAGTCACCTTCCTATGATTCTTTCTCTTTTGAGTGACTCATTGTTACTCCCGCGAAGCATAGAATTAATTGTATATCCAAAACTTGAATTAGCTTCTCCTTCTTCTTTTGAATACCATCTCGTATATTATTTATCAATTCTTAAAAACGAAAAATTTTCAGAAATTAATAAAACTCAAAAAAAACTAGCAAGAACCCGCGATGGAAGAAAAACATGTTCAACCCAATCAAGAAGTACCAGACACTTGTTCATCGATTCAAAATTCAACCACTGGTAAGAAAAAAAATGTTTTCCATTGATTAACTTTAACTCATTCCAGCTCTACAATCTCTCAATAGTTCTCGAGTTTATGAAAAGTCTGTAGAAGCCATCGAGAGACAGTCGCAGTTGTTGGATGCAGTACTTTCTCGTCCTATTTTTCTAACACCAGGTTTTTTGAGAGGTTTTTTTTCTGGAAACACGAGAAAGAACAAAACTTTCAGAATCGAATGGAGCAAACACCTCTGAATCACTCAATGATGGATTTAGTCAACTTGCGAATCAATTGATTATCTACAACAAGCAGAAAAAGTTGAAGTCAGGTTCGAATGAGAAAGCAGCTAGAAACAATGGTGTAACAAGCGACGTGCAATCTCAAGATATGTCTGGTAAGCAAACGTATTGGATTTCTGAATCTCTGAAATCTTCGCTTTCTCAGATTTTATTGCTCTGCTTCTTTCTCATGTATTGAGAGACTAATGTGAGGAGCCTTTCAAGATATCGAGAATTTCATAACCCATTTTAGTATCAGTTGTCCATGAATAAAAAACGTTTAGGCACGGATGGAATAACTGGAACCTCTGAGCAAAATGTCAACGTCATAAAGGCAATTGCTTCACTTGCAAAATTATCAGTGTCCCATACGAAGCAACAACAAATCAACTCATGTTCTGATGTAAAAGTGTCGACAGGTAGCAACGTTAACGTGAAAAAGAAGCAAGAACAATATAAATCTAAGAAAATCGCAAGAATCAGTTCAAAAACTAACAGCAAAAACAACATTCACAACGTGCAGTTTATACCGGTCATTGAAGAAGAACATGAGTAAGTTGCTATAGCTCCTTTCGGCTCACTAAATGATATCTTGTTATAAGAATCTGTTTCTGTTTAATTGATCACAAAATAATCCGATAAGGTTCATTTCCTCACATAATTCTCAGAGTTGATAAGCGCTAACAACTATCCATTTTTGTGAGCCAACAAACAATTTTTTTGAGCAACGCAAGTTAGTTTAAAAAATATATTTCAAAAATCCACCTGATAATACGTTATGAACAAATCTTTTTACAGCTCAACAGAGTGATGACTTTCTACCACGGAATCATTTGTATCATGTTCATGTGTATCTTTCTATGATGCATGTTTTCAGTTATTTATTTATTTTTATCATTATTTGTCGCTAGCAGTATTTTTTTTAACAGATTGTTTTTTTTTACCTGCTATTGCATTTTTCATCTCTCAATTTGATAAAGATAAAGAAATGACCTCTATCGTCTTTGTATTCGGTTAGCAATGTTTTGTTTTTTTTCAGATACAATCTGTCCTGAATTCATTTTCCGTTGTATTTAAGCTTTCTGAAAATTTTCCTGGAAGAATGACTTCTCTTTTTCGATTCATCTTTTTTTGCCCAAGCCTAGAAAAGTTATCACATCACAGAGTTTCATCACTAAAACTTTATTTACAACAAAATTAACATGGAGAAGGTTGTGAGTAGTTGTATGTTAAGAGATTCACACTTTTGACAGAGCTGGTTTCTGAATTAAACTTATTAGGTTTAGAAGAATGGAAAAAAGGAGAGGGTCTGACACTAAACATGGAGCTTAAATGAACGAATATTTCCGTATAGCAAAACGCTAAAAATTTCACGTGTTTTATTCTCGCCTTCGGGTAAAATAGTCGAGAATGTTGGCTCAGTAAAATTCAACTTAATTTTGGTATCACTCTTTTTTTTTTGAAAGAAAAACTAACCTTGTTTTTTGCACATCGCCAAAGATGTAGACCATGTGCTTGCTTTGGGACAATGCCACATTGACACGATTGGCATTGATATGGGAGCATATCCGACCAATTAAGGTTTCTTCATAAAAGTTGCCGTAGTATAGATACGACCTGAAAAAAGTTGACTTAACAGATTCAAAAATTTTAGTTTTTGATGAATACGTAAACAATTGCCAACTAGTAACACATAGTATTCTACAGAGCAAAGCAATTCATGAAAAAACCATAATGATGTCTGATTTTATACTTGTGAATTTAAAAGACTGAAGTGTCATAGCTCAAATGATAAAAATCAACTAACAAAAAAATAAAATGGCGGTTTTTTTCCTCGAACATTCTTTGCGCTAGAGCACGTTTTCTTCCGTTCAAAATTTCGCAATAAAAATGACTTGGTACAAAAAAAACAACAGGAAAAAAATTATTTGTCAAAAAATAAATTGTGAAACACCAACGAATAACAATAGAGCTAACCAATAAGGCAAAACTCATTGAAAATATAAACTTTTGAACCTACAAAAATCGGGAAATCATCAGGTTCGATGATACAAAATGTTATTTTCAGACTCAAAAAACCAACATGTTTTCAACTTGTGAATCTTCTCTATATAAAAGATTGTTCGAGTTCTGGAAATAGGAAAATTTAAATCTTTTTGGCAAAGTTCGTGAAGTATGCAAAATTTCCAAATTTTTATGTGTTTCAATTATACACAGGATTGGTAATTGCCAACAATTTGCCAACAAGTCTAAAATAAACACCTCAGACATTAACGAGAGTTTGACTTGTTTCTTTTCTTTGAGAAAGTCTGCGTGGTCTGAGTTTTGATTAATTTGTTTTTATTATTGTCACCAACATCCAAAATTTTTCCAAATAGAGTCTAGTTCCGAAAAAAGGTTTTCAAAAACTCAAAAAATACTTCAGCTCTCTGGGGCTTTCAATGAAAAAATACGTTTTTGCCAAGTATAAACATGATTATTTGATCGAAATCCAGAACTTTTTTCTAAAAGTTTTTTATTTGAGTATTTTTTCTCTTTGCAACGATTCGCTACTTTTTGGGGTTTGAAAATTTTGATAATCGTTAATTATAGGTTGACACATCTACATCAGAACTATGTACCCTTCCAATAGTATGCTTCTGTTTGACAGCTGACGATATAATGCGTAATCATTTTTTGGCCGAAACTCTTTTATTTTTGTTATTGCCATCTACAGTTGTTCAAAACTTCTGTAGATCTCATGGGAATGAGAATGGGAATTGAGAACAGATCGGTTGTAACAGAAATGGACCATAATTTGGCCTGTTAGTTAGTCAAAGGTAGATTTTCAACTCGGATAGAAAAACATTTCCCCTTTGACCTGCGTGGGATATAACCCTGCTCACTCCAGTGTATTATCAACAGAATGATCTGATTCACTGAGCATCAATAATTTATCGAAACTAAGACAAAGTGGAAATATGGTTGCCTGGTTACACCGGCTGGTATGTTTGACTGGTCGTCTCTCGAAAACGCATAAACTTCCTCCATTCGCTGATCACCCTGATATTTTCTACCGTCTTTTCGGTATCTGACTAACTTTCTCCGTTTTTTTTTAGTTTTTCACATTTCCGTCTCGGCAGCAGTGATTTAGTGGTTTTGATGACAAAGATCTGTGCCATCTAGTACAAAAAACTAAAGAATAATCTTTTGAATTTTTCCCTAGAGGTTTTACCGGACACGTAGAAGTTGATTTCAATTGAGGGTCTGGTCACGTTTGTACTTCGACCATTAATTTATGAAAACAAAAAAATACAGCACATTATATTACAAATTGGCTATACAAAAAATAAAATAAAATGGAAAGTTAATGTTGAAATTGGGATAAACATATTATGAAAGAATCATAAATGGAGGGAAAAATCTTTGAAAGATGGACAGAAGCAAGTTACATATTGTACACTCAAAATAAAACATCAGGGTGAAAATGAACAGAACATACATACAACTTTCATTTTACTTTGCCTCTTTCAATAACGACGTTCCAATCCTAAAATGCCTTGTGTTTCTGTTACGAATCAGCTGAAATAGTTGAGTATATTCTCAGGTTGGGTGGAAGGTAAAACTCACAGCAAACTCACGAATTTTCGAATAGTACAAATTTTCCCGAGCATATGGTGGTTCTATACTGATACGAGATAACGTCACAGTACCCTGTGAGCCATGGAAAAGACGTGATTGACGTCATTACCATGCTTATACCAACTGAAGACCAAACTTAGGAGTTGAAAACAGAAAATTGATAACAAACACCATAACCGCACACTGGTTTTTTTCGCTCATACGACTGCATGTCACATCTCGGTCTATCTCATTAACAGCTATCTATGTAAATTATGATAATTTTTCACCCGAATTTCCTTGTTTTTATTTGTGTCATCCATCTTTCCAAATTCAATATTTTCCAAAAACCGGTATTCAAAAATCGGTTGTCCAAAACTCATAAAACCTTCCGTAGCTCTCATGAGAATATGAACAAGAATAATAAGTATGACTAAGAAAGCCAAACTGCACGTATACGATTATTTTGGTCTGGTTCATGAGTCCTGACCATGTTTGGTTCTGTTTGAGAATCACCTGATACGGGTAAAATCAAATTGAGAACATATTGGTTGTGAAGAACTGATGCAGTCTGAGTTGATTCAAAGAATACTTCGACCCCTTGACAAAATAAAACGTCTGTAGCACAGATGGTTTTGAACGAGAATAATAAGCATGAAAAACTATGACAAAAGTGTTGATCTACAAAAAAAATGTAAACCTGTTCTTAAATCTAAGATTTCCAAGGAACCTTTCTTGAAAAATTGATTTTTTGGCCGTTTTTGGGACGATTTTCTACAAACTGGAAACATTTATGACAAAGTATCAATTTTTGACACATTACATCAACATATCAATCGATTGATATGTGATGATTATCCCCTCGAATCGGGGAACAAGACGTCGGTCATCTACTTCTTGTGGGAATCGTCTAAAATGTGAAATCGTCAAAAAATGTGTGGAGAGTCTCAGTTCAGACTGAAAATCAAACTTACGTCAATGAAGAATTACTGCCCATGCGTAGCTGGAAACGCTCTTCGAGCCCATTAATCCTATTCTCTATCATAAATTGGTAGATGTAGTTTCCGTTGTCTAGCACGAAGGAACCAGAGAGATGAATCTTCTTGGTATTCCAGAAATCTATAATAACTTACGTGCCATCATAGGAATTTCTTCTGGGGGAAAACGGTGAATTCGATAGTCGCTGCATGTAATCTTGGACTCCTGAAAATGTAAATAAATATTATAATGTCAACATTTTTTTGCTAAACTTACATTATCTCCGTCTACGAACAAAAAAGATAAGTCTCCATTTGTTTCGAACTTCCACTCCACATCCGTCCAGATGCCCAGGAAGTCAAGTTGGTCTGCAAAAAAAAAACATTATCAATTTTGACGAATTCAAACTCACCACTTCTCTCCATTGTCTTATCGGCGGCTCTTTGTGAAAAATACTTGCCGAATGAAAGGAATACGCATTTGAGCTAGGCGCACTTATTACTCCGCCCACTAATACTTCGCCCATTTATAGAAAAAAGAGCTGCTAGTAGGAAAGAAAGAGAGACAGTAGAACGCTGGTTTTTTGCTTGACTCCCGTAACACCCGACGCCCAGCAGGGCCACCCGTTTCGTCTATAAAAAAAACCTCATATTCTATTTTGAGAGGTTTGTGAGTAACGGTAAAAGCAGGATGACGTCTTTGTTACCATGGTTATACAAATTACTAGATTAAGCTGTTTTTTAAACAAAATGCCAAATAAAGTATCAGAATCGGACAGCATAATGTGAATCCAAAAAGATTTTCATCAGAAGTCTTCGTTCACCTTCTTAGATATACTTTTCTGTAGCAAAACATGGAACTATATAAATGTCTGCTCTTCTAAGATATGTAATTTTGTTATGCCTTGGAACAAACGCATATCCATTTGGATTTTAAATTTTAATAATAATTAATTACAGGTTGACACATCTGCATCTGAACTCTCTTCCTTCTCAATAGTATTCTTCTGCTTAGTAGCTGACGATGTAACGCGTAATTATTTTCAACCCAAATTCTTTTCTTTGTTATTGCCATCGACATCCTAAATCTTCTAAATAAAGTCTAGTCCCAAAAATCAAGTGTCGAAAACATTGAAAAAATTGTAGTTCTCAGGGGAAATTGTACGACAATAATAAGTATGAGGAAGGAAGGCAAGATGCATGTAAATATAACTATTGTGGTCGGCTGATGATGTTGATCGAGTAGGTCCGGTTAGTTTATGTTTGAGCCTCAGACGATTATGGTATGGTCGGTCAGAAATTGATAAATTTTGAGCCCGGACGAAATCTTCTCTTTTGAATGGTCATTGTTGATTCAAAGCTAAGCACAATCATTCGTCAAACACCTGGGTCTGAACCATGCTAACGATATGTGTCTTTTTGAATCAAAAAAAAATACATTTTTTTGTATCGCTATCATCTCGTTTTCTTTTTCGAACGTTTTCTCTTCAGAACAAGGCGACCTGTGGGATTACGTCTATTTCAGAAATATTGGTTTTTCATAGGAATTGCTTTGCCACACAAAAGACGATCTACTTCTTTTCTCAATTTTGACGAGTTTTTTCTGAACGTTGACCAATTTTTTATGACCAAAAAAAAACAAAGTGTTGTAAAGATTCATTGGGATGAACATATCAAGAAGAAGAGGCGGGAAAAAAAATAAGAAAGAAAAGACAGTGGTAGTTGAAGTAGGAACACTTCAATTCACTTATTGGGAAAAAAACAGTTCATTATAGATAGTGAGAGATTTAGGAGTTTTATGGATGGTTTCTGGATTTTGGTTGAAAATTCTATTTTCGAAGTTCTTTTAGGGTTAGGAAGGATATGAAAGTCAAGCCAAACTTTGTCAAGGAAATGTAAAAATTGAAAGTTATACATATTTTAGGAGAGTAATTATTGGTTTGCTTTTCACAAAAGTACGAATAAAAGTTGCACTAGATTTATTCTCGTGTTGTAGAGCATTGGAAAAAGAGAAAATGACTACGGACGGTGGGGCGATGGGCCGTAAGTTTCGTAGTCCCAAAGGAACCCGCTGAAAAAAACAAGTATGTTTTCAGTTAATATTGAAGCTCAAACTTACAGCAGAGATATATTACTACCGAAGCGGAGAGGGAATGACTCATTCAGCCCATTTATGCGATTGGTGACCATGAACAGCAAGTCATAGTTTTCATCCTCTCTCAAATTTGGACCTGTAAGATGAACTTTTTTGGTGACGAAAACACGTGTGAAAAATTCAAAACTTACGAAGGTTCTCTGGGATGTTATTTGGTGACAAACGGCGAACTTGGTAATTTCGGCAGATTATTCTTGCCTGCTGAAAAAAAATAGTTTATAGGAGAACATTTTCTATACTTACATTACTTTCGAGAAAAAGAAAAACTATTGCTCCTGTGTCCTCAAACTCCACCTCCACATCCATCCAACAGGTCAAATAGAAAATCTCGTCTGCAAAAATAGGCAATTATAATTTCGACAACTTGGAACTCACCACTCATCGCTCTCCTTCTATTGGCAGGTCTTCGTGAAAAACAATTCGAGCTGGCTCACTCAATAATCTGCCCAATGATAAAATAAGCTGATAGTAAAAAAAGAGGGAAGAGACATTGTAGAATCTTGGAGAATGAGATTGATGTTATGACAACAATACCTCAAGGGAACCAACAGGAAGTGATTCGTCTGTGCATGTGATGAAAAGTGTGGCAGTGGCAGGACTCGTTTTCAAATACACAAGCAGTATATCTAGTTTCTACTTTAGTGCATGAAAAGGTTTTTTAATGTTTCCAAAGTTGTGTTGTGGATTCAAACAACAACAAAAAAAATGAGGAAACTTTGTGTGGACCGTTTTATTATGATTATAATCCTAATTTTTTCCGAGTAGTGCCCAGTTCCAAACCCAAAAAAACACTACTATAGCTCTCTAGATATTGGATGAGGAATTTAAGTATGACTAAGGATAAAGGGGTGTATTCATAATTTTATTTGGTTCAGTTCAGTGAATCGATTGTGTGAAGCGAAAATAGTTTTTTTTTTTTTGCAATGACTGGTTACTTTTATGTCAGAAATTCATGGAAGTCCAGAAAAATGCTTTTATTCAGGATGATCTACCTACCAAGTCAGCTTCATTGTGGATATCAATCGCCTATGGCTACCCGCGTCGCTAAGTTTCATCTACAGTACCTATTCTCGAAAACGCAGTTTTTTCATCCGTTGATCACGAAAGCTAAGATTTCTACGTTCTGCTGACAACATCTTTCACTTCTCTTCAGTTTCGCGCTTTTTCTCTTTTTCTCCATCTTGGTACACATGATCCATCAATGTTAAGAACCGATCTTTCAATAGGTTGGCATAAGGCTACTGTAACTTCGGTAATCCAGCTCAGACACACCTTAAATCTCTTATGAATTTTGTCCTGACAATATCAGCGGACCCGTAGATGCATATTGAAAGACTAATTTGATTACAATTGTTTCGCTCATCAAAGATCAATCGAAACGGTGAATTAATAAATTCAAAGTTTTGATCGCGAACCTGGTGAAAAATTTCCTGAAATTTTGAGATAAAACTCCGAAAATTGGTACCAACTATTCAGAAAGTTTCTTGCACAGTGTTACGAATAGAAAATTTATTGAAAAACTATTTACAGATTGCAATGATTCCTAGTCGATGTTCCCATGTATTTTGTATTGATTGTTTGATACGGGGCATTTGATCTTCTCCAATAACTGTACGCGTATTGATCCCAAGAGTAGATCGCAAAATTGGCATTGATTTGGCATTGAACAACATCTTTCCGCATTTGATCTCCAGATGTTCGTCAGCTCGAAACGCAGCGATAGTTGCCGCATGAGTGGTGTGATTAGTACATCTTTGAAAAACTCCACAACTTCCCACATGTGTTTCTCGTGTTTTTTTTCCGCGTCGAAACTCTTCAAATCTCCTTCCTCTATTTGGCCGTTTTCCGTGGTTGCATTTTGTTCGATAGCGAGAGGGTTTTAGTTCGATGTGGGCTGTCATGTGTCACGAGTTCCTGAAAACAAAAGATTTGCTAGAAGTGAATCATCAATGAGAAAGAAGGAAATTCATACCTTGAAAATTTCAAATAAAAATGTAAAATTGGGTTTTCAAATTTTTTGTGTTTCGAAATTTTCTACAACTTAGGATATCAAAAACCTCGTAAAAACTTACTTTGTGGTGGAAAGCAATGTTGGCCGATGGAATTGTGGCGATTGCTGAAAAATAAATATTTGAAAACTTATATCGAATTATTTTTGATGAGTTTTATCATATCTAATATGACTCACAAACAACTTACCATTAAAGTTAATTGAATCCAGTTATATTCCCGTAGTCTATATACGGTCTGAAAACAAAAAAATTTAATTAAAAAAAAGAAGTTTCAATAGATGATTGATAAGAAAAAAATAAAAATGAAATATTGTAACGGAAATTTAGAGGTGAAAAGGGGTTAGGCACAGATAACAAATAACCCTATAAATATAACAAAATTGGCATGTGTGAGTACCAATTACCTGTCATTAATCCCTACCACCCAGGTGACCCTATGTCAAGGTTAAGGATAATTGGAGAAAAGGGGAAGTAATCGTGATATTCGAATAGGATTAGCACAGTTATAGTCGACGACGATTTAGAAGGAAAATTCTGATAATTATTGACCCCTTGGAAATGAATAAGAAGTAGAAAATTTTTTGGATAACAGGTACGAAAGTAGATGCAATGATGATCACCAGTATGATCAGATGCCTCCACTTCAAAAGAAATATTAGGTTCAGAACCAATGGAAAGTCGCATAGAAGCCCAGAAGAGAAAAAACGCAATAAGAAGACGAAGAAGAAAATCCCTAACACAATCGTTTCATAACGGGATCAATGGGAAGAAAAGTATTTACTTTATAATAAGGGCGCTCGGGAGGCCCTTTTTCAATGATATTTCGAAAATTAAATCTTGTTAGTGTGTAGATTTTAATAGAAAAAGTTATAGAATGGTTAATTGATCCAGAGCACCATCGGAAATAAAAACAAGCACTTCTAGGAACAGAATTTTTCTATGATGAGGGTTCTATGATCTATTTCTATATTAAAGAAAATACTGCATTCCTAATCAACTATAATCATCCTAATCCCAATCGGAAGTTAAGTTTCCTGACAACATCATTGATAAAAAAATGAAGAAAATCAGGAAAATACAATAGGAGCAAAACTACACTCATGAACATTGATACCGTTTCAACATCATCAAAAGTTTTTCTGATAATCTTGTTCTGTCTAAGTGTATCCTTCCAAAAAATATTTTAATTTAAAGGAGGGGGGAGGGAGGGGAAAATAAGTGGATCTTAAAAGAAAGAACACTCTCGGAATAGTAAACCCCCCAAAGGAATTTTCACCGAAAAGCCTGGTATTCGATAAATTTCTAGTCAGAGTTGAAAATTCCACGTACGTGGTCACATACGATTTCATTTTTTGAACGTACGTGGAATTTTCAATTTTGACCTAAAATTTCTCGAATACCAGGCTTTTTTTTTTTGGTGGTTTTACGAGGGTGCTCTTTCTTTAAAAAAATAAAAAAAAACACTAAAAAAATTAACGCTAAATGACAACATAATCAACCAGATTTTTGTGTCTATATTAACCGTAGATATCATATAGACGCGTAGTCTTGAATGAACAATTACTCAATGCAATAATCAAAAGAAAAGGATCAAAATAGGTAAAGAAGGAGCGCTTGGAATTGCACATGTTTTTGAGAGATAAAGAGCATATATTATTTTCTTGTAGATTTCGTAATAACCAGAGATACGTACAAATAGAAAACATTACAACATCATGAGATACACACATGATTAAAAAACTTCCGAAAAAAAAGATGACTCACGAAAAGAAAGGAGGTAAAAAAGATTTTCTACTGAAAAACTGTTTTTTTTCAGAATATTGCAAAAATTATGACAAGACAGAACTTGTGATCTCAAAAAAAATTGTTGTAAATTCAAAAAAAACCATTATGAAACTGAAATGGCCTTGGGACATCAAAAGGGCTGAATAAGATGCTTAGAAAATACGAGAGCCACTTATTGCTGAACAAAAATGTCTTGTATATGTTCAGAGAAATGGAACACATACATATGGGACCTCAAAAAAGCCTACATATGATGTGTCCTGTCTCTCCTAAACATGTACTATTCATACTTGCAGCTGTCACTCAGCTCATAATAATCTAACCTCTTTTTTTCTCGATTAGCTCACTTTAATGAAATTGATATTTTAAAAACAAAAATATACTCATAGGAAAACAATGAGAAATGAAAAAAAAACTGTTATTGAAATGATTTATCAAATAGAAACAAAAGAGAGAACATATAACGATGAAAATGGGAGTGACTTTTCTTTTTTTCTTAAAAATGCATTTCGATAGAGCACATTTTCTTCTCTTTAGAGTTTCGCAATAGCATAAATAATTTTCTACAAATAACGAACTGAAAAAACATGGTGAAATATGAAAAATCGCGGTCTTTCTAACAATTCAAATCATTGAATATATTTATTCAAAAATATACAAACGCGTTTAAATACAAATACACTGCATGAATAGTAATGAGAAAAAATATGGCGAAACTAGTAAAAACGGGATATTTATGACTACTATTACAAAACTCAAACGACCAATTAATAAAATTGTTCACGAAAATAGTGATTTCACTATGTTTCCGGGTCAAAAGTGCACACATTGGGCAGTTTGCTCAGTTCCTCCGCTGTTGTTTCACAGCTTGAAGATGGTTTTGATGCAGAGTCAAAAAATTTGTTTGAACAATGAAGAAAATAGAGGAATGAATAATGGAAGCTTATGAAACAAAGAAAATTAAATGTTCATTTTTAACGAATAAACACTCTTCCACGAAATTAAAATATAGTTTACCCTTAAAATTTTCAATTTTCAGAATAATACACAATTTTTTTAATTCATCAAAATTCATCAGACTTTCAAATGTTCTCAGAAGGAATGATCACCAATGTTCAACCCAGATTTCGATGATATTTTGCATAAATGTAGTATGCAGTGAGGTGATTTACCAGTTACCGGGAATTTGTAAGTAAATTTTTATTTTTCGAGATATCGGGGATTATCGATTTTTCGGGTAAAAAAATTTGGCTCAACTTTGAAAATTCATAACTCGGTCAATTTTTGAGTGAAAAAGTTGATCAAATGAACATTTTGATCCTTGAATATCGTACTTTTTGAGAAAAAATAACAGAGATTGTGAAAGTTTTTCTAACCTCTGAAAAAATTGAATAAATCAAAATTTTTGAAAATTTTGATGACAGGTTTGGCATGATATGATCATGGGCCGTGATCGGGATCATGGGGCGTGATTTCTACGTCAAAAATTAGGTATATACACATGTTCAAAAATAGGGCAACCGATATTTGGAGAGAGATAAAAATCGATTTTTGCTGTTTTCCGGTGATTTTTCACTATAAGAAAAAAAGGATATGATAGTTCAAAAGGGAAAACGACAAAAAAGGTTGAAAAAGTTTTAAAGTGGTCAGAAATAAACGTTTGGAGCATTTAAACTGAAAATAAACTCCGAAAACCATTTTTCAAAAAAAAAAGGTTTCACAATGGGGCGCTTTTGCTCTATTTTCACAAATTTCAAAAAAAAAATTCAAAAACTTAAAAATATCATCGTGAGTGTTCGATTTCAAGTTTGTTAATAGAATTAAAGTATATCTAAAAGTTTTCAAACTTTTTTTAATCGTTTTTCCCTTTTGAACTATCATATCAGTTTTTTCTTATAGTGAAAAACCACTGAAAAACAGCAAAAATCGATTTTTATCTCTCTCCAAATATCGGTTGGCCCTATTTTTGAGTATGTGTATATACCCAATTTTTGACGTAGAAAAAGATAGACAAGGTCCCGATCACGCCCCATGATCAGATCATGCCGAACCTGTCATCAAAATTTTCAAAAATTTTCAATTCTTCAATTTTTTCAGAGGTTAGAAAAACTTTCACAATCTCTGTTATTTTTTTTCAAAAAGTACGATATTCAAGGATCAAAATTTTTATTTGATCAACTTTTTTACTCAAAAATTGACCGAGATATGAATTTTCAAAGTTGAGCCAAATTTTTTTACCCGAAAAATCGATAATCCCCGATATCTCGAAAAATAAAAATTTACTTACAAATTCCCGGTAACTGGTAAATCACCTCACTGGATACTACATTTATGCAAAATATCATCGAAATCTGGGTTGAACATTGGTGATCATTCCTTCTCAGTAGATTGAAAATAAATGCATTGCACAAATGTTCAATTTTCCTATTTTGGTAGATCAAATTAAGTGTGTTCTTTTCAAAAAATGTTTTTATCGGCGATTATTCGTCAAAAATAGATGTTTGAGGGTTTCATTTCGTATAGAAGTACCCTTGAATATCTCTTTTCTGATGCAAACTTTTAGTTTGTAGAAAAACATTGAGATTTTTAGATCAAACTTTGGAGCTCGATTATGAGTTTCTCAGAGGTGTTTCGCAAAAAAGTTATTACGGGATGTTTTTCAACGTCTCAAGATTTATAAAATGAAATATAGTTAATTTAGAAACTCCATATTTTTCAAAACCATTTCCTTATCAGAGGGTTGTTTAAAAAACGTGTGGATTTTTTTTAATTTTCCCTTTTTTACGGACGCGTACATTCAATTCGATAATTTTTTTTCATGCAGATTGGTACACACAAAATTCGAAGGGATAGAATAAGTTGGATTTGTGTTGGTAACGCAGTCGCCCTTAAAAAATTCTGAACATGAAAAACTTGTACTGCACATATTTTGTCTCGATTCTCAATTGAGCATTCCATTCATTAAATGATATAGATACTATCCAGTCCGTCCCACACTTAAATCAAAGTATAATACAGTACGTTGAATTTTTCCATTATTAATATCAAGAGAAAAGGGTATAAAAGAAGCACCAGAACATGAGCTAGTTTAAAGAAGGTTCATATTCACATCAAAACAATCATGATCAGCGAAAAAAACTTTAGGTTTAACTACGGGAGTGTCAAACAGGCGAAACAAAAAATTCTTGCTTGCGTTGCTTGATGGGTTATGTGTGCTCTATTTCAACTGTATGTTTCTTTTCTCCCTCATTGTTTTCAACGCACTCTTAGATTCGTTTGTTGTTTTTTTGTGTACAGATTCAAAAGGTAACGACGCAATTTTGCAAACTGTAGGTTCTGATTATTTCGCAGTCCAACTTTATGATTCACTCGGAAATTATTTATACAAGAATAGATCAACACATGATACATTTATTAACTAGGAAAAAAGGTGAAACACGAAGATTTTATCAGTACCTATTTCGGGTTTTTATTCTGCTTCTCGTCGTTCTCGGGACTCATCCCAAATGTTTGGGTACTTAGCACGAATGACTGCCACGTGATCACGGAAAAACTGGTCATATTCTTCTAAATGTGTCTCCATTAAGCCACAGAGGCTCTGAAATTAAAAAAAAAATAAAAATAAACTTTTTCATATCAACTCACATTAAAATGTTCGATGGGCGTATGATGGAAATAAGAGCACATTACCATGAATATATCACTATATCTTGTGAACATAATAGGACCAAAATAAAATTCTATAAAGTTTGACCATTCGCAGAACGACATCTGAAACCACAACTAGAAAAATCAGAATTCAACAAACTTACCAATTTATTCATATGTTCCCTAGATCGTGCTATGATTAGGTTCCATCTCGCCTGTAAAATAAAGATCACATAATTCAACATTTTTACTTGGAACTGAAATGGTATATTTGACTTATATATGACATTATCGAAGATTATTTGTCTGAACCACAAAAATTTGATCAATATTGGAAAGATCATATGAAATTGTGTTATTATCAACAAAATATTTGTCTGCATTACTCAGTAACACTCTGTGTTATGGTTGAAATAACGCACTCACCGTTTGCTGGGGATTGAGTTCGTAACAATACATTGAGACGAGCTGAATATAGAAAATTGGAGAAAAAGTTATTTTATTTCCAAAACAAAAAAATTGAATCAGTTAATATAGCAAATATAGCAAATAGGAAAAAACATATCGAAAAAAGGATAAATCAACATTCATTACAGGTCAAATAGAATTTGTTCATGTTTTCGGTTTTAGAAAAGAATTGGCGGATAATCAGTAAAGAAGTAACCATCATGATAAAAATATCGAAATTGAATCCTATTAGAAACACAAGGGAAAGAGAGATAAAGCAATAGTATTATCAGCGAATTCTTCACATGCAGGTACTCGGGAAATAGTTTCAAATAAAACTTGACAGGAGAAGGAATTTAAAAAAAAGAAAGTGTGTAAGATTAAAATTAAAAATAATTTTCGAAACTTTCAGTTTGGTTACAAGGTTTCTCTAGAATGAAACAAAATGTTTGATAATGCCTTGAACAGTAAAGAGTATTCATAATTGCAACTCGAAAGAAGTTTACTCAAACCTATACCCAATACGAAATTATATGAAGTTCATTCAATTGGATTGTTAACGTCCGATTTTTCTGTGGAGCTCGGGTTCGCAAGTTTCGACTACAATAGACCGATATAATATTATTTCACAAAAAAGTTATTATTGAATATAAACACTTGCAGGCAAATTGTGAAAAATAAAGAAAAAAACGTTAGTTCTTACCAAAAAATCGTAGAAATAGAAAAATAGGACAGACTTGAAATCGGAACTACAATATTTGTGACAATTGATACCTCTATTTAGATGATGACAGTCAAGTTTTTTAGAGCCAAGTATATAGAAATGAACCCTCCTAGACTAGAGCTCTTCTATTGCCCAAGTCTAGAAAAAAGAATCTCGAACTTAATTTTTTTTCAATTAATATTTTTCTTCATGGGAGTTTCAGAGAATTGAAAAAATTCATGCATAAGGCCGGAAACATAACGTTTTATGGAGAGTTGTATAATCCAATCAAGTGCTTCTAGTCATCATTGAAATCCAAAACTTATTCATATATTTCTTGAGCATTCAGGATTCAAATATACACACAAGGAGAGCTTTAAAAAATTCATGTAATGGAAATAACTTGCCCAAAACGAATGAGCCGAGTTTATCACTGGGAACAGGAAAAAAATCTAGAAGGAAAAATAGGTTGCAAAAAAATTGACAAGAACTTTTTATACAAACCCATTGTGCACTTTTTGTTGATTAACTTTTACTTCCTGCTAATTTCCGAGTGGAGTATAAATCCATTTCCTTCACTATATTCATCTGCTGCTTCATGGTAGGAAATGAAACTTATAATTATTTTTTTCACCTTGCTTTCTGTTTTTCAATAAAAATCAAACAGCAACAAAGTGCAGAAGGATAGAGAAAATACAAACTTTAAAGCGACACCGTAAGGTAGAAATCGGTACCAATAGAAATCGACAGAATCTATTGAGAATTGAAGTTAATCCTGTTAATATATGCAAAGCAAAACGTGGAATCAAAGTTATTTCAGCAAAGTGAGTTTGAGTCTTTTGAAATTCACATGGAAAATGAAATTTTAATTCCCTTCTCAGCACACTCAACCACGTTTCAAAAATATCAATATTTTTATTTTTTACGTGTATTTTTTTCCAAAAAAGTTCACGTGAAAAAAAATTGCTAAATAGTTATTCAAAAACGCATTTTTTACATAAATTCCAAATGTTTGAAACTCACTTCCCTAAAAATATTAGAATTTCAAAGTTCGGGACGCATATATTGACAGTGTTGCCTTTAACAGCAAAGAAGTATACATATAGTTAGTATTTTTACCTTACTCGCCATATGTCTTCTATTGGGATTAACACAACAACAAAGTCCAGAAAGAACAGAAGAATATACCTCAGAGAACTGACAGAAGAGAGAAAATTAAAAAAACAATGTAAACTGGCCACTGGGTTTTGTTAAAACAGAACCCTTTTATATACTACCATTTTAATATGAAATATACTATTGTATTCTCAAATTAATTGAGGTTTCAGATTAACGTACACCTGGTCAGGATTTGGGTTGAAACACAGACATTTCAATTATAATGTGATACTAATCCATTTTTACCTTTTTTATTTATAAGCTTCTTAACGACTGGCATTACTTTTCCACTATTTTTCACCATAGTCTTGTATTTTCAACTATACAATGATTTTATCCGAAATGACTGTACTTCAAAAAGTAAGTTATTATGTAATTGTGAGAACGTGATTTTTCTCTTTCAGATGAGAATCTTCGTACTATATATAGAATTAGCGAAATTCATAGCACAACTTGTGAGTTCTATAGTTTTTATAAAAATAAATGTGTATTATTTTGCCAGTATTTTTACAATAAGAAACATCACAATCCCCAAGCTCGGCTTTTGTTGAACTTTTTAGTAGCAGATATAAGATTGGCAAATCAAACTTCTGCAATCGCTGTGATTGGACAATTTGACGTAAGAGAGAGAGATCGTATGTTTCTGCGAAAAACTTATTTTTGTTTCAGGAATTTTGCACATTACTCGAAAGTATTGTCTTCTTTGCTCGACGAAACTATGATCAATACGTCCACAAAACTTGAATATCCATATTTGTTGTTCTTTTTGTATTGTTCTACTTCTACCATTTCCCATCTTCAAATCAAAACTGTTAAAGGTGGGGTAAAAGGACTCGACAAGTTTATCTTAAATGAAAGAGCACATTTTTTAGGTAAGACCCTCGAAGGATTTTTCACCGAAAAGTATAGTATTCGAGAAAAAAATGTTCAAAGTTAAAAATTTGGAAACTTTCAACGTATAGGTTGAAAGTTTCCAAATTTCTTTTTTTAAATGAAATTTTCTCAAAATTAGACTTCTCGATAAAAAATCCCTCGAGGGTCTTACCTAAAAAAATGTGCTCTTTCAATTAAAAGCAACTTGCCGAGTCTCTTTACCCCACCTTTATAGTAATCAGTATGAGTTTGTAGAAGTGCAAATTTTTAAATAACTTTATTTCCTTTTTTCGAAATCTCCTTCTTCACGTTCGATGTTTAGCCATGTTCCTAATACCTTTAATGAAAACTTGATTAATTTTGTCCAAATAGAAAATACATTCATTGCTCTTTTAATATTTCTTTTTCAATTCACTGAAAAAGCTTGACGATATACCAAGGATTCTTGAGAAAAGGTTCGTCTTTCAAAAACGAATCTCAACTTATATTTGATAAATCAGATTCAATCTGTTAAAGTTCAAGAGACATCCGAGAAAGATTGTTTTTTCTTTTGTTTTTGCGTGGTCTACCCGAAGTAATAATTGTTAGTTAGGATACCTACATCTGAACCCTCCCCTTTTTCCATATCAAATTTCCTCTTAACATCTAGCAACGTAACTAGTAATTACGTTGTATCCACCTTTGATCACCTTTGTCTCCTGCTCACATTTATACGATGCTTGTTCACGAATTCAGTCCATTCCAAAAAGTAAGTTGTTACATGATACTGAAAATATAATATTTTTTCCAGGAGAGAATGTCAGCGCTTTGTGGTGAAATGGGAAGCATATTAGAAAGAATCGTAAGTTTTTTTAATGATTTTTTATGAAGCAGAATATTTTTTGTTTCAGATGAATTACAACAAGAATCACAACAATTACCAAGCTAAACTTCTGTTGAACTTTTTGATGATGGATGTTCAAAAGGCTGATGAAATTTCTGCAATTGCTGGCATTGACCAGTTTGAAGTATGTTCATTGAAACAATGTTTCCCTGAAAAAAAATATTTTTCTGTTTCAGGATTTTTGCACAATGTTCGAAAAAATTATCGACTTCGCTCGCAGAAGTCATGATCAATACATCCTAAGAGTTTGAAAATCTACATGTTTTGTGCTGTACTATCATGACTCCTTCGCCACTTGTCCACCTCAATCAAAACGTTTATTCATTCATATATGCCAGTTATTCATTACTCGATAATTTTTATCTTCATAAAATAAAAATATCCTGTTCATCCTACGTTTTCATTCAACCTTTGGAAGCAGTTTGCCAATAGATAAAAGTTATTTAAAATTCTTCGTGGCTAGAGACAAACGAATATCGCTCCATAAAACTGATGATGTTCTTACTGATTTTCTAGAAGCAAATAGAACCAATGTTAAAGAAGGAGGGGGGGGGGGGGGGAGAAAAATAGGTATACTTAAAAAAAAAGAGCAACCTCGGAATAGTAAAATCTCCTAGGGAATTTTTACCGAAAAGTCAGGTATTTGAGAAATCTCAGGCCAAAGTTGATAATTCCACGAATAGCTACGTGGTCACATATGATTAACATACGATTTCATTTTTTGGACGTGGAATTTTCAACTTTGACCTAAAATTTCACGAATACCAGGCTTTTCGGTAAAAATTCCCTTTGTGGTTTACTATTCCGAGGTTGCTCTTTCTTTTAAAAAATTAAAAAGTATACCTATTTTTTCCTCCTACCCCCCCCCCCCCCTCCCCCTCTATAACTATCATTTTATCAGCAAAAAATTAATATCACTTTTCAAAAAATTTCACAATTCTAAAACATAGAAATTCAAAATTCTCCAAGGGAATTTTTACCGAAAAAACTGGTATTCGAGAAATTTTAGGCCAAAGTTGAATATTCCACTTATTCCACGTACGTTCCAAAAATTGAATCTTACGTAAATCGTATGTAACCACGAATTTTCAACTTTGACCTAAAATTTCTCGAATACCAGGCTTTTCGGTGAAAATTCCCTTGGGGGCTTTACTATTCCGAGGGTACTTTTTTTAAAGATCCTTTTTTGTCCCTTTATCTCCCTATAATGGATCGTACTGGGTAATTGTGACTCTTACCTTAGAAAAATCTAACTTGACTTGACCTTGTCATGAGGTCTTGCTGTTTCTATTCTCAGATGAATCCTAAAATCAAAACTTGACAGTCGATTTCTCAAATGATTTTAATTTCATATCCTCACAAGTATACGGGTTTTCACTGATTTTACAAAAAAACATTAACAAAAATAGTGATCACTGTCTTCTAGAAACCAAATTCAATGTTTTTCGATTTCAATCCAACCAAACTTGTACAGTTCACATCCAGGAAACAAGTACACATCACATATATCTAAATTGCCGAAAATCTTGGAATTCAAATATGTGAGTTGCTCACTTAGATTCTCAATTCAATTCAGTCAAGTTCAATATGCTTCAACCGTGATAAGAAGTTTTTCCAAAGTCAAAACTCCTCACTTTCATATTGAACAAGAAATAGAATGGTACCAGAAAATTGAAAAAAGACCTGGACGCCCATCTATAATTAGAAATGATTTGATGTATTCACAAACTTTTGTAAAACTTTCAGTGTCGAACTTAATGTATGTTTTTTGTTGAACACTCCTCAATAACATTGTATTTCCGAAATTATTATTATTTGCAATGTAGATCTCGAAAATTACTAATTGTTAGTTAGCATACTTGCATCTGAATCCTTTCCTTTCCCTTATTAACCTTCTTCTTAACAGCTAGCAACGCAACACATAATTACGATTCATATACCTTTCTTCACCATCGTTTTCCACCCACACAATGCTTCTCTACGAATTGACTCAATTTCAACAAGTAAATTATTTGATGAGTAGTTTTTTTGAAAATTGAAAAAAAAAATTTTAGGGAAGATTGTTGTTTCTCTGTGGAAAAATGGGAACTATTATAAAGCAAATCGTGAGTTTTATTGAAATAGTTGTTCCAAAGAATATTCCATTTTTTTTCAGGGGTTTTACAATCAGTATCACAGTGATAATCGAACTCAGCTTTTGTGGGGATTTGTTGTGAGCGATCTTTTAGCAGCAAATGCATTTTTCAACAACTCTGAAATCAAAGAGTTTAACGTATGTTTTTTTTTTTTTGAAAATTTTCCAATAAAATTTTAACTTTTTCAGGAATTTTGCAAATTATTCGAAAAGATGATTTCATATGCTCGTGAAAGTTATGAACAATACGCCCACAGGTTTTGAAAATGCTCATCGAATGTATACTTTTTCCTTGTACTTGAACTGTCACTTTTCAAAAATTCTACTCTTCTCAAAAATTATACTTATCCAATTCAGTTTCGGACCACGAGTTTGTGAAATTCAACTTTTAACAAAACTTTGTTTCCCTATCTGCACATTATCAGGTTTCCTTTTTCGATTTTTCAAGGTTCTCTTTTTCATGTTAGATATTTTTTAATAAAAGTTTCATCACCACATAAAAAAAAATCCTAAATTTGATCATTGTTGGCCCATTTTTATAGCTATTTTGATATATCCTCCAGCCTATAATTTTTTACGGAAAAAATTTTCTAAAGACTTGAAATATCAAGAAATGTACGTCAGAGGATACATTTGAATGCATGAAAACAAGACAATTTAGTATAGTTTGAAGGTGAATTCATTCAGTCTTTTCTCCTCAATGACACAGCCAGAATTATATAACCCCCAGGGGTTTTTTTTGACCCAAAGACTTTAAAAAATTACAAATTCACTGACTCCTTTGTCCTGTCAATACACTCCAAAAACGCATTTTTTCCCTATGTCAACTCTGACCACAATAAAAACTAGCATCAAAAACTACCAGAAGAACGTTTATCCAATTATCCGGACCACGCCAAAAAACCAATTATCGCCATTTTTTGTAATCATGAAGGAAAAACGTGACCAATTTTATTGTGTATCAGACAAATACTTCCAAATTTTGGGACGATTAAAAAAGTGAAATAAAAACAACATTTCTGTCACAGCTCGTTCATAAGAAATTTATTCAGTTTTATCCCAACATATAAACACCAATAATTATTCTTAGAGAAGTATTCATTTATACCAGCAATTTTGATAATGTAGTGCAAAAAAGACTTATGCAATGACAGTTGTTGCGATAGCTCCATGTTCGATTGAGCCAATATTGACCACAGTATCAAATCCAGTAGTGCTCGACGTGTTTGTACCATCATCTGACATATTCAATAATAAATTTTCATCAAAAAAAAAAAAAACAAATAATACTAACCTTTACTATTCTGTCGATCAATCAAAGTCGACATATTTCTTCGTCGAACCCCAGTATTTGGTTCACTTCCTGTTGGTTCCAAAACCGCTGCATGTCTCCTAGCTTGTAACCGAATTTGTTCAACTGGTAACACTCTTCTTCTTCGTTTTGGAAGTTTATCTCTCGCCTGATTATGTGAGTAGAACATGGCGAAGTTTGACACAATAACCGGTACGGGGAGAGCAATGGTTAGCACACCCATCACAGCGCAAAGTGATCCAACTAGTCTACCTACTGAGGTATGAGGTGTCATATCACCGTATCCAACTGTTGTCATTGTACAAATAGCCCACCATAGGCCTAGAGGTATTGATTGGAATTGATTATTCGGATTGACTTCCATCTTTTCGGCATAATATACAAGTGCGGCGAATATGACGATTCCCAGAATCAAGAAGAACACTAATAATATGAGTTCTTTGGCACTAGCTCTGAAAGTGTGGATCAAAATTTGTAATCCTTGATGATGTTGAGTGAGTTTGAATAATCGGAATATCCTAATAATTGATAGAAATTCGATCACATCTTTCGGATCATCTCCATTTGGCAGTCTTGACAAAACACCATCGGCATAAAAGGAAAGTGTGGCCACCTAAATTTAAAGTTTAAAGAAAAATAATTAAATAAGTTGGGTATTTACCAAATCTATGATATTCAAAGGACTTTTGAAGAATTTCATTTTTGATGGGCAGAACAAGAATCGAACGATGATTTCCATAGTGAACCAGATGTTGCAGGCAAGTTCGATATGTGAGAAAATCGGGAGGGCTTCGGTATTTGCTCTTACAACACCAAGTTGGAAAACGTCTCTGAAAAATATGTTTTGAAAATCCTGATTTATTGGTGAGTTATTCAGCATTTTAAAAATCAAAAAAATCTGATGAGAAGGAGGGTTTTTTATTCTCTATTTTTCCAGTAAAGGAAAAGTGAATTAAAAATTTAAAAAAATACCGTAAAAATGCTTTTTTGGTTTTTATTGACTTTTCAAGTCTCTTGACCTTTCTCTTTTGAGAATGAAAATTGACAAATTTACGCCATGTTGAAAACCAAGCAGTCATGATGAGTCAAGGAAGCAGAAAACAATAACACCTCAATATCCAAGGTATGTCTTCTCGTCATGGCCGCAATCAAATCGTTTTTTTTCACGTGTAAACATTTTTTTTGTAAAGTTCAATGCTTGTATAACAAATTCAATTTTTTTTTAAAATAAATTTAATCATTTTATCTAGAAATCACCATTGAGAAAATAAAGAAACAACCTTATCCACTAGAGTAAAAACGAAAAACACAGTCGCTATAAGCACAGGTACCCGATAACTTGGATGTGTTTTCAGACGAGCAACATTTTTGGTGTTTTTGCGGGAGAATCTCAAATGCAAAGAACATTGAACGAGAGAAATTAAAAGAACATTATTGAAGTGACATGTGAAAATCGTTTGAAACAATGTTTCTCGAAAGAAAAAAGACAATAGCGGAGTGAATGGAAAAAGCTTGGGATGTATTTAGGTTTTTTTTTCAAAATTTTAACCGGTGTAGAAAAATAAATTTAATCATTTTATCTAGAAATCACTATTGAGAATATAAAGAAACAACCTTATCCACTAGAGTAAAAACGAAAAACACAGTTTCCTGACAAAATTTAACTAAAGTTGATATTTCACAAATAAGCCCTTTCAGAAAAACTCACTTGACAGTAAAATTATCCGCTATAAGCACAGGTACCCGATAACTTGGATGTGTTTTCAGACAAAATGAGAAAATACTAATAAATATGAAGCACACCGATATTCCAGCAATATACTTGGCATACTTCGAACTATACGGCTCGTCAAATAAAGCCCACATCCTAGGTTTCAAATACATCCATTTCGTCCGTTTTCCTTGGAAAAAATCCTCTTCCCAACCAAATTTTTTCATAGTATCTTGCTCTCTCAAAGTCGGATCATCTTCTCGATCAACATCCATTCGATCAAGCACTGCTAGGGTTTCTTGAGTGTCTCTGGAAATTTTTTTAGTTAAGTACATGTCAAATAGTGGAACTCACTTTGCATGCAAAAGTTGCATCCAACAACAAGGTTCAGTATCTGATGCATCTAGACCCCAATATTGTAATTCTTCTTCAAAAAGTGGGCCACAGACATCTGTCGGATAATGAAGTTTTCCAGTTCGATAATAATTTAGCACTTGTGCAAAAACTGCAGGATGTCGATCAAAAAAATATTCATTCAGAAGTGGATCAAAATTTGCTAAGGAAGGTGTCAATCTGCAACAAAAAAATTCTTTGAACTCTTCTCCAGATGTTGAAAAAACATATGTTCTCATTGACCCACCTGCTAAGCCTGGTAGCTGGAATTTTTTTCAACGTCGCTTGATATGTTTCATGTCTCACACCACCGACATTCAATACAACCCGTTCATCCATGGCTATACCTAAAAAATAAACAAGAATAAGTTACAGAAAATAAATGTCAAGTTGTCTAAAAGCATATTTTCAGACAAGAAGAAATAACAAAATCTGTTTTTCTTCATCATCTACTTCTTTCTTTTTTCTCTCATAGAAGTGATCAAAATCCGAAAAAAAGTGTTGAGAGAAGTTGGACATAAATAAATTGAATTGACATTCTCAAATTGTATTCATAGTTTCTTATTCATGAGGGTCGTATGTGTCCGTTTTTTTTTTGAAATATTACTAGGCCAAAAGTTCAAAAACTTCTTGAAAAAATATATTCAAAAAATATTTTTTGCTAGGCAACTAAATATTCTTATGTGAAAATACATATTTTCAAAAACATACATGTATACAGTAATCATTTCCTAATTCCTATGAAAAAACAAGCACTTGTTTAATATGAAAATAGAATAAAATACTTTTAGATGATCAGAAAGGGCAGCTGATACTTTGAGAACACCTAATTTATTATATAAACGTTGTAATGTTGAACAAAACAATATAACATTTTCGAAAAACCACACGACGTTTAAAAATGTGCCTCTTTTCTTTAAGAATGAAAAATTTTGCAGGGAAAAAAACTATCCAAAAATATGGGGAAATGAAATTCAATCATAATCGGAAGTTCCTTTCACAGACTTCAAATTTCACGCCGTTTTACGAGCAGACAAAATAACGAGAGAACAAAAAAAAAGAATAATTCAAAGCTTTACCATAAATTTTCTCGCAAAATTAAACAAGAAATACAAATTTTTTTTGGGGAGTCAGAACAAACAAAATCTATGTTTTTTTGTTTTGATTTAGGGTTGTCTAATTCGGAATTATTTATGACTTTTTGTGGAATTAACTATTATTTCTTGTTGGGTTGAGCTTGAGTTTTCGGCAAAAATCTTATGATCCAAAAAAAAAAATTAAAAATCCAAAGAACATTGGCATAAAACTTCAGAATGTGTCAGAAACACGTGCATATTTGAGAAGCACTCTAAAATTAGCTTACCTGTAGCTGTACGTATTTCATCAACAAGTACACTTGTTGTTGAATATCGAGGTGCTGACTGCATGGGAACGAATTCAATATTCATTCGAGTAACATTTTTGGTTTTTTTGCGGGAGAATCTCAAATGCGAAGAACATTGAACGAGAGAAATTAAAAGAACATTATTGAAGTGACATGTGAAAATTGTTTGAAACAATGTTTCTCAAAAGAAAAAAGACAATAGCGGAGTTAATGGAAAAAGCTTGGGATGTATTTAGGTTTTTTTTAATTCAAAAAGTGAAATCTTTTGACCGATGTAGAAAAACTGCGCTAAAAATCAGGAAGATTTGAAAATTTCGAAGTTTCATTATGGTCAAAAAAAGTAATTAAACTAATATGACTGTCAACGGTTTTTTGAATTCAATTTCCTAATTAAAAACTGGCTAAAAATGTTGAAAAGAAATAGTATAATTCAAAGGAAAATAAAAAATTTCCCATAAATGCAGAAAAAATGAAAGATATAGTTTAAAGGGGGGGNGCGTGAACTTTTTTATTTAAAGGTGGGGTAAGGGGAAAAAATAAGTGGATCTTAAAAAAAGACCACCCTCGGAATAGTAAAATTTCCAAGGGAATTTTTACCGAAAAGTCAGGTATTTGAGAAATCTCAGGTCAAAGTTGATAATTCCACGAATAGCTACGTGGTCACATATGATTAACATACGATTTCATTTTTTGAACGTGGAATTTTCAACTTTGACCTAAAATTTCTCGAATACCAGGCTTTTCGGTAAAAATTCCCTTTGTGGTTTACTATTCCGAGGTTGCTCTTTCTTTTAAAAAATTAACAAGTATACCTATTTTTTCCNAGCATCCGCATTTTTTCCCCCTCCACCCCCCCCCCCCCTCTATAACTATCATTTTATCAGCAAAAAATTAATATCACTTTTCAAAAAATTTCACAATTCTAAAACATAGAAATTCAAAATTCTATGTTTTTTTTTGTTCAACAATTCTCGATGACTTTTAAGAGAAAATCAGTTATTGAAAACTCCAAAAATTAAAAACTTTACTTCTACCACACAAAGCTAATATTGCTCTCAACAATATTTTTACACCTACATTTGAAAAAATCCCACACAAGTTATGTTCAAAAATGGTTCAAAATATTGAAAACTAGTATTGTAACTTAAAGAAACATACAGTACTTGGAAGCGTTTTTTTCAATTTCTACTCATGATTTTCTCCTAATGTTGAAAATAATGAGGGATACTTGTAATTAAACTAGCGAAAAAGTAATATTATGTATAAATATTACGTATGGTCCAAAAAGTTTTTTGAAGTACTAAAACATAGAGATTGTACCTGAGATTCACAAGTCCCAATGAGGAAAACTAGAAAGCTTGATAGCAAACGTAGTTCAAGAAAAAAAGGGAGGTTACGATAAAAAGTGTGGGAGTCCGAAAAGTTCTTTGTGATCTATGAAAACATATGTGAAGTTTTTTGAATATTAAAATATATTATTGTGCGGCGTGTCTCAACGCGAGTAAAATTGTTCGAGTGGAAAATTGTTGGAAGTGCTCACAGAGCGCGAAAAAGTAGGAGAAAACGGATGGCGCGAAAAAAAACACATAAAGTTGGAAGAAAAGAAAAAAAAACGATTTTATCAAACACGAGTGAAATGAAAAAACGTTTTCGAACAAATTTTCGAACTTTATGTATCGAATTTCTCCCGAAAAACATATGTTGTACTCTCACATCATCAGGTATTTTTTCAGTAGAAAAAAACAACATTTTTTCACACACTTTAATTAAAGAATTTTGGCAACCACGGAAATTAGTAACACACCAAAACAAAAACGTTTTTTTTCTCCCTAGGCGAATTAAAATCGAAGAAAAAAAGTGTAACTTTTTCTTGAAGTTATCAAATTTCAAAATCTTCACAGATATTATATAGAACAGAGGATTCTGTATTTTTCTGAAAAAAAAACTTGAGATTTCATTATACGCTTGAGCGCAAAAACCTCATCTCATCAAAACCGAAATCAAACAAACCAGGAGGGAAAAAGAGGCGAATACGAAAGAAAAAAAAGAAATAATTTGTGTCAAAGAATGAGAAAAAGGGCACCAAAAAGGAAACAAATTCACTTTTTTTTCTAGAAATACGCCATTTTTCACATCTAAAGCCAATTTTTTGACACTTGTTATTTCCTCTTTGAATTAATAAATTGAATATTTTCTCATCGCAGTTTTTTTCGGCTCGCTGGTGAACTTTTTCTTTCCGCTTGATGTGAGAAAAGAAGGCTCGTAAATTTTCAGTGTGTTCGTTTTTCCGCGGAAGGCAAAGGAGATGCAAAAGGAATCAGAATGTGTATGTGTCTAGATTAAAAGTTGAGAAGAGGTAATTTATTTTCTGGAGAAAAAAGTGCAAGAAGTTCAGAAAAAACCGAAAACCCTTCGTTCTCTGAGAAAAAAAACACAATGTAAGACAGAAAAAACGGATTGAAACACCATTATTTATCTAACCCATGAATTTTTGATTCTTTTTTTGAAATTGCTTTTCATAGATTTGTCGAAAGGGCATTTTGGGAATAAAAATTGACGGTTCAATTTATTTTGGTTCAGGTCAGAGTAAATATTTTGAAATTTTTGCAATCAAAAAAAGTTCCAATGACACTTATCTTCAATTTGCGAATGAATGAATAATTTGTAAAAAAAGTGAGCTTTGAACGATAACTTGGGTCATACATCAAGTTGCAGACTTTTATTAAAATAATAACATTTCTTTGTAATCTATTGATTCAAAAACAGGTGATTTTAAAGTGAATGATGTGAGAAACATGAAAAATAGATTAGAAAATCAGAAATATAACATACTAATACAAAAAAACGGCAAAAAATGTCCTTTTTGTGATCCTATTCAGAACATGTCTAAAAGCTTCAAATCATATTTTGAGGTGGTTATTCGGTTTTTTAAGCCTTGGTAACATTTTTCATTAGAGGAAAATTAAATGACAGAAATGAAACCGAAATATTCATCACCAGAGAACATCCAAAATCTAACCATTCTAACGAATATTGAAGCTTACAAATGAAAACAGAAAAAATCGAAATATGTTAAATTTCTGGGGAAATCTTCTGACAACAATAGAAGTTGTTGTTGCAAGGTTCAAAATATGTTTTCACAGAACTAAAAAATAGGAGTTTTTTTGCTGCTTGAAAAACGCACGAAAAATTTTCTAAGAACTTCAGTGAACTGAATTTACTGGTTCAGATCTATTTTTCTCACAAAAAGTATGAATTTAGTGTTGGTTCTATCCCAACAACTCAAGCGAAAACTCGGGATAATAAAACAGAAAATTTTTTAGAATTATGGTAAAAAAATTCAGACAACTCCGATAATGGATTATTTTCCAACCAATGGAAAACATAGTCTGAAAATTTTACCCTGGTAAACCATTATATTTTAACGGTTTTTTATTTGAATTTACAGTGTGTTTCAGATCACGTTTTGGAGTTGGGGTTAAATATTTTCATTTTTTGAAAGCAAGGTTCTCATAAATAATAATCATAGTTTATTCTTTTTTATCAAATTTACACCTTTTTAATAGTTTTTTTTTCCAAAAATGTGAAAAAGATTAATAATATTGATATAGAAACTTACCTATGTAAATAATCTTAAATTTTCAATCAATAATTCACACCATTAGTATGTCTTTTCCAGATGCTCAATGGCATCTTTTCTAGCTCCACAAATAAAAGGTTCTAGCTATAGAAATATGCAATAAAAAGGCAAAAATACTGCAGTTCAAGAGAGCAGCCAAGAAAAAGACGAGAAAGTAATTCGCACGGTACCCTTTTGGCACCCTTTTTGATTAATGTAGGCTGCCAAAGCTTTTCGTTATTTCAGAGAAAATTTATGAATTGTGTATGAGAAAATCTGCTCTATAGTGAAGTTCACACTTTAATTCTCACTAATTCTAGTTCATAAACTCGTGTTTTTCACTGAAAAAAATGAACAAAACAATATAAATAACTCATAATATTTTTGAATTACCACAAATACCCTTTTTCAATGCTTATAAATACGCGAAAAGTGCAAAGTAAAACGTACTTTAGCATATTTTCGACAAACACAAATGATGAATTCTATCTATTTTTTAAAATTAAATTTACCTTTATCTCCAAAGTGGTCACTTCCTCTTCTGGATAATCTTCGAGAGAAACTGCGATTCGAGTCAAAACGATGAAAACTGCATGCGTCGAGCATATTTTCATTGGTTCTGCAAAAAAAGGAGGATAAATGTGGTCCGAATAATATTTTGTTCAAGATACATCAGTTTTTGTTTTTTGGCTAAACTTGTACATCGAATTTCAAATAGAGTCACTTCCAATAAAAAAAAAAGAAAGAACACAACAAAAACACGATGAATGCTTGTCGGCCAACATTTTCTAATAATCGTATTTCCCGTTGTGCTACTACTACTTAAACTACCAACGAAAAATGAAATGGATTTCAGAAGTTTTTGAATGAAGTTTATTTTTTTCTAGGGAGGAGAGGCTGAAAAATAACATCATTTTTACATGAATGATTTTTTTTGGAAATAATAACAACTTTTCAAAGTCAGTCTTCCAAACAAATTTTGGAAGTGTGAGTTATTTTTGGATTTTCTCGGATAGTGACTCAAAAACTTTTCAATAAAGATAACAGTATTTCTAGATTTTGAGAAGTTGTAAAAACTATCAAATATAGTTTTGAAAAATATATGAAATTCTCGTATTCAAAAAATTCTTCTGATTTTTTTCAAGTAAAAACATCAAGTTTCAAGCATAATTGGCTCAAAAAATTCAGTAATTGAAAATTCTGAACTCTGGAAATTTGGTGAGTTCCACATTCAAATTTTTTGAACTGAACCGGATCAATAAGAAGGGCTTGAGTCTGATAAGTTTTTGTGTTTTCAAAAATTTCAGGACCTGATACAACTTTTTTGAACCGGAAATCTATAGTCAAGTTTAGAATTGAGAAAATCTGGGTTTCAACATTTCGATTCAGTTATAAAACTAGTGAGTTCGAAATAAATGTACATTAACTTTAAGAAATTATAAAAAACAAGATGGAAAAAAATTATTCAAAAAATCTCACAATATGTGACTCAAAAAATTCAACATGTTAAGGCTATGAGTTCAATAATACTGTGACAACAAAGAATACAAGTAAAATTGAAATATACGGTATTTTTTAAGAGGTTACTAAACAAATCGGGAATACACTAGTTCTGGCATAAGTGTCAAACACATAACCAATAGAAACGTTCAGAAAATGAAAAAAAAAGCAATAAGAAGTATTTTCACCTTGGAGATAGTTCTTGGACCATAAAAATCGGAATTAAAATGCGCAAAAAAAGAGTGCAAACAGAAAAAAATTTCATAAAAAAGCACAAAAAACCCTTGACATTTTCAGTGGCCCAACAGAATCAAACAAAATATTTGACTAGGCGGAATTTGGCTGTCCTTCGTATTTTTTGTGCTCTCACTCCCCCCTACTTATTCTCAAAATTGCAACTACTTGAAATATCTTATTTTATTGCCCTTTTTTTGACTGAAAGAAAACCCCAAATATATGAAAAATGGGCCGGAAAAAAACGAGAAATAACAACAATTTTGCTCGATTCAAAAAACATTTTTTGCCACTCTTTTTTTGATTCAATAATATGTGTGACTTTGAGCTAGAACTTCAATATGGCAAACAATCGTTCTATTTTTTGTGTATGTTTTTTTTTTTTTTGAAAAGGCTTCTCGGATGTGAGAAGTGCACATAATTGTATATTTCAAAGAAAAATGAGTTATAGGTTTTTCAGAGAAAAGGTTGTTATTTTTCGGTTATAAAACATGAAATCGAAGAAAATTGCTGGGCAGAATCAAAAATTTGAATTGCAGCTTTTCCGAGAAAGCCTGATTTTTTTTTTGCTTCAAAGTTCAGACACGTACTTCACAACAAGGGTCGAGTGGCTTTAAAAAAAAAGAACGTTTCCAATATACGGGATTTTTTCTTTACAACAGAACAGAATAACATGTATTTCGGAGCAATTTCAGATAGGGCTGGCACTTAAAAAAAACCATATTTTCACACTCATTTTTCGCGTAAATTTACACATTAGGGAGTACGGTAACTCGCAAAATATGCAATGAACTTTTTTGTAGCTTTTTACAGAGAGTGATATTTCGTAGCGCAAGAATGGACAGTTAAGATGAACGTCACGCGGTTCAGTTTTCGAAAGAAGACAATCTATTAGAGTTAACCTAAAACATCCAACCTAAATGATACTAACGTTTTGGAACCAAATTGTGACACTAAACAAGTTCATAACTCACCTGGCACTATAACTATAACTCTTAAACATTTTTGAGTCAAAAATAATAGTTATGTAATATGAGATAGATCAGACACTGAATATCATGGATGATCTAGTTGGACACTATATAAAATGCATGTTCTATACAAAAACAAAACCCAAAAAAAACATCCTACGAAACTAAGTATTCAAATTTTATCTTACTTTATTAACACCCTAACGGTCTAATAGTTTAAGAGAAAGAAAAAAAATTGATGAAACTCCCGGGAGAACAGTGTGCATGTTTCACATATATGTGCAGCTCGAATGAGAAAATTGAATCTATGATATTTAGACACAAAGAAAACTGGCTGAATCAGTTTGATGAAGTTTCAAAGTCATCATCATGAAAACGGAATCCTATTTATATACAAAAACTGGAATGGTTTCGCTACAATTTTTTCATACAGATCTCTGTGCAAAAAAACAACAAGTGGCTGAAAAAATGACATCCTAGTTTTCAAATGTTTCACCTGACTGGCAGAAAAAGTGTGTTGTTCATAAATTTGCAAGTGCATTTAAAAATAGACTCATTATTCATGAATAGTTTTTCTTACCTTGGGGTCCATTGTGAAATTTGGATTTGAATTAATTTCTCATTCTGAGAATTGAAATAAGACGAAAACGCTTGAGAATTTGAATTACATATTTTCTGTTGTTTTCCCAGAATAATTTTATTTTGAAAGGAAATATAAATGCTGTGAGTTATCGTACCTGACAACAGATTTGTTCATTGAAACAAACTTTTTATTCAAAATTTGTTTTTTTTTTCTCAACCTAACTTTCACAGTTCACAACAATACACGGATAGTTCAATTACATACATAATTTTTTGTCAGATTCTGAAATTTTTCTTGAAAAAACTCACACTTTCAAATAATCCATTGAACATTTGATCTCCATTTTCCAGCTCATCACAATCTCAAAACAAATTCTTGTACATTAATCAAAAAAAAAAAATGAAATTGCGAAAATTTTATTACTTTAAAAGCAGAAATGAATCACGAGAGAGGAGAAAACAATACATAAATGGCTGATATTGGAAAAAAAGACTTAACAACGCAATGAACCGGCCTATGTAGAAAGTTTCGGGAGAAACATTTCAGAACATACATTTTAAAATTGACCCGAAGAGGAGTGAAATATTGGAAGCAATTGTTATTAAAAAATGAATATTATTCGACAAAAAATATATAGAATAAAAATAAAATATATAATAATTACAAGGGAAAATGATGGGGGTGCGTATACAAGTATATATAAAACTCTCTGACTGGTCTAGCAGCTATCTACAAGTTCAACTTCGCTTTCGGTGTCTTTCTGAAATGAGAAAAATGTAAATTAATATCATTTCTTTTTTTGAAGATTTGACGAAATACGAGAGCCTTGTTTATAAGTGAAAATATCCCAAAAAAATACTAACCGAAATATCCAATGGCTCTTCCGTTGAGGCATATTGATCAGTCAGTGTCATGTGACTATTTCCGTTTGTATCCATTTGACTGAAATAAAATATTTTATTCATGATTCAAGAAAATGGCAAAATTCTCACCTATCACCACTATTCGAGTCTCGAGTACTGCTCGAGCATGAGCTTTCATTGGATACTGTACTAGCCCAACTTTCTGGTCGTTGTTGGCGGTTCTCATAGGTGTATGTCTCATTGGTGCTTCCGACAGTTTTGCTAAGGCGATCAACCCATTTTTGGCGCGATGATAAATCAACTGATTCGATGACATATGCGTCGACTTTTGCCTCATCCCATAGTTCGAAACGTGATGTGCCGGTTCGAGAAGTTTCGGCAAATCCAAGAGAGAGAATCTGAAAGTTAATTGATTTCATGGATAACAAAAATTTGTTTTCAAAAAGACTGCTAAAACAACGATGGGGTGTTTGACTTTACTTGTTCCAGAAATGAATCATGATACATTCAATTGATTTACGGAAAACAAGACTCTATAAAATGTCACAACACAAATCTGTTTTTTTCAGTATCAGTATAATATTTCACAATAGAAAGTAGCTTTGTACTTCTGTTTTGAAGCTTGACAGTTATTTAGCTCAAAAATGATTTGTTATGGCCGTTCGAACTAATGAAAATAACTTCTGTATTCAGAGCTATGTATATGGTATTGTTTATTCTGATTTTCTATTCCTTTCGCAAGGATTCATTTTTTTATCTATGTATTGGACGAAGTCGTGAAAAAAAAAGAGAATCAGACACTTTTAGATCAAAATATCTTGAAGCGAAAGGAATAGGAAAACGAAATGAGCAATACTTCAAAAGATTTTCCTAGGATGATAAGAAAACTAACCAGTTTTGACAAAAATGCTTGGAGTTTTCAATTAGGTTTTGGTGGAACTATTGAAATTCGTGTATTTCATATGTTTTCACAATCTGAATTTTATTTTTGAATCGGAACAGTTTGAGGATTCCGCCTACATTTAGAACCCATTCAAGTTGTAACAAAAGTTCACAAGATGTTTGCCAATAAAATAAATCATAGAATTAATAAGAAAATAAACAACTTTGTTCATATTCAGATATAACAACGATAGGCTTGTTCTCGAGTTTAGAAAGGATAAACCAAATCTGAACTGTCAAAAATCTAGCAATCGGAAAGTGAGATTCCTAGTCACAATGAAGGTCCACTGTCTAATATCCCTATATGATTCAAGACCAAGGCTCATAAAATTTCAACATCAAGGTGATTACTGTTTGCCTTTACAATGAACCGGGCTTCAATTAATTTCAAAACAAACACATATCGATTCTGTTTGCATTTCAAAATAACAAAAATCAGCATTTGGATCCCACTCACCGGTATACAAATCTTATGCTCATAATATTCCGGATCAATCGAAGAAGGTTGGGTTGATGAAGGTGTGCGCTTTTTGCAGAACATAACACCACCATCGAACAAGAACAAGAATCTTCTTTGCGCTCTTGACAACTTTGCCTTCTTTTTCCGATTGTACGAGTAAACATCGCATTCTGATTGAAGCCGCAATGGACCGAGAACACGTAAATCTCCCTACAAATTTTAACAGGTGATTTTGAATGAAATAAATGTAATGAAAACGTACATTGAATCCGGAAATGTGTAACTGGTGGATAGCGGCATTGATCTGTGTCAAAAGTTCGAGCATAGTTCTCAGCGCATCATTCACAATATCTTTGACATTTGGCTGGCAATATCGTTCTAGTTCTCGTAACAACAGTTGATACTTTGTGATGCGTTGAACTGGTTTTAATAGGTATGCACCAAGTGGCAACGGATGGGAAGCACGTTTTTGGCATTCATTGAAAAATGAGTTAGCTTCGATGTACTCTTTGCGTAAAGCTTCACTAGTGGCTTTGTATTGGCAATATGTACGGTAGAGTTTGAGGAATCTAGAAAAAAAAAACAATTTTCCTCGATTTTATATTTCATAACACTGACTCATTCCGATGTTGTAAGAAAATGCGACAAATCCCATTTAACGAAAATTCATTGGCTTGAAGATCTGCCAACACATATCTCGAATGGAAGTTGAGAATATCTCGCAAGTTTCCAAACACAACTTCGGATTTTCCTCGTATTTGCGGCGGTATGAGTGACTGATATTCAGGTGATTCAAATGGATCCACATAAAATTCGATAAGCGATGCAAGTTCGGCAACATATGATCTTTCTGTGTTCAGCTGCAAATAAATTAAATTTTTATTGACAGATTTACCTGCTCGACCTAATCGGATTATTTGAAGATGTTCAATGTCAAGATTAATTTCTACTTGTTGATGTCATAGAATTTGAACTATATCTAGTTTGATTTTTCTTGCGAAAAAATGTAGAATTTTGAGAAACAAGAAAACATAACTTTCTTTAGCAAACCCCCCCCCCAAATAATTATTATCTTTTTGGGTGAAAACGGTTCCGTAAAATTGAGTAAAATTCAATTACCAAAATGTTTTTGTCAGCATACATTTAAATAATTGAAAACTGAAATTTCAAAAATAGCTCTGTCTTTTTATAGATATCACACAAATGTTTATCAAATAAACTGCACACCTTGCTGTAAATGAATGTACTTTTTGCTTTCAATTTGCTTATATCTAAACTTTGCAAAGGAATTATTCTGTTTATATGTAAAATAAAATAAGATGGTTCTACTCAAATCCAAGATCGAGCTGTTCTACTCAAATCCAAGATCAAGCTGAATGAAATACTCATTATCTACAGAGCACTTGATAACAACAATATTTTGACTTATATGTTTACATAGACTTAAAGGATGTGTTCACACTCGAGCTATGTTAGAATACTTCCTAGCTGACCTACAATAAGTCATTTGGTAATAACTAGTTTTTCGGTCAGAACGGCAGCATTTTCAAAGTAAGGTTGTGAGCTATATATAGGTTATCAGTGATAACTAGTTTCTAAAATTTAAGGTCTGATCACTTTTAATCTATTTCAGATTTGTTGTTATCCAAGTTGCTACGAAATGATAACGTCATACAAAATTTCGCGGAATTGAACAACTTCCTTTCTAGGATACTAAAGAAGTTTTTCATAAATTACGGATTCACGTTGCTAGGTTTTTGTTCGAAAATGCTTAAAAATAGTAAATTGAAAAGGATGTATAGGCTCTTAGAAACAAGTTTATTCTCTATCGTAACAAAGAACATTTCAAAAAATATAGTTTCCGGAAATGTATCACTTCCAAAATCTAGAATTTTGTTCTATTTTTTCTCACATTGCTTCACATTTATGTGTTTTTTTTCAAAACTTCCCCCACTACTCACCAATTCAGCAATAACAAAAGTTTCCATGGATGATGTGTTATTCGTTATTATTGGTTGCGTCTGTTGTGTTTGACTCGTTGAGCTCCCTTCTGTCGGCGGGTATCGATCTCCAAAACAACACTCAATGTCTTTTGCATCCATATCGATCTCCTGTTGCTGTTGCTGCTGTTGTTGTTGCTGAAACAAGGCATGATAAACTTCCGGTTAGAGGAAAAAATTCCTTGTCTAAATAACAAAAAACATCTTGAACACCTACCAAACTTCGTAGACCTTTAATTTTCATGGCTAGCCGAAAAAAACTGTATGTGGTCAATAATTTGCTCCAAAATTGGAAGTTTCCAGGCGGACGTTTCTTTGACATATCAACATTAATTTGTCAACATTTGAAAGAAAGAAAAGGTTTTTTGAAGAAAAAAGAACAGAGGGAGAATCCTAAAATTCCAAACGCAAATAGGTTTATGTTAGGGGTCGTAGAACAGTTTTTTTTTCTTTTCTTTTGCTCAGCGTATGCTTTTTTCTTTGATCCTAGGTCAAGTAGGTTTGAAAAGTTTTTTTGAGTGTGTCGGACGTAAATTTTCAATAGTAATTCCTAAAAGTTATGATTATTTTTGAAATATCCGGTTTTTCGTTACCCAAAGAAATATACGTTCGAATTTGAGTTTACTAGGTTTTCTAAAATTGCATTCATTCGGAAGTACACCTGGTGGGAGAAAACAAAACGTTGAAATGACCTTACATGTCCTGCAAATCTGTTAGTGTTTACCCGTTTTTATATGTTTGGGAAGTTTTTCTCAAGCACATTTGCCATTGGAAATGTTTTCTGGGGGTACAGTAAAGTCACCAATGACCTCAAAAGTAACTTTTATGCTTTGTACAACTTGCTAGAAATGACTTGGTTTTGTGAATCATAGCTCCCCTTGTATTGCAAAAACAAAGACAGTTCTCTCTTACGTAAAAAAATTGTTTTTTTGTTGAACTAGTTTCTAAGTGGCCTGCCACTCGACTAAATGCACGCAAAACATTGAGAAAAAGAGATCATAGGCTTGAGAGTTGCAAAAAAAGCCAAAGTTTGAAAAAAAAAAAGCCAACAATTTCTTCCGCACCATTTCATTAAACCAGGTCATTTAGTATAAACCGGATACTTTTCGGAACACAAAAAAAAACACAATTCAATTTGAAATATCTTACCGCTTCTTGATTATTGTTCATTGTTATCAATGGCAACGAGATTGATGTAACGAGACGTCGTTTGGATTTGCGAAATGACAGGAATCGTGGAATTGAGCGTTTCATACTTACTACAGCGGAAAAAAGAAGAACGATTTTTTTTTAGTTTGAATGAGAACGAAGAAAAAAACGAGAATCACCAACGAAAACCTCTAATTAAAGACAAACGAGTGAGAACAAAGCCTATACATAAATCACAGAAAAAAATGTTTTTTTTTTCTCCGGGAACTTTCTTTGGCAAGTTGCCAGATGTGAGTAACATATGGGAATGAGTGAAGAGTACTTGGGTGAACTTTTATAAACAATTTTATGAGATTCTTTGAGAAAAATAAAATATATTACTTACTTACTAAATGCATGGATAGAATCATCAATCATTCATAACTATATGAATATGAATCAAAAAAATTTTGTGAATTTTGTGAATCTTCTTGAAATCTCAAACAGATTTCATTTTATGACATGAGATTTTGCAGAAAAAAAACATCTTCAAACTCGAATAAACACAATAAAACATGTGATTTTTATTAGAAAAAATCTAGTATGAATACAATTTTCAAAGCTCAAAAAGAATGGAGAATCCCTTTCAAAAAAGTATTTTTTCAAGAGGTCAACAAAATCGAGTAAACAAAATGAGGTTCAAAAATCATTTCTACGTAATAAAAATTTCTGAAATGTTTTTCTTGATATCTTGTAAACTTCTTTCACAGCATGTGGTGCGGAGGAAGAATGAGAATGTAAGAAATATATATTTATATACTCAAATGATAATAATTTTTGCACTATTTACAAGCAAAGTTGAAAAGTAAATGCAATGTTGCGCAGAAAAAAAGAAAAGAAAAAAAAACTAGATAAGTTAATCAGTTATCATCTTCATTATTATAAAAATGAGGTGGAGCAAAATGAAGTTATTGTTAAATGAAACGTGTTTATCTATCTATCTAACTAATTTATTTACTTATTTATTATCGATAATCATAAAACAAAGAGACTCAAATAACGCCGCTAAGAAGAAACAGCCCAAAAAAAGTGAGGAAGAGAAGGAGTGGTGGGCTGGTGTGAAGGAGAGGAAAATAATAAAACAAGAGAGGAGGTGCAGAGAAAAACATAAAACAAAAAAAGTATGGCGAATAAGGTGTTTTTGTTTATTGGATTTGATATGATGATGTGGTTTTGGCGGGAGAAATTCAAAAATAGTTGGAGGCTGTTTGCGCACTAATTAGCAGGTGTTGTTTTTGTGTTGCGAATATGTTTTTGTGATCGGATATTGTTTCACGAAAAGAGGAGGAGAAAAAAGAGAATGAGATATGTTAAAAGCACAAAGAGTAAAGTACAAAAAACTCAGTTTTTCTCCACAATTTTTGTTTTTTTTTAAAGCGTCGATATTTTAGAGGGAAATAAAGTTTTTTGGTGTTTTTAGCATATTTCACCCTTACTGTTTTGTTCTCCGATAACAAAAAAAAACGAAAAACCCTCAATTTTTCAAGAATCCTATCTTTGGACTACTATACTTATTTTAGTTTGCTACAATGCACCAAATTCTCAATTTGTATGTGTTTTTCTTGGTGTCTGTCACATTTTTTTCAGCTGATTGACACCATAAATATATAGTAGTTTGTAATTTTGAAATCCTGTATTTTCCTGAAGAACGGAATGAAAATCAAGATTCTTAAAAGGCGCCTATGGTCTGAAAACAAGTTTTGCTATTTCTTTTCTTGTTGTTTTTCTTATTATCAATCCGTGAACAGAAAAAATTCTCATTTGACGCTTATACGATAGGAAAAAGGTGTAAAACAATTCTTGAGCCCGTGAGAACAGATGAGAAATTTTGCTCTACTGCTACAAAGAAAATTCGAAAGTAGTTCACAAACACCAAATATGACGAACAAAGTTTGAATGACGCAATTTTGCACATCGCTTTCAAGGATCACACCATAGTCGCCCTTTAAACCCTTTAGGGGAAATTGAAGGGCACAGAACTTTGAGATACGACCTTTTGGAACAATATTCATCCACTGGTCATGCATAAAATAAATCTTAGATTTTTTGCTTGGACATAAAATGTTGTGCACTTAGTTTTTTTCTCTTTTGGAGTAATTCTCAATCTAACAAAAGCGTATGAAAAAAAAGACGTGTTAAAACATGAACATAAAATACCTTCCTCGTTAACGAAAAAATGATGCGATAGTTGTAAATATCTCTATTCAAAAAAACCTATCAAATAAGCTCAATCTGACCAAAACGTCATTATGTTTATTTTTCTCATGCCGAAGAGCAGCAACCCAACCTAGGTATATTGACAGAATCGAAAGCAACCATGATTTTTGAATCTTAAAAAAAGAGTAAATGGGTTATCACCATGTACACGGTGGAAACTAAACATTTCGAAAATATTGAAGATATTTTTTTCATATCGTAACAAGATATAACATAATGTGGCAAAGTTGGACCAGCCAGATTGTATTAATGAGTGTAGTATGGTGTGGGATTGTTTGCACACCCAGAAAAAGGATAAGATTCGAGTTTTGCTCCTTTTGAAATAATATTTTGAGCATCCAGTGACCAAAGAACTTCCACCTCATTTTCGGAAACCTAGTAAAGGAAAAACCACGATTGGATATCACAAATAAATAGTGAGAGAAGGAGATATGTTTGGATATAAGAAGGGAGGAACAGTTTTGCTATCAGATCGGCTGCACAAAAGAATCCAAGAAATACAAGGAACTAGAGCGAGTAAGAGAGAGATAGAGAAAATAAATAAACTTTGCGGGAGTTGGATGACCGTTTGATTATAGATACCAAAATTTGGCCATACATTTCTCAAAATAACAAGGTGAAAGCGAACCTAAACGGACTAAAATATTCCAGTCACCTGAAAATAAAATGGAGCTAAATAACACCCCACGAATATCGAATATTCACAGAAAATATGAAAATGAAGAGAATTGTTCTCTTGATAACAACCAATTATGAAACAACCTCCAGAGATTTGAAGAACCGATGTAGATCTGTTTTTTGTTCACTTTACTTTTTTTATCAAGTAGTCTTGAAAAATGCTCCATTCTCAATTCCTCCTAGAATTCAAATGAACAAGGAAATTGGAGTAATTATTTAGAGCGAAGAGAGGAGCGGAAAAATTTAAATAATTGAGAAAAATATACTAATCAAAGTGCTCTTTGCAATGGGTTTCATTTTTGAAAATGAGAAGAAAAACATGTTGGATGATGAGAAAAATATAGAGTCAATTTGTGGGAAAACATTTTATCTTGTCAAAATAATTTTGGAAACTTATCAGAAAATTTTCAGTCGATTGACTTTCAAGATAAAAAATAAAATGATAACTATACAAATGACAAAAAAATATGGAAAAAAATGAATGATTTTTTCCATTATTTATCAATTATAGATTATTGAATTTGATTAATTTATTAATTTGAATAAAGGAATTTTTTTGCGGGAAATATACAAAAAAAAATAGGAAAAAGAGGAGGGGGGGTGGTTCTGTGGCAGACATCTGGATCAAATCAAGAACTACGGCTACTACTACTTCAAATGCAGATGTTTTTCAAAAAAGGATGTCTCCTTTTGATTTCGTATAACACAAAAAAAGTAACACAATTTGAAACTTGTTTTTCTCCTCCGTTTTCCATAAAACACATTATCGCAATACAGGGCAGCCAGGCAGGCAGGCAGGTGGAAAAAAAACTGACTTGAGGAGGAGATTTTTATAATCAGATATTGGTCTTTGGGGGTTATTGATCCGTTCAATTATATACTATATATAGATAGATATATACGCAATTATATGGTCGATTTTACAATAGATTTTATCATGCATACCGAAGAAAATTTCCATAACTGGAAAACTTTCGTTTCTAATTAAACGATGCTAAGAAAATGTTGCTGAATTTCAATTTTGAAAATATGAATAGTATTGTGTCTTCTCAAGTGGGTCAAAAAAAGAAATATTTTCTCGCATAAAAGGGATTATTTTTCAATATGGGTCTGGAATGAAATGAGAAAATTGATTTTTTTTTTTCGCTTTTCTGCTTCTTGGGTGGTGGAAGATTTATTTGATGTAGGTCAAGTCGTGGAGTGTGGGAATTTTTAGGTTCCAACTAATAATGACGGGGAGAAGTAGGTCTACACAGGTTTGCAAGTTTGAAGAGGAAGATAATTAATTTTGAAAATTCAGCAGAGAAAAAATTGGCCATTCACAGAAGAGAAGTGCATTAGCAAATTTTGTTATTATCTGAACATTTGAATACATATCTTGAAGGGTTTTTTGCAAAATAAGACCGAAAATCATGAAAAAAAAACTATTTTCTGCTAAGAAAATCATATAAAGTCGATTTCCGACCTAAAAACACATAATCTTTATTTTTTCCGCGAAAGTAAAAGTTCTAATTTATGGTTTTTCTTGGTGCCAATAGGTCTTTTTATTTCAAATTTATGATTTTTGGCACGAAGGTCGTTTTAAAAATACACTTTATGATTGATAAAAGTAATAAACTCTATGTGTCGAAACTATGATGTTTGCTTTGAAGTTGTTAAACTTAGAAGCAAGTGACCGAATCAGTTAATCTGAAAATGGAAACACACAACATTTAAATTACATTTTGAAAAAGTTCTAATTTGTTCGTCACAATGTTTCATTTTCTAAATGATGTCAATGCAAAAAACGAGATTGGGTCTATTCCAGATCGCTTCTTCTAACTCGAGCGAGACTATGCTAAACTAAAATTATTTCCCTCGTCAAAACAAAATATTTATTTTTTTTTCTAGTTCCTCGACTACTTCTTCTCCCGCCGTCATATTTCAACGGCCAGCTTTCCTCTATCTATGGAGTACTAACTCTACAAGGAGACTCCTCTCAACTTGCAGTTTTCGCGAGCACCGCCTGCTTCACAGTTGTCAGCTACAACAACCCGCGATGAGAGCGTAAGGTCCGGGAATCGAACCGACGACCTTGAGATTGGAAGGGCACACACTAGCCACTTGACCAACCCCGCTCTCTCTTCTCTAGCCATTTTAGCACACGAATAGGTTGTGTGTTCTGCATGTGAACGAACGGACCAACATTGTTTGATTTCTTTCTGTTTCTCTCATTTTCACTCTATCTCTCTACTCACCACAACGCATGGTGGCTGATAAACAAAAACACACACAAAAAAGGTCAAGTTTATGAACTATTTTTTTTTTCAAAAAAACAACTAGCTGAAAAGAAAACAAATTTTGAAAAGAGTAAAATAAAAAAAAAACAATAGTTTTAAACAAACGGTATTAAAATTATCATTAACGTTCAACTAATATAATTTAGAATAATAGGATATTTGAATTTGTTTCCAAAACCAGGTTGTTTTCCGGGTTTCATCACATAAGAGATGTTTTTCAAAACAACTAAACTAACTTTTATTGGTGGTACCCTCCCGTTTGGGGATTTTATTTATTCTGATATTATCGAAACAATTTCCTGACCTGTCCACTTTTCGTTGTGAGTTGTTCAGTGAAATTCATGCCCTAACCTCATAAATAACTTTAGTCGCTCAAACAAACAACAACAAAATGCAGAAAATAGATGAAAATCATTTTTTTTTGTTGCAAAAAAAATTTGTCACTTCAAAAGTGATATGTATGTATCATTCAAGAACAAGAAAAAGAAAAAAGCAACATAGAAAACAATCTCGATATTGAAGAAAAGTTCAAAGATAGTTTTCTTGAACTGATGTGTTCAACGGAAAATTTTTTTCCACAAAGTTAAAAACCAAAAATCGAACAAAGAACAATTTTCTAACAACAAAACGTTGAAGCATCCTTAATTTTGATTTGTGACGTTCTCAATTATTATTTTTTGTCTTTCCGAAAACAACATATTTCCAATACAAATTAGGAGGAAAAACTTTGTGACACACAGTTTTTTGTCGGCTGGCCATGTTTTTTTTCTGAAATGAAATGAAAAAAAATGAAACTGACCTCTGATATTTTTCCAGCTTTCGACTTCTTCTTTTCCGGTGTCACTACTTGAATTGGTGGCTGTGGTTTTTTGGCATCGCAAATTTTTGAAAGGGCATTCCGACGGGCAACTGACATTCGGCGAATGTCATCAATTCGTTCAGCAACCTATAAAATCCGGGTTTGTTTTTTTCTTTTCTCATTTTCAAGTTTGTTTTTTTGTTCATCGCAAAGCAAGTTAATTTTTTGACACTTTTCCGCACGACTGATCTATCTATTTGTCCTAACCAGAAAATGCCGATATTTTGCACAGTTTAATCAACGATCAAAAAACTCATAAAAAGCTAGACAGGAAAAAAAAAACTACTAACATTATTATGACAATAAAAAAAATGTCCGACCTTTTTTACGCTCGACTTCGTTGTGCTAGTGAATAAAAGCATTTTTGGACACAATTTTTCTCAAGGATTTTTTGAGAAAGAAAACAAAGACGAAAATGTGTGAATCATATTTATTTCGCGTTTTTTAAGTCAACAACAAAATATTTCTGTGTGTATATATTTATATGTATATATGAGGTCATTGTGTATTTGAATTTGTAAGGAATTTTGAGAAATATACAAAATGATGATCACTTTACTACTAAAACAATACAAAATATTTGAAAGTTGTGGTTTTTTTTGTTCAAAATGCTGCAGAAGAAAAACGTTTCAATAAAATGTTGAATGAGAAATATTTTGATAATTTTGCTTCGTTCTGTGCCATTAAAAAAAAACAAAAACCCTGCTAAAAAAACATATTTTTTAGATAAGAAACAGTTAATTTGAAGAAATTTATTTCAAAAATAACAAAGTTGAATTATAGAGATAAAACGGCTGGTGCTAATTAAGTTTAAGCCTATGTGCTATCTTAAATTTTCAGTCTCAGAAAAATGTACTACGATTAAAAAAACTATCAGTAAATGAAAATGAATAGGCTGCCAGACTGATATTTAAAAATCAAGAGTCAAAATTAAAAACGTTGGGAGCATTTTTTGAATTTAAGATTCTCAAAATATTTGATGAATCATGTGATTTAACGCGTGTCTGAAAAATTTGAATTAAAAAAAAATTCAACCAAAATCATGTGTTTTGATTCTCATCTCTGTGAATAATTCGATTCAACATATACCGTATTTACTTAAATAAAAGGGCACCTCCAGTTGAAGGGCGCCTCTAATATAAGGGCACCCGGGACAGTCCCAATTTGAGCATTTGAAAAATTATCATTCCTTGTTAGTGTGTTGATTTTGTTACTAAAACCCATTAAAATGTTATTTCTCTCAGTGCATCATCAAAAACGGAACGGGAACCTCTAGGAATAGAGTTTTCCTTAAAAAAAAGTAATAGAAAAATTGGGTTGAAATATAGAAGGGCATGCCCTTCTATTAGAGAAAAAACAGTATTCTTCTACATCAACCAATTTACATATCTGACCCAATTGTTATTTTTTCATAACTTACAACATCATTGCCAATAATATAACAAAAATGCATAGGAATAATCGGTTGATAGACAAAACGAAAACTAGCGCGCTTATAATTCATGTTCATCTTTCTGCTATCTAGTCGAAATGAATAGCTGCCCGATCTTTCGAGACGATAAAATTAATTTGTGAAAGTTTTGTCAATAATCTTCCGGGTTATGTTTGTTTAACACCTGGCTCAAATTTGTTTGCCGCGCAACACTCCGCGCGCGGAAGCCACCTTTTAATCGTTCTCACCTGTGCTAGAAGAGTTGAAGTTTCAGTTGTCGTCATTAAAATCAAGTTATTCCATGATGATGGATTATCAAGGGCATCAAGACAAAACTATAATATGTGATTTGTTTGTTGATTACTTTATAGAATAATTGACTTACTTGCAAATTTGAACCTTCTTCAAGAAACTCATCCATTTTATTAATCGATGCAGTGATATTTGAAGTATGAAGTTCAGGTGGAATTGAGGTGGTTAGTATATCTACACCTGCCTTACACCAGCTGTTTGCCTGTAATAAATGTATGTATGTTAACAGATGTTCGAAATTTCCGTGTCGTTTGAGGAATCAGAAGAACATTTTCTAGATTCGGAAATTGAGAGAAACTTTATTTATGAATAGTACTAGTAGAATGTTTTCCGCTTTCTGAGTAAGTTTAGGAAGGTAGAAAAAAGCGATTTCCGGTCTTGCGAAGTGTGTGTTAGAGGAACAAACAGTAAACTTTGGGAACTTGAAAATATTAAAAAAATAAAATGGAAATTCCACATCCTAAACATAAGACATTAATGTTCAAAATAGAACTGAAAAGTAACTTGAAACTTAAAATATAATCACTTTCAAGTTGAATATTTGGAAAAATTACATTTTTGAACAGAAACTTAGAAAATAGTTGGAAAATTCAATTCTTATTTCTTCATGAAGAGGAAAAAGATTTTTGAAGTATGAAAGAATGAAAAAACCAAATTGAAGACAACTAAAAACTTGAGAAATATTTAGAAAATCTTTTTCTGAATTTTTTTGTTGACCCAATAGAAGAATGGTTTTCATAGCTTATTTTTTCGATACTATTTGACTAATTTCAGCAAAATGTATTTCTGAAGTTTAGAATGGAATTTCAGAAAAAAAAAACATCAAAGCTCAATCTCAATAAACATGTGAAAATGGCACACTACTTTTTAGCCAAAGTTCATTGAAAGATCATCTTGCGAATCTGTATTTTTTCATGGAATTCGAAAAAAAAATCTCTTACCTAGACGAAGTTATTTTCTAAACAAATTCCGAGGCTGAAATCACAAAAAAAACATTTCAAATATCCCTGTCTAGTCAGAATAAAACATGCGAATTCCTCAGTCCCCATCAACCCACCTTCACAATTTGTTCGTGCATGCTCTTGCTCATATTAAGTACAGTACTTCTTCTTTCCAATGCGCCGGTGAGAGCATCAGCCATACGTTCCAGTTCTTCACATTTTGGCATCAGACTTCCGCAAAGCTGGAAAATTTTGATTTCATTTATCTCGAAGATAATTTTGAATTTACCTCTGCTTCGTTGAGTGAAATCATCTGCTCTCCAGTTACTTTCAAATCTTTTGCACCAGTAATATCTTCCTGAAGAAGAATTGTTTTTCGAGTCAGAGTAAAATTAGATGTACCTTAGCCCTCTCGGTATAGAGTCGATGTTGTTCAGCTAGTTGTACAGCTTTTTCACAACCATCTCCGATTTCCCGATGTTCTTCCAAATATAGCATATGTCTTGCAAATGCCGCTTGCAACTGAAATTCCGAAAAATTTTGTTCGCTTCTTCTAACAAAAAAAAACTATATAATTTTTCGCTTGTCAAATAATAAAAAAAGTGAGTGACAAATGTTTTGCTATGAAAAGGCGACAAAAAGAGCACATTTGTTCGTTGGAACACGAAAGAAAAAACAACAAAAACACTAACTGATATACGTTCCGCTTCTAATAAATAAATAAATATATATTTTACACATGTTTAATGAATTAGAGATGATTTGGATAGAAGGGGGAAGTGAGAACTGGTTTAACACAAACATATCACCTTACAATTATTTTTTTTCATTCAAACTACCTCCAAGGGCGACAAAAATTATCATTTTCAATTGTTTCATTGTGTGTTGAACAATAAAAACTTTGAAAAAAACGTGTGAGACAAAATCTTTTTTTCCTTGGCAAGGGAGGAGGAATATGGCCTATATAGATAAAAAACATATGAACTTTTTTATCCGACAAAAATATGCATTTGTTATAGGATGAAATATCATTCTCTTTTGTGTCTATCTTTTTTGGAACATATTTTGATACATCGTTGTGTTCTTAGAAGAAAACTTGAGACTTGTCTGCTATCTGTCAAAATAGGCTTAAAAACTTTTCAATGCGAGGTCGGCGAAATTTCGCATTCAAATAAATCTTTGAAAAAAAGAAAACTTTCTAAGATTTCTTGAAAAAACACGCCTATCCTTAGAAAAATGCTTTATGTTTTCATAGTTTTATCATTCTTATAAGGGCGTGGTGCGAGAAAAAACATTTCTGTTCACTAATCAAGATCCTGCCTTTAGTCTTGCAAAACTACATCCTAAAGTGAGATTTTTGAAAATGAGGAGTTTTAGGGTGACTGAAACAATAGTCTCCTAAAATGAAAAAAAATCTGAAACATCCTTTTTCATCCAAGAATCTATGAAAGCAGTTTGATATTTCTGTAAAATCAGCTTTCATCAAGTCGAAGTCTGATTGATACAAAAACATAAAAATGGAATAACTTGATGAAAATTTTTTGCCTGGTTGAAAATTAAATTCTTACCGCTCTTTACTGAAGTATCTATTCTTAACATGGATAGTTTTCAGAACGAAATTTTCTGATAAGACAATCTACTTACAAGGGAGGTTCAACTACTCTCCATCTTAACTTTTAACGAAATTTTGTATACCTACTAATTAAGACTCCCTATCAACGTCCTGCTTTTAACTTTTTCCTTCTACAATCTGAAAAAAGTTCGAAAATCCCATGGTTTTAACACTAATGAAACTCCTTTATAAAATACATACAAAAAAATGTTCACGTGTTAAAATTAATTTTATTTTTCTCTTTTTTTCGAAGGAATTTAGCATTGTTTTCGGAATTTTTCGAGTTATAACTTTTTTCACAGGACCGAAGGAAAAAAGATAAATACACGGTTCTGATCAGGAGGTCCGATTTAGTAGGTATACCAAGTTTCATCAAAAGTTAAGATGGGGAGTAGTTGCACCACCCTTGTTAGTGTTTTCTGAACCGCAAGATCCAATACTGGCATAGAATTGCATCAAGAACATAGAGCGATATATTTATAGATGAACACCTGATTTTTTGAATTTAGTTTTCACCTTAAAAATAGCCTCTTTTCGAGCTTTTAGTTTTTTTTGCATTTTTTTTTTGAATTTTACACGTTTTTCACTTCGAAGCTGAAATTGAATATTATAAAACTAGTGAAATATAAATTTAGGTTTTTTTAAAAAGAATTTCATTTTTCCCCCACTATTACCTTCTTAGCCCATTAGGTTCTGGAATCTTGAAATGTGTTTTTGAAACTATAACCAGGGTTTCTGACCTCAACCAGGCAGAAAATTTTTCGATTTGCATTGTTTTTAATGCAAATTTTTTTTTATTTGCAATGAAGATCCACAAATATTGTGCTTGATTGAGGCCAGGAAGACCGTTCCTGACTATATAAAGATTTTCTTACAAGACATGGAACCTTTTCCAAGCTACCTTTCCGTTTCAACATGGTTCATATTCATTTTATTCTCTATCACAAACCTTTCTGAACTTCTCCTCAAACTGTCGAAGTTGTAAACAATTGCACAAACGAGCTTCGTGTTTTGCCCAAAAAGCATCAAATGATTTTTCAGTTTCTTCTGCAAAAAAAACCCCTTTTTTATTATTCCTAATCTTTCAATTCTTGGTGCTTGTCTCCAAAATAAGTGTCAGACAGGTGCGGGGACACAAAAACAAAATTCTAGGGAAATTACGCAGATGTCCATGATTTTTTTCTGTAGAATTCCTTGGCAGCTGGGAGAATAGAGTTGGTTTCCAGAAGGTTTTTATTGCCACAGTAAAAACTTTCTTTCTTTTTCAGTGGAGTTTACAGATGTGGAATATGGTCATTTGGTTATGCCGCTTGGTTATGACTGTCATAAAAATAGAAATTAGATGTTTTAAAGCATCTCGGAAAAACTTCATTGGTGAAATTCGATAAGAAAATTCTGTTAGTTTTTTTTCTGCGTTGATAAAAGATGGGTCTTTTTTGCACTGGCTATGGGGATTTTCCTATTAGGGGTTTTTCAAAAAAAAATTTAAGAACATAACAATTTTGTCAGATTTTGACAACGTTATCTCTTCTATTTTTATAATTTAATTTAGACACCTGATGAGCATAAAACCTAATTCAAAAAAATTAATTATACAGAAACCTTCACGCACGAACTCACCTAACTGAATCAACATTCTTTCAATGGAGCTGACATTATGTAGCCTTGTCGGTGATAATTGTTCAGCGGTCGGTTTTTGATCCAATTGTCTAACTGAGCGTAAAAGCGCAGTTCCTTTTCGAACCGAAATTCGAAAATCCTCCTAAAACAAATAATATGCATATTATTAATGTGAAGTGTTTGTTGCTCAAGTGTTCGACCCCTATCATACCTTGATCGCATCTTTTTCCGCTGTTTGCGCCTCCAATATTCTCGCCGTCGTATCAACATCATTTGGAAGTTCAGTTTCACGAAGAGTCCTACCAAATTCACTCAATGCAGTAGCAATCGCCGTTGCCGACGATTTCATCCGCTCGATATCCTGAGAGTAAGTGACACCCATTATTAGCAAGAGAAAGTGAATAATGAGTCTTTTGGCACACCCCGGTCTACTCAATAGCAAATAAAAAATTGCTGCCCAGATGTTCAGCCGAGTAATTGGCACCGCCCGTTTTCAAGGAAGAAGGAAAAAAAAAACAACACACACAGACTAACCATTCTGTGTTGAACCCATTCCAGATGATTGTATTTGATGATTCCACCGACATCCATTGTCATTTGTTCCGGTCGGAAATATTTGCGTAATTCAACAGAAGATTCCATTTGGACGATCTGAAAAAAAGTAGTAAGAAAACGCGGTCAAACTATAGCTTCCGACCACACAAATATTTTGTTTTTTTGTTCAATAATCGAATTTGTGGAAAAAGGAATTAGCCAACAGGAAAAATACTACTGAAAACAAGAGAGCTGAGAGAAAAACAGCTATGAGGATTTGTTTCATAGAACCAGCTTCAGAAGAAAATATGAAACAGGGGACCCTTAGGGGAGAAAAACCTTTTCAGAAATTATCACAAAATAAAATGGCTAAAAAATATATAATTCCAATTTTGTAAGTTGATGCAACTAGTTTATTCCGAAGTTCTCCAGTTTCAGACGTTATACATGTTGTAAATTTTATGAGCTATGTATGTACATTTATGTGCGTTTGAAAAAAACAAAATTGTTACATAACTCTGGAAATGAGTGATGTGTATATTTTATTTTTGAAGTATCATCATTCAGCGACTGGTATTTTCAAAAACATCGTTGAAAAATTCAAAAACACCCATTTATGAATATTATGTTGCTTTTTTTGTTCTATCAGAAAAAACAATTGAAAAATGTCTGCGTTTTTCATAGCATTAAATATAGCATTTTTTGTGAATTGAAAAGTTCCATTTAGGTAAAATCAAAAAAACGTGAAAATACAATACCAGCTGTTGGAAAATTCCATCAAAAATATAAAGAATTTTTTCTCAGAATGCTATATAAAATTGAAAAATATATAAAATCGCCTTTGATTTCAAGTTATAAAAAAAACGTACAGCATATTCTGAAAATTTTTGCGAAAATGGGCAAACAAGAATCGAAGAAGGATTTAGAAGCATATTTTTTAGTTCAAAAAACGAAAAAATCTAGTTCCCAAGACCAAAAAAGTCAGCTGACTAGGTCAAGGGTTTTCAAGAGTTTCACACACTTGGTTATAATACGAAATGAAAAGAATATATGAAAAAATATACGATTTCAAAAATTAGGAAAAAAGAAAATGGAAAAGAAGTCAAAATTAGCATATACATATATCAAATTTCAAAACAAACCTCAAAATTGCAAGTTCCAGCAATTCCTCGATATCCAACTTCCAATGCTCTTTGAAGAACTCCTTCAGGTTTGATGATGTATACAACTCGAATTTTGCCAGGGAAAAATGACTGAAAATGTATGAAGTATTGATTTTTGGTTGAAAGTTTTTGGTTATCCAAAAAATGTGTTGCGCGCAAATCAAAAAAAAAAAGTTTTTTTTTTTGACATTTTTTCGGAGGCAAACATTACGGTGGTCATGTATCCGGAAATGAAATGATATGCGAGCGCGGTGTGAGATAGAGAGAAATGAAAAACGGCTGTTTATTTGTTTGACTGTGGATTGGATGATCTTTTCCAATAAGTTTAATGAGGATTACTAGGAATTATAATTATTATAATTTATTTGGTGAGATAAAACTTTTTAGAAGCGGGTTTAAAAATATATATATGAAGTCTCCTATTGAAAATACATAAGTTAACAAAATTAGCGTAAGAACAATAGAGTTCTACATAGTTGCTTCAAGATTACAAATGATTTTTCCAAGATAGAAAACGTCCACTCAAAGAAGTAACACACTTCGAAACAGGTTTTCAAAAGTGGACTTAATCAAGCTAAATTGTAATAAGAAGGGCAATTCTAAACATGACATATAGGAAGCATAAATTTTTTGTTTTTCATGTTCACATTTTCTCACTAATTTCTATAAAACTGTGAAGGTTGTTGTCAGTGGCGAAAAGTAAATTTATGCCTGTTACAGGGTGTTTCATAAATAACGTGACACACGGAAAACGTAATATCTATAGCTGGAGGAGGCCAAATTTGACTAGACTCAACCAGTATCGATATACTAACAAAATCCATTCAACAGAAATTGATTTTTTAATGCTTGACGGCAACTGACAGAATGAACAAGTACAGTAACCAAACTTGTTAGGGGGACCTCTAAACAATCCTGACAAATTTAAGACCCATAAAATTATTGGTGGAGCCTTATACTGGCTATTTTGAGAGTGTAAAAATCAGAAAAAATTGATTTTTGCCTCCAATTGTTCAGTATTTTCCGTTATTCTGAGGTTTTTTTATCTGTTTGATCTAATCTGTATTTTTTAGTTAGTTTAAGGCCAAGAAACAACCATATTCACTAAAAATTTGAATGTTTTGTAGGAAAATAAGATTTGAAAAGTATTTGTGCCAAAAAACATACCGTTATTTGTAATAGCAAAGTCCTTACGGACGACCATTTATCACTCCGGCGATCAACAATCACCACAAAACTTCTATGATTACCTTCTAATCTGGAAACCTTTCTTATCACACAAAAACCATGACAATCTTCCAAAACTTACGGAATAGACTGGAGCATATAAACAATGAGTAAAGAGTAATCTTCAAAAGAAAGTGTGGCTCTCGAATCAGGAAATGTTACAATTGACAACCCGTCGTTTGTCCTTGCTCCGGACAAAAGCGCATACCGGGTTGCCAGAATATCAGACATATCTTTGATTTTGATTCGATCCGCCCCAACTGTCAGGTATCCATCTGAAAATACATTTTGTTTTTGTTTTGTCAATATCAAGTTATATATCAATACCCCATTGATCATCTTGATCATCATCTTCTGAATCAAACGCATTCCTTTCGTTCAACACTGAACTGGTCATAAATGGATGACGTGAACGTTCCACTATCGATTGATAGCCAAAATCGTTCAGTAGATTCACACATTCCAAGTCGTTCTGAAAATCAATTTTCTCATTTACCTTTTTTTTAAATTCAAAAATACCCTTTTTGGAAACTTTAGTAAAGTCAACAACAATTATTATGAATATTAAAAATATTTATTTGAAATATTCATAAAACTTGTCAATTATGCGCATTTCTACTCGCTTTATTTAACAAGTCATTAATTATTAAATAAAGTGAAGATTTGAAAATAATAAAAAATCCTAGCGGGTTACGTCAGCTCACAAATTAGATACATATGTTACTATCCCAGAGAATTCAATACTTCCGAGTGGGTTAATTATGATAAAAATTAAGAAAAATCAAGAAAACTATAATCAGTCTAATTTTTGAATTCCCCTAATATTTTCACGAAGCCATATGTTTTTTTTTTCTGTAAAAATAATCTTCCATGTTTTCGCTTCTCTTCGAAATTTTTTATGGTTGTTCCAGAGCACTAAAAAGAAAAATGAGATGTTTTGAAAACAAAAAAAACTAAGACGATTATTATACAAGGTAGTGTTTTGAGACAAATTTGGATTACTTTGGTTCAATTTTTATGAAACGATGAAAAAGTAGTATTTTCTAGAGAACTGGAGGAATTTAGATTTTTTTAAAGAGATTCAGCTGAATAAACGTTCAGGAAATGAACTAGGAGCCATAATGTATACAATTCCAGAGATAGTTTTGTTATCGTAAAGCCCAGTTCTTACCCGAAGTTGTCGAAAATCCGTATCCATATCATAGAAAAATGCTGGTGCCTCTATAAACTGCTCATTTGTACTAGAACACCTGTAATTAAAATGTATCAATTCCCAAAATGCTAATCCAGAATTACATGGCCAGTGTTCCATCAGAAGTGCTCGCTACATCATTGTTGCAGATTTGAGCATTCTGCATTTCAAACACGGGATTTGTCACAGCCTTCACTTCTGAAACAAAAAAGTTTTCCAAAAAAATTCAATTGAAGGACAAGAAGGATAAAAAAAAGGAAAAGAAAAAATAGAATAGCAAAAAATGAAAAGACATCCTCGAAGACGGATTAAATGTGGGATTGAGATCAGAACAATCAAGCGTTTTTTCATAGATTTTTTTTTCTAAAAAGGATAAATACTGACTTAATAAGAAAAGTTGTTAGAACAAAAAAGAAACACTAAATCAAATTGATAAATTGTTATGACCTTTTAAAGGTAAAATTGGTAAGTTTTTCTTATTGATATTTTGGAAATGTATACTGAGAATTTTTCTGTTGAATTAATGTAGTGTGATTTTTTCTGAATCCTGTAAAAATATTGGATTTTTTTCAATTGGCTTCATGAAAAATAATGACATTTGAAGGGTTACAAAATTTTGGTTTTCAGAAAAATAGAGGTCAAAGTTCTGAATGGCAAGCTTTTTTTTTGTTAATCATCCTCAAGTCAATTAAAATGGACTGTTCTAGGAACAAAAAAGAGGGGAAGAGGTAAAAGAAACAGAAAAGCCTATATTAAATGAAGAAGCATTTCCAGTTCGGTATAATCAAAAAAAAGGGGAAGCAGAACGTAGACAATAAACAAGTGAACTGTAGTTGACAAAGAACCTCTGATATAGTTCTAATGGGTTTTCAAAGATAGTATCTCAGCATAATATTAAGAATGTGCTGTTTTTCATTACTGATTTCTTTTAGATCTTTTACTACATTAAGAATCATAATTTTTCAATCACGAACTTTGATATCAACCTTTACCTCCTTGCTCTGTAAAATTATGTTTCTCTATTATTTCCAAAAGTGAGCGTTCTCAAAAAAAAATTTTTTATGATAGGCTTTTCGATAAATTAATTTTCTGTCCAGTTTCATAAAAGCGATCAACTTGTTCATCACCTCAACCATCTGCTACCATGTCTATTTGGAACCTGTGTGAGCATATACACCTATGTGTACCAAAAAATGATACACACGTGTGAGCTTAATGGGTTCTTCTAATGAATTATATTAATTGTTCAAAAGTGAACAGTATATTTTTCAAAAAAAGCTACATTGAAATTTACAAAAAAAAAAAAGCATTGCATAGAAAAATGAGAAGCCAAACAAAAAAGTCATTTGACACAGCATGGAAATTTGAAACTACTGTTTTGTGATGTCAAAATTTGGTTTTTTTTCTAGAAAAAACCACTAAAAGGTCACTGTTGGCTCCGAAGCAACACAGGAACCAGAATCTTTGAATTCCATAGCAAGGTTAGACTGGAATCCTCTCCATCCAAAGTTAGTCAACAAAACAAACAAATAATAAGAAAAACATATCTTCAATTATTTTGTAACTTCATTTAGCCTCCGAATGGCCTACTTGAAGTGCATTAGAAGACAGACATGTTTCGTTTTTTTTGTTTCTTTCTCACTGACTATATATTCAATTATTCTCTATAGTTTAGTAGTAGGTCTTTTTTCACTTCGCTTTTTCGCCCCACACATTCAATTATACATTATTCGGCCAATTATCCAGATTTTTGTTGTGTCGTCCACTATGAGAACAAAACAAAAAAATAAGCAGAGAAAGAAAATGTGAGAAAAAGGAGAAGAAGGCGAATTTTTGCATAGATACACACATATTTACATGCATACATGTATTGACCGAAAAGCACAATAGAAAATGCTGTGCATATATGATTCCTTTGTTTTTCCTAACCCCGACAACAATCCCGTGTTTGTGGTGTTTCGAACAACAACAAGAAGAAAAAGCTGCATTCCTCTTGGGGTGACAGCGAGGAAGAAAAAAAAACTTTTGCATTAATTATTCTTTTTTTTTCTAGTTATTTTCAGAGGAAGTTGAGATTTCGAAATACATACATACAATGGTTGGTAGTTTTTCTAATTGGATTTTTCTCTGGTCTAATTGGAAATTTTTTTCGTGTTGGTAAATGTGGAAAATATGCACTTGCAGAGGATCAATCATCAAAGCGAAATCAGATAAAAATGTAAAAATAGAAACATTTTATGGACAATCTTGAAATGACGTAAAGCTTCAATTATATGTGGGTACATAAAAATACACAAATTCGTAGTGTAGATGTCGTAAGCCACTAAAAATGAATTGTTATACAGAAATGGAAAAAAAAGTGTGAAATGTTTATTCGGAACAAAAGAGGATGTGTTCAAAAAAGATTATATTCAGATGTTGTATTTAAAAAAAAAAAAAACGGTGACAGAATTACAATGATAACTCTGAGTTACTGGCTCTTTAACGAATTTTGTTAAGCTTACCAAAAAATATTAGTTTTTTATGGTTAAACCCAGATGAATAGAAGAAAGAAGTGTAATTTTTTCATACAAATCATAACATCAAGAAATATCTCAAAATTAAACTCATATTCAAGCTGAAATATTGAGAATTAAAGAATAAACTTTTCAGAAAAACACATTTAATATAACGAGAAAAATAAAAATGATTATCTCAGTAAATCAAGAGAATATATAGTGAAAAAAAGTGCTTCCCAGTTCAACTGAGGTTTTGTTTGTACAGGTTTCAATTTTATTTGAACATACGCCGTTGTATTAGGAAGTTCAGACAAAACATAGGTTGCTATTAGTTATTGGGAAAATATCACAAAAAAGAAAAACTTGGAAACACTTTTCATTAAAACTACCGTACATCAATGTTTACATAATATCAAGCGAAAAAAAAATATTCATTGACCCCGAGAAAAAACCAACAAGTTTATTTTCTGTCCTCGGAAAAATTTTCGTTTTTTTTCGAGTAGTAGTATAACTAGATTTGGATATTTATATAGAAGTTTTTTTTGTCAGACGAAGTGACCCTTCTTTTCTGAGAAAGAAAAAAAAAATGAAAAAAGAACATAAAACCAATAGCGACACATATATGGTTAAAAAGGAGAAGCAGCATAATTAAAAACGAAAAGGCATACATAGTGGAAAAAAGCTGCACAGCAAAAGCATCGGGAGGCAAAAAAGTGATGGAAAAGGATGAATACAACTGACTCGTCTGTCCCTTTTTTTTGGTTGGTCTCTAGGCATGCACACAACGCGGCAGAGGCAAAAAATATATTGGAAAAAGAGAAAGAGTATGAGTTTTAGGGGCTTCTTCCAATGTTTTCTCTATGTTGAATTAATTTCAAAGTGTTTTTTTTTCTTTTTTTCAGTTGAACAGAAAAATGAGGATCGAATTTCGGTTAAATGGGTTTTTTCTCTTGTTTTTCTGATGGTTTGAGAAATTTATAAGGGAGGGAGGGAGGGAGGGAGGGCTTGTAATGGAATTGAATAAAATAAAATTTATTTTCAAACAATAAAATTGGATTATTTTTATAATTCGTTTTTCATTGCTTTATCGATCAGAAATTCCCCATTTTTCTGAGACTTTGACTAGAAAAAAACTATACTTCGAAACATTGAAAATTATCATATAAATTGGTGAAAAAATGAAATAATGAACACCCAAACTAAAAAAAGAGAAAACAATATCTCGTTTTTTTCCGGAAAGAGAAAAACCCAACAACCTACATTGAAGACAAAACAAAGAAGGATCGGAAGAATCATCAAACAATAGTTTAGGTTTTCGACATTTGTTGTCAAACAGAAAAACACAACCGGGAAATGAGTATCCGAAAATAAAAATGCGCGGAACATACACACACATATAGACAAAAAACGGCCGCTAGCAAACATTCCGCGCAAAAACGGAAGGTTCTCAAATAACAGAAATAAAAACGGCGAGCAGTGAAATGAATAAAATTTCGGGAAAACAACACATTTGAACCGGAGAATATACATATGATACTTGGTTTGTGTGTGTGTGTGTGTTTTTTTTTAGTGGATATTAAAAAGGTGGACATAGAAAAAGTTACTTTTGACTTTATGAAAATAAACAAAAAAAAAATAACTAGACCGTATCATGATTCACATATGTATATAGTTTCAAACGTTTCGCATTTTTTAGAGAAAAAATCAAACTGACAATGAGCACCGGGAAATCAACTATTAAATGTTTCTAGACATGCTCTTGTACTTCAAACAAATTATTCACACAATTATGATACAATGACGGCAAAAAAAAGTCTGAATGAATTAGGCAAAAAGTGGACCCGAATACAATAATTTGTGAAAGAACTGGATTGAAAGAACCAAAACGTTTGGTTGAGATGTAAGAATTTGAGCTGAAAATTTCGCAAGGAATTGGAGAAGCATTTCTCAAACTTGGTTGAAAATAATCACAGACTTTGGTTCGGTTTTTCGTACAATTCGTAATTTGACATGCACCATCTCATTTCCTACTTCTGGATTCGTTCAATCAGTTTTCGTGTTCTGACTCTTTCTAATTGTGTTCCATTTTCCGCCGATTTTTGTCAAAAAGTCCAAGTTCAGCGACTAGTTCATTTCCTGTTTCACTCTGAAAAAAAAAAGTTTTTACATAAGTAAAGTCTGCTCAAGATTGTTCTTAAACATTTGCTTTTCAACTTCCCACCACGAAATCAATTTTGGTTTTTTTTCACACAGGTTTCTTATTTTGAGTTACATTTTCTCACGTTTTCAATCGAACATTGTATTATACAAAAAAAACAAACAAACCAACGAATTTTTCCTACCATGAGAATAATTTCCTAGCCTGAAAAATCCAAGCTGCAAAAAATGATAGAACAGATCATGATTTTTAAATTTTTCACAGCAACCTCTTTCAATGAAGAAACCTGAAATAACTAATTTTCAAAATAATTATTTGATTTCGAGCAAAATGTTAGAAACTGTTTCAATAGAATAGCAATTCTGAGAAAATCGATCATTTTCTTCACCTTTGTCCTATAATAAGAATTTTCCTTTTTTGACAAAAAATAGAATTTTTTTCTTGAACCAATAACTTTTTGTAGATAAGAACACAAAATATGCACGTCGATCAACCGTTCTACTGTCAGATAAGGGTTTTTTGAGTGAAAGGTGGCTAAAAATGTCAATTAGGGATGATATAAAAGACATGATGCACCCAACATTAGGTACCTCTTGAAATGAAGTCGTTTATTTTGGCTTCACTGGTGGCATTGGCATTGGCCGCCGCCCCAGCTTTTGAGCACATTTACGAACCAAAGAATGAATATGTCTACAAATTCGATGGACTTATTCTTTCTGGACTTCCAACTTCTCAATCATCCGACATGTCTCAAACAAGAATCTCTGCTCGCGCTCGTCTCCAAGCTATCGATGACCGTCATATCCACCTCCAATTGATCAAGATCGAAGTTGCTGCTTCGAACAGAGTTGAATCATCGGAAGAGCAATATCCATCTCTTAAATCTCGTCAATTAAATGATGAACACAGAGAGATTCTTGAATTGCCAGTTCGCGCTCAAATCAAGAATGGTCTTGTTTCGGAAATTCAATTCTCTAACGAAGATACTGAATGGTCGAAGAATGTCAAGAGATCTGTTCTCAACATGGTTTCTTTCGTTCAAAAACAACCAATCGAAGAACTCGAATCTCAATCGAACAGCAATGAGCAAGAACTTCAATCATTCTTCATCAACGAGAAGACCATCGAAGGAGATTGCCAAGTCGCCTACACCATCAACCGTGAAGATGCCAAGACAATCATCACCAAATCAGTCAACTTCGAGAAATGTACATCGAGACCACAAGCTGTTTATGGTGAACAATTCTTGGAGCCAGTTCAACAAAAAGAAGAATCATTCAAGCCACAAACTGTTTACACTTACACTTTGGAAGGTGAATTGTTGAAGGAAGTCGAAGTTCGTTCGATCTACACTCACAATGTCAATGGACAAGAAGTCATGAAGACCGAAACCCGCTCAAAGCTCACTCATGAAGAAACTGTTGAAATCAACAAGGAAATCAAGAAGGTTAAACTATATTCACCATATTTTTTCACAAAAAACCTTTTTTCAGGTCCAAGGAGAGCCAGAAGACATCATCTACACAACCAAATGGGAAGAATCTGTTGAAGATTTCTACAAGAACGGAGATGCCGCTGAAGTTAACCCATTCAAGCACATTTCCAGCGAGGAAAAACTTGAGATCATCAGAAAAATTTTCGAGAAAATTCCAGACAATACCAACAATGATCCAGAGACTGTCCACCAATTCGCTCGCCTTGTTCAAGTTTTGCGTACTGCTACACAAGAGGAATTGAAAGAATGGAATGACGACCACAAGGTAAGAGAACATTCAGAAGATTTATCAAAAACTTTTGATTTAGACTCAAGAAATTCTCAACCGCGCATTTGCTGTCGCTGGAACAAGAAACACCATTGAGCACCTCATCAGAAACATCATCGAGAAACAATACGTTTCACCAATCATGGCTGCTCAACTCTTGAAATCAATCCAAGAAACTCCATACCCATCCGAGAGAATCGCTGATATCCTCATCAAGTTCGCCGAAACACAAAGAGAACAATTTGTTCTTCGTCAATCAGCTTGGCTCGCCGTCGGATCTGTTGTTCGTGGTGTTGTTTCACAAAGAGTTCAACAAAACCAACTTGTCCGTGAGAACACCCGTGATTTGAAGCAAAAGTTCTTGCGTGTGTTCTTGAATCTTTTCCGTGACTCTGAGAAGACATACGAGAAGGTTTTGGCTTTGAAAACCCTCGGAAACGCTGGAATCGATATCTCAGTCAACGAAATCAACTCAATCATCAATGACCAACGTCAACCTCTTGTTGTTCGCAGAGAAGCTGTTGATTGTCTTCGTCTTCTGGACAATGCCATGCCACTCAAACTCCAAAGAGTTCTCCTCCCAATCTACAAAAACCGTCAAAATGCTCCAGAACTCCGTATGGCTGCTTTGTGGAGATTGATCCAAACCAGACCACAACAATCTGTTTTGACTCAAATCGTCTACCAAATGGAGAAAGAATCCAATCAACAAGTTCAACAATTCACATTCCACATCTTGAAACAATTCAGCAAATCAACCAACCCACAATACCAACAACTTGCTGTTGATTGCTCAGATGTTCTCTCATTCACCCAATTCAGACTTCCAAGAGAAACCCCAGTCAACTCATGGTTCACTCAACTTCCATTGTTTGCCCAACAACTTCTCTCTGGAGTTCAATTCGATTCATTGAAAATGTCCTCGAAGAACTCGTATCTTCCAAAGGAAATTCAAGTCTCCCTCGAATCAGTCTTCGGTGAGAACTGGAACAAATATCTTGCTCAATTTGGATTCAATCAACAATCATGGGAAATGAGAAATGATTGCAATAATATGAATCGTAGAAACTCTGACAACAAATTCAACATTGTCAAAGATTTGGCAAATAAATTGAACATTGCGGTTCGCCAAAGCGAGAAGAAAGAGGACTCGTTTGCCATGGCTTATTTGAGATACAAGAATATGGATTATCTTGTTCTTCCAATCGACCAAGAGCTCAGCCAGATGATGGGGAAACTCAAATACGACCTTTTTGTGAAAGGAATCAAAGGAGAAGTGAAAATGGATGAACACCACTTCGCCGCCTTCTTCTATGAAATCGAACGCAGAATCCCAACCACTCTTGGTTTCCCAATCACTATTTCCGGAAAGGTTCCAACTGTTGCTTCGATTGAAGGAAAAGTTTCACTCAACACTGAAAGAAGAGGATTGGAACTTCATGTTGATGTCAAGCCATCCATCGCTGCTACTCACATCTTCGAAATGAGAATGATGACACCATTGTTCGAACAAGGAGTTAAATCAACACAATCATTCACCTCATTCACACCACTCAAAATGGAATCAACAATCGATATTGTGAAATTTGATTCAACTGTGAAAACCAAGATCACAGTTCCAAAGAATCAAAAATCAAGTGTCAAAATCTCGAGCCGCCCAGTTGTTTTCATCCGTTTCCCAGGAGAATCGAGCGAAACTGAAGAGAAGACTGTCCTTGTCAAACGATTGGATGACATCACCACTGAAGTTTCGGAAACCGTGAAAATGTTCGGACTTGAACTCACTGCTAGTGGAAACTGGTTGAGACAATGGAGTCTTGAAAACATTCTTTTCGCTGCTCAAGAAATGGAATTCACCATTGTCAACAAGCATAAGACCGCTGAATTCACAGAAACTACAGTTATCAAAATGAGCGAAGAAAATGATCCAGAACAATTCTACAAGCAACTACCCAGTGGAAAATCGAGCGAATTGCTTCGCAAGCCAATTGAACAATTGAAAGAATTGAAGAAGGATTCATATGTTATGGGAGTCAACATTGACTACACCTTGAAAGGACCAGAAGGCCATGAATACAATGCTGATATCAAAATCGCTGGTAACCGTATTTTGTCGCAATGGAAGATTGATATTAGCAGACCAGACAACAAATGGAGTTTGAACGCTGAAATGATTGAGGTTGGACCAGAAAGTGTTTTGAGAATCGAAGACCTTCGTGAACCAAAAGGACTAATCATCATGAAGACACAATGGGGAGCATCAAACAAGAAGAACACCTGGGAAATGGTTGCTCGACTTGGACAATCTGATGAACAAAAGAAGTACCAACAAAGATTGGAGAGACAAACTGAGATGTCAGAATACGAAAGATTCATCAAATCAGGCCGATTGAACCAATTGGATGTTATTGCTCAATACAAACTTGATCAATCAACTGAACAAATCTTGAACTATCTTTGCCGTCCAGTCAACAGATATTTGAACAAATACATGTCTGTTGAAGATCAACAAAACGAAGACAACCAAGTTCAATTCAAATTGACAGTTGACCCAATCACTCGCAGATATCTTAATGTCACCATCCAAACTCCAGAACAACAATATCAACTCGAGAACACTGAAGTTCCAAGAGTCAATCTTCCAACTGTTGCTCACTTGAGATTGTCTGAAGATCAACCACGATGCGAAGTCACCAGAAAGAATGTCAAGACTTACGATGGTTTGCGCTTCTCTGCTCCACTCACATCCTGCTACTCGGTCATCGCTAAAGATTGCTCGCAAAATCCAGAATTCGCAGTTTTGGCCAAGAGAGATTCAAAGAATTCAGAACTGATTGTCAAAATTCTCTACCGCAATCAAACATTTATTTCTTCAAAGAAAAATGGAATGATCGGATTCAATGAACAAACGGATGAACGTGTCTCTTACTCAGGGTAAGTTCATAACAAAAGTGTATTCCTATCACATATTTTATTTTTCAAGGACCGAAAGTGATTCGGATGCAACATTCAAAGCTAGTTTCGGAGAAGTTACCTATGATGGAGAAATGGTTACATTTGCCCAAGACTTCAGCGAGGGACACTTACCACTCTGCGGACTTTGCGGAAGCAACGACGATAACGTGAGTGTATGCCGAAATTCACATGTATCATTATTCTTCAGACTGAAAACGATATGAGAACTGCTCGCGACGAAGAAACTGACGATGTCGAAACATTGCACAGATCATACATTTTGGATGATGAAGAATGTGAAATTGAAGAGGATGTTGTTTCAGACAAGAAGAACTACAGAAAAATGTCGAGAAGCCAAAGATATTCATCTGAAGAACAAGATAACGAATATGAAACTGAAGAAAAGGAAAACAAAGAAAACAGTGAGTACTGCACACATATTTTGAATGAAAAATAATTCCTATTTTCAGACTTGATCAAGAGAACCGAAGTCAAGGAATTCCCTCACCGTATCTGCTTCTCATTGGAAGGTGTCCCAGCTTGTCGCCGTGATTATGAAGAACAAGACACAGTTGAACAAAAGGTCAAATTCACCTGCTTGCCAAGACACGATTCTGAAGCTCGCCGATTGTTGAAGGCTGCTAACAAGAACACTGTTCTTGACTTGAAATCTCGTCCAGTTTCATTCGTCGAAACAATCACTGTCCCAACCCAATGTGAATATGCTTATTGAGCCAAGCTCGCGATTCAACATTTAGTCTGATGTCATAAAACTGGCTGTAGTTGTTTTTTTTTTTTGCAAGTTTCACAATAAATTCGTTTTAATTTTAAAAAAAAATGTTATATGTATGTATATAAAACTTCATCCTCATCATCTGGAAATAAGTACAAGGACACATCTGGAAATAATGTAAATACATAGTTCAATATAAACTTCAAACCTTGACTTTTTTTTCCGAGGATGACACTTTTCTCAATTTTGTTTTCAATCACCGAAGCTGATACACAGAAAAATGCATGATGTTCTTGAAGAAAGGTTCAAATAAAAATATTGAAAGTACTCCGAACTAAATTGTGTGTTGAGTGAAAATGATAAACGTTGATATGTGATAACTTGGTATAAAACATGATCTGCAAACACGATCCAATATTTTTGATATAATTCATCCAATTTTCTAGTTGCATGGATACGTAGGGCATCGCAAGATAGTGATTTTCAACAATCCTTCTGTTATCTTTGCTTCGTACAATCATATTATGTCGGCGTTTGTATTTTTCTCATCAACTTTAAAAATATCTCCAATAAAAACAGAATTTGAAACCGTATATTTTGTAGAAAATTGGGCTAAATCAGCCAATACTCCTTCTTTTTCTGAAAAGCTGTATGAGACTGATACTTCGCAAATTGTGGAAATGAAGTATTTCTCGATAATTGACGGAAAAATTGTGAAAAAAAATGATGATTATTGAACGTCATAGAAACTAATTTTCAGGAGGAAAAACCGTTCCGATGACATGGGAAAAGTTACGTTGTATTCTATTTTTAGTGAGTGTAGGTGATTATTTTGAGACGATGAATGTTGTTAATGAAGCATAGAGAAAAAAATATATCTGGACAATATAAACCTTAATCACTGAAAAACAAAATCCAAGATACACTCAAATCTTATCTGTAATGTTACTTGTAAAGCAGTTTTAGATAAAAAAATTCCCCAATACTAAATTTTCATCAAGGTTTTGAATATATCAAATATGTTTTCCAAACATTTGTGTAAGAAATGAAATAGTTTTTTTTTCCAAATGCTTGTACATGAAATGAAATCGACTATAATTTAATATTCACGGTTTTTGATAATATGTTTAGAAAAAAATGTTCTCGATATACATTTTTTTGTTTTTGAGTATATGTACAAATTGTTCAAACTGTTTTCGTTTTTATCGACAAAAGAACATAACCACAAAAACAAAAGTTAAAACTTATTTATTGAAAAATTCACAAAAAAAAACAACTACAGTCAGTTTTATGACATCAGACTAAATGTTGAATCGCGAGCTTGGCTCAATAAGCATATTCACATTGGGTTGGGATAGTGATTGTTTCGACGAATGAAACTGGACGAGATTTCAAGTCGAGAACAGTGTTCTTGTTAGCAGCCTTCAACAATCGGCGAGCTTCAGAATCGTGTCTTGGCAAGCAGGTGAATTTGACCTTTTGTTCAACTGTGTCTTGTTCTTCATAATCACGGCGACAAGCTGGGACACCTTCCAATGAGAAGCAGATACGGTGAGGGAATTCCTTGACTTCGGTTCTCTTGATCAAGTCTGAAAATAGGAATTATTTTTCATTCAAAATATGTGTGCAGTACTCACTGTTTTCTTTGTTTTCCTTTTCTTCAGTTTCATATTCGTTATCTTGTTCTTCAGATGAATATCTTTGGCTTCTCGACATTTTTCTGTAGTTCTTCTTGTCTGAAACAACATCCTCTTCAATTTCACATTCTTCATCATCCAAAATGTATGATCTGTGCAATGTTTCGACATCGTCAGTTTCTTCGTCGCGAGCAGTTCTCATATCGTTTTCAGTCTGAAATTCATAAAAAATAAAATGTAATCTGGTATAGACCTACGTTGTCATCGTGATTTCCGCAAAGTCCACAGAGCTCATATTGTTTGTCCGATCGAGAATTTCGATCAAATCTGACGTTCTCTCCATCATACTCAACTTGTCCAAATTCAGTTTGCACAAATATACCGTTTCCAAGACTAAAAAATTGCATGTTAAACAAAAGTCAACATTTTTTTTCAAACTCACGTGCCATAATTGAATGAGCTATCACCATCATAGACATATTCACCATTTTTCTTTGAAATTTCAAGTTTTCCGTCGCGGTAGAGAATCTTGACTTTCAAGAGATCTGAGTTCTTCGAATCTCTCTTGGCCAAAACAGCGAATTCTGGATTTTGCGAGCAGTCTTTAGCAATGACCGAGTAGCAGGATGTGAGTGGAGCAGAGAAGCGCAAGTCATCGAAAGTCTTGACATTCTTTCTGGTGACTTCGCATTGTGGTTGATTCTCGAAAAATTGTGGACGAGCAAGAGTTGGAATATGTATCTTTGGAACTTCGGTGTTCTCGAGTTGATATTGTTGTTCTGGAGTTTGGATGGTGACATTAACATATCTGCGAGTGATTGGGTCAACTGTCAATTTCAATTGAACTTGATTGTATTCGTTTTGTTGATCTTCAACAGACATGTATTTGTTCAAATATCTGTTGACTGGACGGCAAAGATAGTTCAAGATTTGTTCAGTTGACTGATCAAGTTTGTATTGAGCAATAACATCCAATTGGTTCAATCTGGCAGATTTGATGAGTCTTTCGTCTTCTGGCATCTCAGTTTGTTTCTCCAATCTTTGTTGGTACTTCTTTTGTTCAGCAGATTGTCCAAGTCGAGCAACCATTTCCCAGGTGTTCTTCTTGTTTGATGCTCCCCATTGTGACTTCATGATGATTTGTCCTTTTGGTTCACGAAGTTCTTCGATTTCCTTCACTCTTGTTGGCAATGACCAAATGATTTCAGAGTTTGAAGTCCATTTGTTGTCTGGTGTGCGAACATCAATCTTCCATTGAGAAAGTTTTCCACATGTCGAAACAACTGAGTTGAAGTTCAGAGTGAATTTCTGGTTTTCTGGTCCTTCCAATGTGCATTCGACAATATTTTCTCTAGCCATTCTGGTATCATCCTCGACCTTTTCCAGTTGTTTGATTGGCTCGCAAACTGCTTCTCTTTTCCTCAGAGATTTGCTTGATGATATCCTTCATACTTTGTTTTCCAGTCTTCAAATTAGTCGTTTGGACTATTTCAACGGTTTTGTGCTTATTGAGGACAGTCAATTCCAAATCTTGAGCAGCCAAAAGAACATTTTCAGCATTCCATTGTCTCAATACATTTCCATTAGCAGTGAATTCAAGTCCGAACATTTTCATGGTCTCTGAAACTTCAACAGTGTTGTCATCCAATTGCTTGATAATAACAGTCTTCTCTTCAGTTTCGGTTAAGTATCCAGGGAGACGGAAGTAAACAACTGGATAGTTCGAGATTTTGACACTTGATTTTTGGTTCTTTGGAATTGTAATCTTGGTTTTCAATGTTGGATCAGAGCTTGAAATCTCGATTGTTGATTCAATTTTCAATGGTGTGAATGAAGTGAATGATTGAATTGATTTGACTCCTTGTTTGAACAATGGTGTCATCATTCTCATTTCGAAGATGTGAGTGGCAGCGATGGATGGCTTGACATCAACGTGAACGTTCAATCCTCTTCTTACAGTTTTGAATGAAACGTTTCCTTCAATCGAAGCAACAGTTGGAACCTTTCCGGAAATAGTGATTGGGAAACCAAGAGTGGTTGGGATTCTGCGTTCGATTTCATAGAAGAAGGCGGCGAAGTGCTCATTTTTCATCTCCCATTTAGAGTTGGTTTTGTCATTCAAAAATTTTTTATATCCATTGATGGTTGTCTCGAATTGTTCGTCGACTGGAAGAATAAGATAATCCATGTTCTTGTATCTCAAATAAGCCATGGCAAAAGTATCCTCTTTCTTTTGATTTTTGCGAACAGCGATATTCAATTTTTTGGCCAAGTTCTTGATGATTTCGAAATTGTTTTCTGAAGCCTCAACATCACGTGTGTATTCGATATCATACATATCCCATGATTGTTGGTTGAATCCGAATTGAGCAAGATATTTGTTCCAGTTCTCACCGAAGACTGATTCGAGGGAGACTTGAATTTCCTTTGGAAGATACGAGTTCTTCGAGGACATTTTCAATGAATCGAATTGAACTCCAGAGAGAAGTTGTTGGGCAAACAATGGAAGTTGAGTGAACCATGAGTTGACTGGGGTTTCTCTTGGAAGTCTGAATTGGGTGAATGAGAGAACATCTGAGCAATCAACAGCAAGTTGTTGGTATTGTGGGTTGGTTGATTTGCTGAATTGTTTCAAGATGTGGAATGTGAATTGTTGAACTTGTTGATTGGATTCTTTCTCCATTTGGTAGACGATTTGAGTCAAAACAGATTGTTGTGGTCTGGTTTGGATCAATCTCCACAAAGCAGCCATACGGAGTTCTGGAGCATTTTGACGGTTTTTGTAGATTGGGAGGAGAACTCTTTGGAGTTTGAGTGGCATGATGTTATCGAGAAGACGAAGACAATCAACAGCTTCTCTGCGAACAACAAGAGGTTGACGGCGGTCATTGATGATTGAGTTGATTTCGTTGACTGAGATATCGATTCCAGCGTTTCCGAGGGTTTTCAAAGCCAAAACCTTCTCGTATGTCTTCTCAGAGTCACGGAAAAGATCCAAGAACACACGCAAGAACTTTTGCTTCAAATCACGGGTGTTCTCACGGACAAGTTGGTTTTGTTGAACTCTTTGTGAAACAACACCACGAACAACAGATCCGGCGGCAAGCCAAGCTGATTGACGGAGAGCGAATGATTGTTTTGATTGGGCCAATTTGATAAGAAGATCAGCAATTTTTTTGGATGGATATGGAGTCTCTTGAATTGATTTCAAAAGTTGGAAACTTCTGAACATTTCCTTTTCCCCATCTTCGATGATGTGTTCAATGACGTGCTCGATGGTGTTTTTGGTTCCAGCAACGGCAAGAGCGCGGAGGACGATTTCAGGGGTCTAGAAAAACAATTTTCAGAAATTTGAAGAAAAAATTTTGCTCTCACCTTTTCATTTTTGTGATATTGTTTCAATTCATCGCGAGTTGCTGTACGCAAATGATGCACAAGGCGAGAGAAGAGATGAACACTCTCTGGATCATTGGTCTTCTTGTTTTGAATGCGCTCAAGAATTTCGTCGATCATCTCGAATTTCTTCTCGCTGGTGAAACGTCTGAATGGGTTGACTTCAGCGGCATCTCCGTTCTTGTAGAAATCTTCAACAGATTCTTCCCATTTGGTTGTGTAGATGATGTCTTCTGGCTCTCCTTGGACCTGAAAAAAGGTTTTTTTGTGAAAAAAATGGTGATATATAGTTTCTAACCTTCTTGATTTCCTTGTTGATTTCAACAGTTTCTTCATGAGTGAGCTTTGAGCGGGTTTCGGTTTTCATGACTTCTTGTCCATTGACATTGTGAGTGTAGATCGAACGAACTTCGACTTCCTTCAACAATTCACCTTCCAAAGTGTAAGTGTAAACAGTTTGTGGCTTGAATGATTCTTCTTTTTGTTGAACTGGCTCCAAGAATTGTTCACCATAAACAGCTTGTGGTCTCGATGTACATTTCTCGAAGTTGACTGATTTGGTGATGATTGTCTTGGCATCTTCACGGTTGATGGTGTAGGCGACTTGGCAATCTCCTTCGATGGTCTTCTCGTTGATGAAGAATGATTGAAGTTCTTGCTCATTGCTGTTCGATTGAGATTCGAGTTCTTCGATTGGTTGTTTTTGAACGAAAGAAACCATGTTGAGAACAGATCTCTTGACATTCTTCGACCATTCAGTATCCTCGTTATCAAATTGAATCTCCGAAACAAGTCCGTTCTTGATTTGAGCGCGAACTGGCAATTCAAGAATCTCTCTGTGTTCATCATTCAATTGACGAGATTCAAGAGATGGATATTGCTCTTCTGATGATTCAACTCTGTTCGAAGCAGCAACTTCGATCTTGATCAATTGGAGATGGATATGACGGTCATCGATAGCTTGAAGACGAGCGCGAGCAGAGATTCTTGTTTGAGACATGTCGGATGATTGAGAAGTTGGAAGTCCAGAAAGAATAAGTCCATCGAATTTGTAGACATATTCATTCTTTGGTTCGTAGGTGTGCTCAAAAGCTGGGGCGGCGGCCAAGGCCAATGCCACCAGTGAAGCCAAGAAGATCGACTTCATTGCAAGACGGTACTTTCTGATGCATCAGCCCTCTCTTAAATACCTTGTTTTATTGACATTCGAGCCACCTTTCACTCAAAATTCCAAGAAAATTTCTTATCTGTGGTTTGATAGACACATGCTCTTGTTTTCTTATCTTCTAATTTCATTTTGGAATAGAACACTTTCCCAGTCATCTTATTTCTCAAGAAAGCGAATATCTCGCCCATTCATCCAATTACACATTTTAACATTCAATACAATACAAAAACAAAATTTTTTGCCGCCATGCGATTAAAAACCAAAGAGAAGAGACAAGATTTCTGGGCGGATAGTGAAATGACCCAGAAAAATGAAAGCCAAAATGTTTGTGAGCGACGGAAGAACTAGGACACACTTCTTCTTCTTCTCCTTCTCCTTCTCCTTCTTCTCGGCGACTACTATCATTCGTTGTTGATGTCATTCGACCACTTTTATCCTGTCCTTCTCATATCGTTTGTCATATTTTTCATATCTCCTAAAATCTTCATCTCTGCATTTTCATCCATTGAATGCGTTCTGAAACCAGTTTCATTTCTAATCACTCCCTTTAAATCATTTCGTAATTACTTAGATATCCTAAAAATCAAACACTTCTGAAACCGAACACTCAACAAAAAAAAACTGGATTTTTTCTGACCTCAATATTAATGATTGCGAAAAACCACATTTAATCGCCACTTTTTTTCGTTGAAAAGAGACGGAACTGTGAAATGCCAAGAAACCGATCGACTGTATCCGATTTGACCTTTTTTACGAGGATTTGGATAGGATTATTTGTTTAGTTTCACAGTCTTGGGTACTTTGTTCAAGAAGTACTTTCACAATCTTCTCGTTTTTGAAACATAGTTATAGATTGTTCTTGTAAGATGGGCTATTTTTTCATAGTTTGAGAATAGTAATGAGCACAAAAATATCAAAAGGTCAAAAGTGTTCTCAGATAGAAATCATTATCTCCTGAGTAATAAAAAAACTCATCCAGATAAGAAAAAAAACTTGTTGTGATCACAAACTATCGGATTGACCAGAGTTGTAACTGTAAAGTTTTAGCCAAAGCTGCCGACAGCCATTTTTAACACACTAATCACAAAATTATCGAACAGGTAGGAAGCCTTAAAGTATCAGATCAGAGAGAATGGGACTTGATAAAGTTACGAAACCGTATTTTTGACATCTATGAATCAAAGAATCAAAATATCAAAAATTCAAATGTAAGAGAATTTAGGTTGATAAAAATGAAATCCAAAAACTTTTTTTTTGCAAATTGCTTGGGTTTAAAAAAAAATTGCTGTTGTGTTTTGTAGAACGAGATACGACTTTTGTTTCTATAAAAAAATTTGCAAAGATTGGGGATTTTGTAGAAAAAAACTTCAATCAGAATCAGATTTTTGTTTTTTGCATAATTATATTTTGATTTTTCACTTCCTATTCATCAAAATCATGATCCACACATCAATTTGACATGTTTTCGTTTCCTATAACTCAAAAACACAAAGGTTTTGATGTTTTCCGAAAATTCACAATCAAAAAATCCCATAAACACCTCACACCTATTGTACTCTTTTTTCATAAAAACCTCTTATACCGGATTCATCTCCCCGCTTGCATGTGACGAAAAACCATTTGGTTGGTCAGTTGAAACTTTTTTACGACATCCAGTTTTTCTCCGCCAATTCATCGTTCCATGAATAAATGGATTTGCATTCATTCATTCATCATCTTGATTAAAATGTACTTTTTCTTCTTTCCCTATGGATCATCATTATCATCCACAAATGGGATGAATGTCAAATTAAGTAAATCGAAATGACCTTCACTTATACAACCTCCGCTCACCGGTCGTATTATTTACATTCTTCTTCTTCTTCTTCATCTTAGTCCCTCCTCCTCCTTTTTGCGCTCCCTTCATCTTTTATTCGGATTCCGACATACCTATGTGTTAATGATATTCATCATTTACACCCACCTCAATTATATTTTCGTTACTGTAGATTAGGAAAAGAGGGTTTTTTTTTCATTCGCATTTTTGTACATTTATAATTTGGGCGCGTACTTATTGCCAGTGTTCTTCCTGCGCAAATTCAAGAGATGTGAGAAGGAGGAGAAAAGCCTCTATGCCGGTTTTCTCATCGACTTCTTCTTCCTATTATTATTGTTATTATGACGAGGATGATGATGATGATGATTCTTTGTATTATTTATAATTCATTTTCCTATTGGTCATTTGTTGTATAGGTTTTGGCAGATCTTGACATTTTATGAATAGTACTGAAGAATTTTTTCACTCAGGGTTGAAGTTTAGGTCTCTAAGTTCCACTTTTCATAGAGACAAGACTTGAGAAATCATGTTATACTTGTTCACCAAGTTCAACATAGTTTTATTTGTTCATTTTTAACAACTTATAGAAGTTTTGTCCTATCCATAATTGGTTAAAGTTAAAATAATTTTAAAATCAGGTGAAAAAACAGAACTCGTTCGTTGTTTAGGTTTAGGCAGATATTGTTATTTCAAAAATAAAGAATTCAAAAAATGTTTTTCCTGTTAGATTTCATAGAACCAGCCATGCTCCAAGGTAGAAATGGGTTCTACGTACCTAAAACTGATTTCTTTAAAACTTTCAGTTCATTTCTACAAATCTCTACAAGTCATCTGTTGTCTGAAACTGGTTCAAGTTTAAGTTTTAGAATAATCAGATGAAAATATGCGAAACTCACACATTTCAAGTTTTTCTGTGACTTTTATTGTTATTTTTACCAAGCCAATAGTTCATATACTTTTTATGTCAAAAATCACAATTTTATCTGTTCCAATCAAGTTTTCTGACATCTTAATTGGGCTTTTAATATTTTTCCTTGATTTTCGATCCGATTTTTCTAAAGTTCTTCATGTATTTTTTCAGATTATTGGGTAATGAGGATACAAATATCATTGCTCCTTCTTATCGGAGCTGCCTTTTTGGCAAACGCTCAAGAAATTAAACCAAAGCCAGAATTATTGCCAGCCGATGAAGCGCCAAAAGATCCAGAAGTTTCGTTCTCCGAGGGAGAACCTTTCGAACTAACAGACAGCGCACTTGATACCACGAAAAATGCTTCAGCTCCAGAACCTGAACCAGAACCAAAACCAGAGCCAGAACCAGAAGTTTCACCAACTCCAGAACCTGAACCAGCTATTAAGTTTGATAATATTGAATCGGAAGATTATGGAGATGTTGCTGAAGCAACTGTTGTTCAACCAGATGAGTTGAACACTGAGGTTATTGAGCAACTTGTTGACCGATTTTTGAACACTGGATCAATTGAGGTAACCTAATAACTGATAACAAAATAAATTTTGAAAAAAAAAATTGTAGAACAAGGACAATAAGGGACCACAATTCGCTAATCCAGCAGCCCAAGCTCTTGTTGGAAGCAGCGATTATTGGAAAACCGAATCTCTTCAAGAAGCTGGATCGATCAAAGATGAAGCGAAAATTAAAGAATGGTTGGCTGGATACGAAGTTGAAGCAATTAAAGTTTTGAGAGAAGTTGCGCTTTCCGGATGGCGTTATTTCAACAACGCCTCCCCACACGCTAAAATGGCTCTTGATGAGGCGGAAGATGTTTTGTCGAAATTCGTTAGAAGCACATCGATGCAAGCCAAACAATTCGATATGGCTTCAGTCGCCGATGATAAGATTAAACGTCAACTCGGATACATTTCTTTCGAAGGAATGTCAGCTTTAGCCCCAAGCAAAGTTGCTGAATTCGGACAAGCTCAAGCTACACTCAATAGAGATTCGAAGGATTCAACTGTTTGTGATAAGGATGTACCCCCACCATGTGCACTTCAGTAAGTTATACGGTTGAGAACCTATTAAAAAAAGTTGAGATTGAAATGTTTAAAAAGTTCATAAATATAAATTATGGACACTCATTGTTTGGTGAGATTTATCTGTAAGATCTACATCTTTCCAATTGAAGATTTATGAGATAAACTATTCCTAAAGATTTGAGGAATAACCAAACAAAATGTGTTTTCCGATAAAATTAATGAAATCACCACTGAAAGAAAAACATTTATTTCAAGAGTAGATATAGTTCCTCAAAGCTATCGTAAAATTCACTTTTCCTCGAGTACCAAAAGTGTTCTCTCTTGGAACAAATGTTTCATTTTAATGATGTTGTTAATATTCATAAAAATGAGACGAAAGTTTTTGAGAACTATTTTGAGAATATTTATTTTTTAAACTAAATAAATACAAACTTTATACTTGTGAATTTTTTTGGCTACTTATAGCCGCTCTTCATATTTTGATACCATCCATTCCAGAAAAATCGATATGGACTCAATTTTCCGCAACGAAAAAGATGCCTCACGTCTTCAACATCTCTGGGTTTCATACGTTACCTCAATCGCTAAATCCAAACCAGCCTACAATAACATCGTCAAAATCTCGAATGAAGGAGCTAAGCTCAACGGTTTCCAAGATGCTGGAGCCATGTGGAGAAGCGCTTTTGACATGTCATCAAAGAACAAGAAACCAGAATTTGATTTGAAGAAACAAGTCGACAAGATCTACTCAACCATTCAACCATTCTATCAACTTGTGAGTATCATTCTCAACAAGAAGTTTTAATTCTGAATATTGTTTTTTTAGCTTCACGCTTACATTCGTCGTCAATTGTCTGGAATTTATTCAAATCCAGCTGGTTTGAGCAAGGACGGAGCTATCCCAGCTCATTTGTTCGGATCATTGGAAGGTGGAGATTGGGCTGCTCATTATGAACAAACTAAGCCATTCGATGAGGAATCAGAAACTCCTGAAGCCATGCTCGCCGCTTTCAATGGCCAAAACTATACCACAAAGAAGATGTTTGTTAATGTAAGTTCCCTTTTTGTTTTAATTTTTTTTAATTAACACTTTTTAGGCTTACCGGTACTTCAAATCTGCTGGTTTCCCAAGCCTCCCAAAATCTTTCTGGACATCATCAATCTTTGCCAGAGTTTGGAGCAAAGATATGATTTGTCAACCACCAGCTGCTTTGGACATGAGAGCTCCAAACGATTTCAGAGTCAAGGCTTGTGCTCAACTTGGTGAACCAGATTTCGAATTGGCTCATTCACTTCTCATCCAAACTTATTACCAATTCTTGTACAAGGATCAAAGCTTGTTGTTCAGAGAACCAGCTTCTCCAGTTATCAGTGAAGCAATTGCAAACGCTTTCGCTCATTTGTCAACTAATCCACATTATTTGTATTCTCAAAAACTTGTACCATCCGAACACTTGGAGATTAAGGATTCTGTCATTATCAACAAACTCTACAAGTAAGTTTGTTGAGTGGAAAGGAAGAAAAACTTGATTATGCATTTTCCAGAGAATCTCTTGAGTCATTCGCTAAACTTCCATTCACAATCGCTGCTGATAACTGGCGTTACGAACTTTTCGAAGGAAAAGTTCCATCGGCTAAAATGAACGATCGTTGGTGGGAAATTCGTAGTCAATACGAAGGAATTCGCTCGCCACAACCATACAACACTTCCAACTTGGATGCTTTGATCCACAATGCTGTTTCACAAGTCACATCTCCAGCCACAAAAACTTTGATCAGTTATGTTCTCAAATTCCAACTTTTGAAGGCACTCTGTCCAGAAGGAACCATTTTGGTAGGTTCATGAAATAATTTGAGGTTCTCACTAAAAAAATTCAGAGCGAAGGATGCATTTTGTCAGAGGATACCACCGAAAAATTGCGTGAAACCATGAAACTTGGATCTTCCATCAGTTGGTTGAAGGCATTGGAGATGATTTCTGGAAAAGGAGAACTTGACGCCGAGCCACTTTTGGAATACTATGAGCCACTTATTAACTGGTTGAGAAATACCAATGAAATTGATCAAGTTGTCATTGGATGGAACGGAGAAGGAACACCATTCACAGCGTAAGTATTATTCCAGCAATAGACGCAACAAACTTATCCAAGTTACACATAACTATTCTGTTTTTTGCAGTGAAGAAATTCCAAAGACCCGTCAACCAGGAGATGGTGGAAACGGACTTCCAAGTGAGGACCGTGTTGCTTTCCCAGGTGGAGAATGTGTCAATGGTCAAGAATGTCTTCTCGATTCCCATTGTAACGGCACAATCTGTGTCTGTAACGATGGATTGTTCACCCTTGAGATTGGAAACACCTTCAACTGTGTTCCATCAAACCCAGCTGATAGTGGATTTGGAGACGGAAAGGGTGGTTTGGTCATCGGACTTTTCAACACCGAAAAAGAAACCACACCAGAACCAGAACCTGAACCAACCGCTAAAACAACAACTGCTTCAAAAGTTCCACGTGTCAGAGCATCATCAACTTCATCAAAGTATATTCTCGCCCTTGTCTGCTCAATTGTTTTATACATTCTTCACTAAACAACCATTTGCCATATTTATATATTATTATTTATTTTTGTTTGTTTTTTCCCACCCCATCCTAGAAAATGACGGTTACATGCATAATTATAGTATTCAATAATTATTTAAAATTACTCATATTTGCAATAGTACAGTGTCACAAATTTCAAATTGTATACTTAAATAAATGAATATTTAAAATTTCATTGAATGAGTAAATATGTTGCATTCGATAAAAAAAGGTTAAAGCTTAAAGGCATACAAGGACAAAAGTGAAATGGAAATGGTTGGAAACACGTAGCAAAAATAATTACATTTTCGAGAGGATGACATCTTCGTCGACGATGTCGTCGGGGTCAGGAATGAGATCGAGTTCTGGCAAGCCGGCGTAGAGACGGTCAGTGGTGCCGTCGTCGAGTTTGAAGACAACACTGAACATTTTGCCGTTGAGACGGTCAGCGAGCCATTTCGTTTTGATCACAGCCACCTGGAAATTGAACATCGTATTTTTATAATACGGAGACGACTTCAATAATTTAAAAAATTATTTTTTTTCATCTTGGATGAGAAATCTCACTTGACGGATCAATAGTTTTCCTAAGCCCCACTTTTTGTCAAAAACGAATCTCAGTCGGTGATGTGAATAACTTTTAAACTAGCTGAACATATTGATTTATTTATATCACACAGGAATCGTTAAGTTGTACTCTCAGAAAGCTAATAATCTATTTCTTGTCTCCAAAATTCAATCACAATGCAAGTGTCAATTTTTATGCTAAAAAATCTGAAAGTAGAGTAACAGGCTCTGAATCAGGTATCATCACTGTAACGAAATAATAACGAAAAATACGATAATTTTGAACATTTGTATCTCATTAGCGTTATATGAATTTTAATAAATTTTTTTCTAGACAACCAAAAAACCAAACTAACCTTCAAACAATCACATTTGAATTTCAAATCAAAATTGGTGTGAAGTGCTCTTCCCATTCCTTCAATAACAATCAAATCGACACGATTCTTCATCACCATGTAGCTCAAATGGCTATGTACACGTCTCAAATCCATACATGGTGAACCTTGTCCAGATTGGGTGAAGTGAAGTTGTCCAGTTTTCAAAAATCCATCCAATTCTTGATCAATTTGACGAATCGGTTTGACCATTTCGATCATTTCTTTGTAGGTCAAATCGTTGAGCGCCGGTGCGGTATTTGCGCAAATGATCACTCGTTTTCCCATTTTCAGCAATTCTCTGGCAAATGGAATTACTCCGAGAAGATAGTCACAACCACTGTTATCCACGAAAATGAGAACTGAGCGATAATTTGGCGAGCGTTCGTAGAACTTATCAAAGTCGTCAAAGAGCCAGGGGCGTGCTAAAATAAATAACTTTGAATTTATTGAAATACATGGGTGAAACTTACGTTCAACGCTCTCAATGGCTTGGTCAAAGCTCAAACCACCTGGACGTTCCATCATTTTGACGACTTCGTTGGCTCCCCAGTCAAACACGTTTCCAGCCAAAAAACCGCGGCAGATGTGCTCGAAATGCTGCATTTTGTTGAGTTCGGTTTTCAGCGAGTCAATTTTCGAAAGCACTTGTGGAAGTTCACGAAGAGCAAATTCGTTCTCTTGTTGTTTTTGACGAAGGAAAATGTCGTCAAAGCCGTACTCGCGGAGAAGTTGTTCTCGAAGTTCGAGAACGCTACGAGCATTGGCGTTTCCGTAAGCACTGAAATTTGACATGTTTTTTGGTTGTTCTATACTCTCTAGAATAACATTTATCCTGTTTTCCTATAATTTTTCTATCCTGGTTTTAGACTGCGTAACATGTCTCTACTTTCAGTAACTTTTGTAATAATTGAAAAATGTTCACTTACAATGGATGCTCGCTGATAACTTTGAGCTGAGCTTTGAACGAATCGACAAATCCTTGGGCTCTGTTGAATACATCCTCCAAATCCTCTGCATTTCTATGAGAAGATACAGCCATTTTCCAAGTTCTCTCCGATGTTCCTTCCATCGTTTCCAACCAGAACTTTCTCGCCGCATCATCCTTATTGAAATCCACAGTATCAGGTGGTGCATCAGCATTCGCCAAAAGATACAATGGCGCCGCTTCATGTTCATGACAATCGAGCTCAAAACTTTGGGGCTTGAAACCAGTGGTGAGTGGAAGTGTTGGCACAAATCTTCCCAAAGCTGTTGAACCATTGTAATGCTCTTTCCAATGATAATTCGCAAGTTGTTGATATTTCGAGTTGTCACTTTCAATGAGAGAAGACCAACACGCGCCAATCGATGAAGTGTAGTTTTCATGACGTAAGAAGAACGCGTGTTGTTTTCCACCGGACCAATAATTGAAAGCAAAAGACAAGGTTTTCATGACAATCGGACGATTGCGAACCAAGAACCCATTGAAATACACAGTCTGAATATTCTCGCGATTGGAATATAAGAATGCCATTTGAGCAATATTGTAGATAATCATACGGAGAAGGCTGCTAGCCATATTCTCTTTCGATTCATCAGTGAGTAAGTTGAGATCCGGCTTGTTGTCGAAGTTGCTTGATTTTGCAAAACTTGCTGCCAACAAGTGTCCAGGAAGTCCCAAATTATTCGCCCTGGAAAAAATGAGATAATGAACGCACGGTATTTTTCGATGTGATCCAGTTTTTTGCAGAATATGTTTTGATTTTTTGATATAGTTTTTTCTTTAATTCATCTTAAAAATTTAGAACCGTACTACAAAATTTAGAACCGTGCTACAAAATTTAGAACCCTTCTACAAAATTTAGAACCGTTCTACAAAATTAAGAACCGTTCTACAAAATTAAGAACCGTTCTACAAAATTAAGAACCGTGCTACAAAATTTAGAACCCTTCTACAAAATTGAGAACCGTTCTACAGAATTTAGAACCGTTCTACAAAATTTAGAACCGTGCTACAAAATTTAGAACCCTTTTACAAAATTGAGAACCGTTCTACATTATTTAGAACCGTTCTACAAAATTTAGAACCGTTCTACAAAATTAAGAACCGTTCTACAAAATTAAGAACCGTTCTACAAAATTTAGAACCGTTCTACAAAATTTAGAACCGTTCTACAAAATTAAGAACCGTCCTACAAAATTTAGAACCGTTCTACAAAATTTAAAACCCTTCTACAAAATTAAGAACCGTTCTACAAAATTTAGAACCGTGCTACAAAATTTAGAACCCTTCTACAAAATTGAGAACCGTTCAGAATTTAGAACCGTTCTATAAAATTTAGAACCGTTCTACAAAATTAAGAACCGTTCTACAGAATTTAGAACCGTTCTACAAAATTTAGAACCGTGCTACAAAATTTAGAACCCTTCTACAAAATTGAGAACCGTTCAGAATTTAGAACCGTTCTATAAAATTTAGAACCGTTCTACAAAATTAAGAACCGTTCTACAAAATTTAGAACCGTTCTACAAAATTAAGAACCGTTATACAAAATTAAGAACCGTTCTACAAAATTTAGAACCGTTCTACAAAATTTAAAACCCTTCTACAAAATTAAGAACCGTTCTACAAAATTTAGAACCTTTCTACAAAACTAATTTCCTGTTACTGCAGCAATTTGCTTTTTGTAAAAATCAGTTTTTTTTGAACTGGGATAATGCATAATTTTGAGATTTAAATAAACTTTTGTTGTTTTTCAAAATTATTCAAACATTCTCACACAGCCCGAAGTTTTTTTTGATAATCCAAAATCCTAACCAACCCCCTAAAAAACTCACTTGTCACCATATACATCCGAAATCAACTTGTCAAACTCTGATGGATCTCCTGTTTCCGCCATCGTCATAATTTTCTCCAAATCCTCTTCTCCCATCAACAAATTTGACAATCCGAGAAACGATCCACCACCAATTGAACTTCCACCAATTCTCTTGAACTCATTCTCACTGTCAACCTGAAAATGCATATGTATGATAACGATAAAATAATAATTCTAGATTTCAACTCACTCTTATGATACTGACACCAGTTCGAATGTTGACAAGAATATATGGAAAGATTGTAACAGGGTTCAATGTTTTGAACTCGTATTCCTTGTCGGTTTCGAATGAGTATGTGTATGCTTCGGCCTCGATGTTACGCAACAAAAACGTTGTTCCGCGAGCAATACATTGGAAGACATCGTGGCAAACCAAACTGAAATTGATATAATACTTTGTTTTTGTTTAGAATGTTATGTTTTGTTCAAAGTACAATGAAAAACATAACAACTTGCAAAATATAGGATTGTTTATTTACACAAAGTACAAATCTTTGTTTTCTTTCATTGCATCAGTATCACATTTTTTGGAAGAAAATACCAGCAAAAAAACAAAATAACTATATACCATTTGTTGAAAACTATTTCGAAAATTCAAATGAAATAAGAACCCAGCTTTATATAAACGTTAATACAGAAAAGTGTAGGATATCTAACTTTATAAAGGTCTGTGAACAAAACCAGACTTTTTAAAGTTGTTTCTTCTAAAAACTGTAGGACCCATTCAGCTAAAGTATAAACCTAATTACATGCTATTTCAGTTTTTTTTCTGAAAATGCATTCACTTCACCACGAAAAACGGGGAAAAAATATACAAACTAGTTTTTTCGCTCCATTGACAATATCTCTGTGTAGTTCTCTCAAAGAAGTTTTGTTGATGTGTTTATTTGTTCATTGAAGTTGCAGAGTTCAAATTTTGAAAAAAAAAATGTCCCGAAATTGATTGGAAAAGTGTTTTTTGTGAATTTGACTTTTTCAGATTATTTTAATTTGCTGAACAAAATTCAAAAAAGCTTCTTATCTTATCAAAAGTTGTGGTTTGAAGAGTTTAAGGTTTTTTTTTCGAAATTTCAACCTTCAAAACCCCTTGTTAATCGGATTTCTACAGGCTGGCACGAAAAAAGACGTTTCTCATTTCAGCAATTATTGAGAATTGTTCATACCAGGTGACTCAAAAAATTAGCTTGTTTGCATTTTTTGTTTTTTTTTTTAGATAAAAATAAGCTTATTTTTATAGAATCCGCTTTCTTTCTCTCTCAGAGCATCTTGTTTTTCACTTAAAAAATGAAAACTCTCCACTGGCTCAACGGAAAAACAATTTTTTGTACTTTGTTTATTTTTATCCCTCACAAACCCAATATAAGAAAGCAAAAAAAAAACTTACACACATCCCAACTTTTCTTCAATCATTTGCTCAACAGCGACAACTCTTGTCGTGTGTCCATAATGTGCAAAAGTGTCGCGCAAATCAACATTTTCTTTGATATATTCAATAACACGCGGGAAATCATCATAAGTCACTTGAATACAATGCAAACGTTGAGAAACTTTGCCGGTTTTCTCGAACTGAAAATATCGAAATTGTTTCACTCAAACTTTACCTTCAAACCTAACCTTTCTGTCGAGAGTTGTTCTTGTCACCGGGATTTCGGAAATATATGAGATTTTGATGCTTTTTGAGCCAATATCAAAGAAGATTCTTTTCATCTCTTTGACATTTCTCACGATTTTACTCAAATCCTCCATGTTGTTTGTAAGTGAAACCACCCGCAAAGCAATAACTGCAAAAATGCGACATTCAAAAAAAGAAAAAAATTAAAAGAAGTGGCAGAAAAAAGCAACAAGTTCTCTCCGTGTCTGCTTCGTCACCCCATTCTGTTATCTCAATGTTCTTCGTTTTCTCTACGCTCTCTATGTTTGCCTTTATGTTTTTCTGATGAGGAGAGAATAATATTATTAGAAATGCGTAAATATATACCTTGAACGGTGGAGGTTTTTTGTTATTAAGATGAGGCAATTGGTTCATGAATGGGGTGAGATAAAATATGGGTGGTCGTATCGATTTATGCTTTATGTATTTTAATAACTGTATTGACCCAAACACAAAAATTACTCAGAAAAAAAATGCAATGAAAGGAACCCGAAACAAGGTAACTGGAAAAAAAACCTCTATAAGTGGCACAATAGAGGTTATTAGAATTCAGCCAGATGTGAAGAAACAATGCAAAATTTCAAGAAGACTCGGAAGACTGAAGACCGAGCGACCTTGGCGAAAAAATTCAAGGAGACAAGAAAATCGAAAGAGGAAAATTCAAATGAAAAATCTATCAAATGACGACCCTTAACATATACATCTAGCCCTGCCCACTTTTGCTCGTTTACTGATATATAATAAGAAACAATCAGATTTAGAGAAATCGAAATCAATCGATCCAAGCTCCGCCCATTCAGAAAAAATTCAAATTATAGACGTGTGTAATATGAAACACGAACGATTAGGAGGTTTCGAAATATCATCCAGTTAGAACGGGACCACATTTATGATAGTTGACTGCTTACATAGATAATAACTCGAGGAAGAATCTAGATTAAAAACAAAAGTTCTATGAAACATGCAAAAAAGGGCCAACTTTAAAAAAAAACGTGATGTTAAAAAAACGCCTGTTTTATGATTGCGCACAGGTGGGCAAAATTACCTAAAGTTGAATTTTTGACTTCTGAATGAGATGATGAGTTTTGCAATGAAAATCGTAAAAATTATCGGATCTGTTTTTAGAAGTTTGTTGCTGATCTGCCAAAGAAAGTCAAATTTTTGGGACATTTATGAATGCATAAATAAGAACTTTCAACTTTCTATATTTATCTTCTGAAACATTACAATAAATATTATACAATTTTCTCATGGCACGGGATGTTATAAGAATCAGGGCCAGATTATTCTTGTGATATAAACCTTAATGTGTTTTGTTTTTTTTTCTGAAAAAAAGAGAAGATAAAAAAACAGAAAATGAGTCATATCAATATAGCATATTGATAAATGCATTGTATGTATACATATGAAAATCTATCAGAGCTAAAACGTAGAAAACTGCAAGAAGTTATACCTAATGACCAAATCTAGTTGGCATGTATGTGCTGCTTATGATAAGACTAATTTCACACCAAAAAAAATGTTGTAATTTGTTAAATTTCATTTGTTTATATTTGGATAGACTCGCTGTTCTTGTAAGCTATCCTTTCTGACAAAAAATAAAAACAAAACGCAAGCTTTTGCCGAAAATTTATGAGTTTAATCAGTCTTCGAAAACTGTCAAAGGCAGAACTTATGCTTGTACTTATGAAAAACAGAGAAAAACGGTCACACATAAATTCTATAATTTTGTTTTATGATGTGAGACGGTTATAACTTTTACGATCGGGTCAGATTCAGTGAGATGTAGTGAAGTTTTTTCTTAAAAGTTGGGGGAAAGAGACAAGTTGCTCTTAAATGGAAGAGAACGTTTTTTTAATTACGGTATATATAGCTTTCGAGAAAGTTCTATTTGAAAATTAAAATTTGCGAATTTTCCAAAATTAACGTTGGAATTTCCCGTTTTTCCAACGTTGAACCTTTTCTCTCAAATACTAGATTTTTCGAGAAAAAAAATGTGCTCTTTCCTTTAAAAGCAACTTCTGAATCCTTTCACCCCACTTTTAATGTAAAATCATCGAGAATTATTCTGATTCACAGTTTTTGCAAAAAGTGTTGCAGATGTTGAATCGGTCAGTTTCCAATCAATTCGGACATTTATCACACAAAAAAGAGCCAAACATTGATGGACAAAAAAAACATAATTCGTTTCGTTTCTAAAAAAATTTTACAACAAGAACCAATGATGTTTGATCGGAAAAATTATGAAACAATGTGAAAGGTGACACTGAAGTGAAAAATTCTCATAGCTGAAATTAGGTTCACTGGAATGTCAAATTGTCTAAGTAGAAGGGAGCCCGAAAAAATAGTGTGAGGTGTTCAAAGGAGAGGACCACGGTAATTCGGTTACAAATAAGTGGAGGATTGTTTTTCTTTCTGGATATCGGAAGAATAATCAAAGAACAATAATTGAGAACATCATTCTACAAAAATCTGGATCTGTTCCACAAAAGTTTGTGTAATGAATCCCTTTTTTGAAAGAAAAACTGTCTGAATTCTGATACTAAATCTATAAATATATCGTAATTATTTTCCAAGAACTACCATGTCAAAATAGTTGAAAGCCGGTTCAATTTCGATTCGATTATTCTGATTCGGATGTTTTTTTTTTGCTTTTTTGCCGAACTTCAATAAGTTTTCGATCAAGCTGGTAACTGAAAAAGGGCATATATCTGGTGTAGAAATGAGTTCTGTCAAACTAGTCTAGCAAATATCCGATGTTGAAGAAAATTTCAAAATTGATAGTGTAGACTGACCAGACTTGTGAACCATTCTCTCGGAGCTTTCCGAACATCAAATTATGTTCAAAAAAAGTCAGAAAAAATGTTACAAATGATTAGTTCCGAATTTTTTTTCAAAGCATTTCAGAAACATTTTGGCAATTCAGGTCCTCTGTCTAAAAGTTTCGAAATTACCAATCGCAACTCATTTCTTAACGGATTCTTCTGAAGCTAACTCAAAAAATTTCACATTTCCCCAGCATTTCACTGTTAGTCAATGCCTGATATTCGAATTTTAGAATCCAAGGTCTATTTTTTACCTGAAACTTGCGAATTAATTCAGGTATTACAAAATTCAGAAAATATTATATTCTTGCTTGAGGACTCCCCGTCTCCTTCGGTTCTGTTTTTGTATGTGTGTTTGATCAATAAGTCTCCTTAATGTTTCCAAAAATCAAAACTAAAACGTGACATTTTCGAAAAATTTTTTAACATTACGAAATATCTTATTCCCGTTCCCAAACAAAAATCAACATATCGGCGGGATGAAAGGCACATTTTCGTAATTTTTTTCGTAGAAAAAAAAATTATCAGCAATGTTGAAGATAGGAAATCGCGAAAAAAATATTTTGTGGACAAAAAAACTGAAAAAATATGTTTGAACCAGTTTTTCTTGCACTCTAATCAAATTATCAAAACTGACCCACAGATATTTGTCAAACCAGGCAACTTCCGTTTTTTTCTTTTTTTCGCGAATTTTTAATTTATTCATTTTTTTGTGTGCGCAAACAAGATGTTCCAGATATACAAACATTGTTTTTGTGACGTGAAAAAATTGTTTTAAAATGTTGAATTTTAATGTGCAGATTTTCATTTCATCCATCCATGATATTTTAGTGTTCTTCTGGAAAATTCCGAAAAAAGTACGATTTCGCATGTTCCCTGGTAAGAACAAACAAACAAATGAAGAATCACGAATGACTTTTATTGGTGTCGAGGTATATTTCGGGGTTGATGATCTTTATGAATGTGTATGACATTTGTGTGTGTGTGCCTAAAATCGCTTTTTGTGTATGTATATTTATATATAATTGTGTGTTTGTGTTTTGGGGGCAAAAACATCGACTCGAAAACGAGCAGAAATGGTATCAAATGAAGAGGCCGAACGCGTGCGCAATGTCAAGTGACAGCTAGAAAGAATGAATTCCATTTTTCGCGTATTTTTTGGCAACTCATAGTTTGTCCAGTATTCCAGTTTTTTTTAGCTTGTGGTGTTTATTTTTGAGCTTTCGAAAATATATGTATGTCCATATATCTGAGGTTGAGTATATCGTGGTAGCACCAGTGATAATTTCCCAACCTCATTCTTCATAAAGTCGTAACAAAAGAAATGAAGCTCCTGGCCAAATGCACCCTTCACCAAAAAACGCATGTTTTGGTTTTCGCAACCGTAACGCAAAAGTTTCTTCATTTTTTTTCTAATGATCCAACATTTCTCTATTTTTAAGAAGTTTTTCTCCGAAAATCAAACCGTTTCAAACTTCAGAATCATAGTTTTTTAAAGTGTTGTAGTACTCTGAATATTTGAAAAATCCTTCTTTTTTTCAACTCTTGTTTCTTTATTGATTTTCGATTCGGGTATCATTCTAGATTTGTGGGAATACTCTGAATCATTATTACAATTACTTTTGAAGAAATGCTCATCTAGATTTGTAAACTTATGAGTCGTGTGAACTAATTGCTACATGCTTTTTGAAAGGTTCTGTTTTCAGTTAACATTTTCAAATTCAAGTTAATCGGAGCCTTTACAAGTCAACTCGGACATAATCACGACATGCTCGCTTCAACGTAAAACACTATGCTTGTAACAATTTTATCATAGATTGTACGAAACTATTTATTTTTATCACTTTTTCGAAATCGGTTTTGCAAAACTTAATAGGACAACCACCTTTTTTGATCGCCTGGGATTTCCTGCAAAAACCAAAGCTCAGAAATCACCCAACAGTTTTAATTACCAGATAAGATAAATTTAATTGTCTACCGCAAAAAATCCAGTTCCCAATAAATCTCATTGTTTTTTGCTGCAGTGACACATTCCCGAAAATAGCCATTGCCCTCTGTGGTCAAGTTCGACGCACTTACAATTGTTTATATAAATATTTGTTGATGGAATTTTTCTGTTTCAAAAAAAAGAGGAGAAGAAGAAGAGACTATCTTGTTCGGTTGGACAGCAGCTCTTTTTCATTCAATTAGGACAAAAAAACAGAAACTCAATTACAAGTACATCTCTTTTTAGTTTTTCTCTGTGTGATGTGCTGTTTTTTGGTTTCACATATGACATGATAAAACTATTTTTTTTGTAAAGTTCAATTTATTGATAGATGTATTGTTTCATTTCTTGTTTTCTATCTTGATCTTTCAAACCCTTCTTTTTTTCATTTGTTTTATTTTTAATGATTCACAAGATATTGTTAACGTTTTAATAATCAATAAAGATCAATCGGTTCGGTAGAAGACAAAATATGATAAGATTTATGATAAGAACCAAACAGATGACTCTTCATCTCTGAAATCTCAGACTTTTTTCAGTTTATTGTTGCGAATACCTCTAAGCCGATCAATTTTTTACAATACTAACTAAGATTTTGAAACAAGTTTTTTTCTAAATTTTTTACGCCCAACAAACCTTGAAGTTGAAAAATGAGATTGTCAGGTTTTCATGAATTTTTGAGAAGAATTTCAGATAGCTAATTTTATGGTGACCGGTCAGTTTTCATGAATGAAAGTCTTCCAATCTGTGTTGCCTTCTAGTATGATCCCACATTTCTTGGGTTTACAGTTTAGAAAAATAGACAGTTATTAAGAACAATTCATACTTCATAGTTCATTTCAAGAAAACTGGTGCTCGAAAAACTGATAAATCAAAAAAGTCAACTTCAGAATCCGTCCTGTCCTGTTTTTCTTTTTGTTTTCCAATCCAAAACCCTCTTTTTGTCTGTTAACCAAAAACCAAAACCAACAAGATGTCTTTTATCCAAAAACAAGCCAAATCTATGTTTGTATTTGCCAAAGTGTGTAAAGTAACTTCACTTTTCAAATGTTTTTATTTTTCTTTCCTATTTTTCATGTAATGTTCCATTTGATCTTTTCTTTTTCATTTTTTTTTTTTGCAAAAAAAAAAAACAATCATCTGTTTGTTTTTCCAGACATTTGTCTCATGTGTCACAACCTTTCATTTCCGATTTTTTCAGATCAACAAGCAATGATCCTTTTATATTTCCTCTCGTTGGCTTATTTCGTCTTTGCCGAGGTTGCTGAATATGGAAACTTACCCGATTTTAAGTTAACACCATTGTATGCGAAAGATGATAAGTGAGTTCAGAGAACGAGCAATTTTCTAAATACAAAAACTACTTTAAGAGTTCTTCAACTTGACAACATGACATTTGATGATACAATTTTCGGCGTCGAGTCTGGTCAGGCTGGCTATCTTGTCGAGGTGAGAGAGAACAAACATATCTCTGCAATTTTCTCAGCGCTGCAGTATGCGCCGCCATAGCTCAGTCGGTTAGAGCGTGGGTCTAATAAGCCCAAGGTCGCAGGTTCGACCCCTGCTGGCGGCAAATATTTTTGCTTTTTTCTTAGTGATTTTTTTTTTGCGTTTGCAGTTCTACGCATCATGGTGTGGACATTGTCGTGAGTTCTACCCGGTTTATAAGAATTTGGGAAATGATGTATATGGTTGGCGAAATATTGTGAAGGTGGCTGCGATTAATTGTGCTGACCCGGTGAACTTGGATGTGTGCAGAACTCATGGAATATTCTTCTATCCAGTTATTAAGGTAAGACATTTCCCGATACATAAAAAAGTCTGCGTGTACCACAATTTTCTCCAAACAGTTTGAAAAGCCACTAACTCTAAAAATGGGACCACGTGATATTTTTCAAAAAAAAAAAATTGATAAACGAAGTAGGAAAAATGATACCCACTTTTCGAAATATAAACATTTTGAATGAAAACCGATTCGCTTGGAAATGGAAAATTGAAAATTATGAGGGAGGTGAAAAATTGAATTCCCTTCTCTGACCAAGTTTTTCAATTTTCTATTATGAATGTATTTTTCGGAACAAATCCTGTAAACCTGAGAGGTGGAATGAATTTTAACCTAGAATTCTTTTGGAAGTCCGACATAAATCGACTTCAAAACAAAACAGGGTATTATTTTAAAAATGGTGGTTCACTTACAATATAATCTGATCCGAATTTTATTCCTTAATTTTTTTAAATGTTTAATCACACGAAAAACACTCAAAATTTCTTGTAGTACTTCCCACGAGCTGCAATTGATTCAACTGGCGGACTTCCAATCAGTGTCAAAAATAGTGTATCTGAAATGAGAGAACAGTTAACAAAAGCTGTAATGGATGACTACGCATTGCATAGATATCCAGATTGGCCAGTTTTTGATTTCCTCAATGAGTAAGGAACTCTTCTTAACTACCATTCCCTTAAAATCAATTTTCCAGCGTTGTATCCTACAATGAGCTTTGGAATACATCGTCTTTATCAGCTAACTATATTGCTCTGATTTTTGAGCAAAATCAAGCATCACTCACTGGAGCTCAACTTCTTTTGGATTTGAGCAGCAATCGGCAGACTCTTGTTGCTAGACGTTGCTTGAAATCACATCCTCTTGTTGACAAACTGAAATTGACTGACTTCCCAACATTTGCCATTTTCAAAAAAGAGAGTAAAGAACCAGTATTTGTTGCTGAGTAGGTGCATTGGTTCCTCTGTGATTTTCGAATAATAGTTTACAGGGTTCGTCGTTTATTGTTCCGAGAGATTGAAACGTTTTTGGGTAAACCGTTCTATCAGTTTACTGATATGCATAGAAATGGTCAGAAGAAAAATTTCACGGATTGTAACAAATTCCCCGAATTGTGTAAACCAAATTATTTCGTTTCGGAAGTTGATTTGTTGAAGGCTTCGAGATATGCACTTCTCAGAGAAACAGCCAGAAAAGGTTTGTTACCGAAATTTTGATGCTTCAAACATACATTTTTCGCAGATGGGCCACTTCACACTGCCAACTTGTCAGCCCTTTATGAGTTCACCTCACTTCTCGCTGACAACTTCCCAACAACTACTATCGATGGGGCTGAAAATGAAGTAAAAAAAAAAAACAGTTTCTCATTTACCTTAAAAAATTAATAAAATTGCAGACCGTCGTCCACCTCGATAGATCATCTCGAGCTGTTCGGGTTTTCTCAAAACTTCGAGACTATCTCGCTGATCATGGACTTGACAACGAATTGAGCATTAATGATTGGCAGAAAGCATTTGTTGATGCTGAAGCCGAGGCTGGACATCCTTTCCCACTCAACACACCATGGGATCATTGCGCTGGATCTTCACAAGAGTTCCGTGGATACACATGTGGATTATGGACAACGTTCCACACTTTGACTGTACAGGCATACAAAAACTATGTCACCAATATGACAAGTAAGTTAGCTATGTATGTTAAAATTTAAAAAAAAACCTATATTATTTGAAAAAATATTAATTATTATTCCAAAACTGATACTTTTTTGTTCTGGTTTAATGATGGTTAGGCCACTTTTTTAATAATAACAAAATTATTTTCTCTTGGGAGACAAGATGGTTTAAAAAAGAACATGTATATTTTTCCTGAACAAAAAAATGATAGACGTCCTAAAAGACATTTTTCTGATTTTGAAACACACTTTGACTTTCTATTTTTTCAGATGTCACACTTCCACTTCCACCATTGCAAGCAATTCGTGATTGGGTTGGATCGTTCTTCGGATGTGATACTTGCAGAAATCACTTCTTGAAAATGACTACTGATACGTTCAAATTAGAAGCGAACGTTAGTTATATATATTTTTTTGGATTCCAAATAATCTGCTTTTTCAGGTTCGCGATCCGGAAGATGTTTTTATGTATCTTTGGAGAGCTCACAATCAAGTCAACGCTAGACTCCATGGACAAAAAACAGAAGATCCAAAGTTCCTTAAATATCAATTCCCACCTAAATTCCTTTGCGAAGACTGCAATAACAATGGAAGATTGAATGAAACAGCCGTCGAAGAATTCTTATTAGATTATTATACCAGAGTGAAACCTTTCCATCAACCAGCACCGGGACCTATCTAGAAAAAAACATTGAAACACTGAACACTTTTTTCCGTTTCAATCATTCCTGACATCTCCCAAAACCTCATTTTTCGGGATTCCTGTGTGTTTTTTGACGATTTTGAAATTTTGTATGTATTTGTTTCCTTCGATACGATATATTATTCTTGCCGGCTTATTTATTCAAATAAAACAATTATTTTGGAGTAATTTTGATGTATGTACCTTTGATGACAAGAAAACGATAAGTGCTCCTTATCAGTTGTATGGTTTGGTTTTTTTTTTCTAATTTTTTTGTTCTGTATTTTGATCTTGCTACTACTTTTCTATTGTTAAAGAAACAAAGATTATTGTGAGCTGAACATACATTGCAGTTATCCATTGTTTTATGCCGAATGTTTCTGAAAAAAAAACATTGCATCACGCACAAGGATTTTAATTCTAAATTTTTATCATTCAAATTTATTTTCTCAAAAACCCTGTAAAGGCATACTGTGGAACAGATATTGAAGACATTTTCATCTTTTTATTTATATTTTTTGTTTGTGTGTCGTAAAATAATTTTCAGCATATTGTGACTGAACTACATTTTTAATTTCATTAAATTTACTTCGGAACAATTACTTCAGAGTCATCGTTTAAAATTTTGTATATTGTTTGTACACTCACACTGATTAGAGATTTTTGATATGAATTCATTTTTTTGCTACTCGAAGTTACACTCTTTTTTTAAATATTTGATATAAAAGTTTCACGCTCAAATTGAATTTTCAAAACGTGTTCATCAAATGAAATCATTTTTGAGTTAAAGATGGGGATGAGAAAGTTGGAAAGTTGTTCTAAAATCAAAAAGCAATTTTTTAAGTACAAATCTAGATGGATTTTTAACCGGAATGACTGGTTATCAAGAACTTTTTGTTTGAAAACAATATATTGGTTAGATTTCCATGTATACCTTTCAAAGTTTTCAAATGTTCGATTTTGGATTTTTTTGCTCAAATGTACTACTTTCCGGTGAAAATTTTTCGATGAAGTGCAACTCGCCGAATTCCTTTACTCCATCTTTGACAATATCAAATTCACCAACTGATACTGTTCAAAAAAACATGTTTTCATAAACTCATAGTTCAAAACCTGTTTTGAAGTTTGAAGTTTTTTTTTTCTCAAAACTTTTGTCCGATTAAAATGTAAAACCACTAACTCCTTCCGGAAGTTTATTTGTTCACATTCTCAAACAATTAAACCATCATTTTAGTAGGCGATTTTCGAAATCCGCGAAACGCACATTGTTGTTTTATTGGAGGTCTCAGAAACCGGTGGAGCCTCGTCATAGCTGTCTAGCGGCGCGCTCGAGCAGCGAACAAAAAAAAATCGTTGGCTTCCGTTTTCTTCCGTTTAGGCAGGACAAATTTTCGTTTTGATTTTGAAATATTTTTTGCTGTTTCAATGAGCTTTGACATGTTTGTTCTTTATTAATTGTTTGAATTGTTTCAATGATTTTTTTCTTATTTTCAAGTCCTCTATTTTTTTTTTGTTTTTTCCTGTTCCACCCATCTGCACCATTTGATCCACCCACACATAAATACACCACATATAACTACAAATAATAATAATAAAAAGAATAATTTCTTGATCGCCGGTGCAAACACTAAAAAGGCGACGAGTATCCGATTACCTATCCAATTACAATTTTATTTCCAATATAATATTGTCCTCTAAATTTTTTCGTTTGAAAAAATTGTTTTTTAGATCCAAAATTTATTATTTTTTCATGTAACAAGAATGGCAGAAACAGAAAGTGATAAGATGTTGTTTGAGTGAGAAACGGGTCTTGGTTATTTGTGTATGTCCACTTATAAGGGAGCACAATAAGAAGAAGAAGAAGCTTCTTTTTCGTTTTCGTTTTCTTTGCTTTTGCCTCGAACAACAGTTTTCTTGTCTTTCCTTCTTTTTTTTTTGTTGTTTTGTCACTTTTCAACATCCTGTCACCAAATCACAATCAAGAGGTTTTTTTTGGTTTGTTGGGAATCACTGTTTCATATGATGGGGAGGTATGAAACTTTAGCATTTCGAAAAACCAAAAAATAATTTTTGTTTTTATGAATTTGATGTACTAGTTTTTTTTTCTTAAATTGTTCAGCTGTTTCTCAGAGATTCTATTATAGTTTGTGTTTTTCACTACTTTTTTCTGAAACTAGGTCCTGTTTGCTGATTTAGTTCCAATTTTTTGACAGGTGATTCATACATTGAAAACAGGCTAAAATTGTATTTTTCTGGTTCTAGATTTGAAATTACTTTGTTCCGTTTTTTCACAGAGAGTGTTGAATTTAAAAAAATCCAAATCCATAGATTTATTTTTCCATTCTACCCCCACATACATCAAATACCTCGTACAAAGTACATACTTCCTTGAGTTCCCTATATCAAATTTCCAATTCTCCACATTTCATAATCTTCCCAGATTTGTTCATCACAGTGTTTCAGGCAAAAGTGAAACCGATTTGAAGTATTTAGTCAAGTTGTTCTTTTGATGAAAGACAACAATTTTCGACAAGATCTGGTACTAGTTAGTTATTCGGCAGAAAAAGAGAGAAAAGCTTATCTCAGTTTTTTTGACGCAATTATGTGACCCACTTCATAATCTCTATTACTCTTATTGTTATTAGATGCTTGATCAAGATTGTACAGGCTATATTATTTTGGGAAATTACTGTATGATCATTTCTGAATATTTACAAACACTTTTTCATTATTCAGTGTAATCTACATACGTATAAGTATTTTCTTGTTTCGAATTATTATTGTCAATTCACCTTATAGCAATTTTAAGGGTTGAATTGTTTTTCAGGTTCAGTCAGATTTTGAAAACTAACCCTACATACTCAGAAAAAGTTTTATGTTCCACCGAGAAAACAAAAAACCTTGAGAATCTTCTTGTTTTTCAAAAAAAAAAAAAAGCTAGCAGCGAGTGGTTTCGATCCACCGACCTCTGGGTTATGGGCCCAGCACGCTTCCACTGCGCCACGCTGCTGACAACAAACATCTGCACATTTCCCATGACATGTTTGGTTGTTCTTCTCCCTTTTTCCTTCTCTTTTTACTGTGTGTCCCCTTTTTTGCGAATGTTTCTAATCTTTTATTATGTGAATTGCGAAAACAATAATAATAATAATAATAAGAAGAATATTAACCACAATAACAAGACTGATAACTCGAATCACCCTAATTTGAAATTTATTGAAAACTATCGCTGCGCGCGGCGGGCAAAACTATGTTGACCTGATTTTTTCGCGAACTGTTTTGCGTATGTATGTTCGGAGGAGGCGCCTTGGCTAGTTAATGTGAAAATGAATGAAGAGAGAAAGAAAAAGATGAAGGGAAACAAGAACAATGGGATAAATGATGATGTTATTGGTCCTGTCTTGTGGTTTTCTTTGATTGACAATAATATATTTTCCACTGTTTCAGTATTTTTTACTCGGAAATTTTAATCAATATCTTTTTTCTTACGATGATACCGTCATAGATGAATGAATGAATGAATAATAATAAATTTTCATATACATATTTACCCACCGACTTTTTCTATCATCCTCTATTTGGCAACAACTGTTTGTTTATTTGTCCGGTGTACTTTTTCTAATGCTCCTTTCTTCCTTTTACCAAACAATTTTTGATCTACGCTGAATATTCTTAGATTTTTTGCCGATTATTGTAAAGAACTTTCTCCGCATGTCCACTTATGCAATTCGCTTATTCAAGTATATGTATATGTTATTTGAATAGTAGTACCCATTATGTATACATTCTTTATCTTATTGTTTGATCTATTTTTGGAACATCTCAAACACTTGTCACCAGTTAACTCGAATAATATTTACCAAGGTTTTTGAGAAAATTTTGATTTTTTTGCAGATTTTCGTTGTTGTTGTTTTGTTGGATTTTTGATTGATATGAATTTGGAGTGATTTGAGAATGGTCTTGGTTACAAAGGTGAGTCAAAAACTTTTCTTGTGTTTTTTTTTTTCATTCGGTGTTTTTGATAGTACTATCAAACTCACAATAATGCTTGTGTTATCATTTCTTTCCGGGTTTTTCGAATCAAAAATTAAAGAATATCATGAAAAAACTAAGGTTACTCATTAGTTGACAATATCCTATCTCCGATTGTCTAATTTCCCAGTTTTTTAATAGCGTTCAGCTTGAGACTATTAAATTTTTCTAATTTTTATTTTTGCTTCATGGCTATTGTTATCATATTTTTCACGTGTTAATTGATATTCACTTCACAATTGTTTTTTTCTTTATGAAGTAACATGAAAATATTCAGTCCAGCAGGAAAACCTGAGAAGAAATTTCTGAGATGAACACGTAGAACTGCGATTTATGGATACTAGAATTTTTCGACCCTTCTAGAAAATCAAACAATATAAAAATGCCAGATTTTGACAGTTTTCCAAGACAGTTTTCTGTCCAACATTCTTTATGAATGAAAAAATTTTCATTTTCAGGGAGATTTCATTTGGATCGAGCCAGGAAAATCAGAAGGTTCGATCCCAATCGGTGCTCGCGTTATTGATCAAGATCATGGTCGTCTCAAAGTCATCGATGATCTTGGTAAAGAGCAATGGTTGGCAGCTGATCGCCGTGTTCGAATCATGCATCCAACATCTGTGCAAGGAGTCGAAGATATGTGTCAACTTGGTGACTTCCATGAAAGCGCAATTTTGCGCAATCTATTCATTAGATATAGAGAAAAACTTATTTACGTGAGTTTTTAGATTTTTAGCATGTTTCAGAGCAAAATTAATATTGTTTCAGGCATATACGGGATCGATTTTGATTGCGGTGAATCCTTATATGGATATCGCAATCTATACGGCTGATGAGATTCGGATGTACAAGAGAAAACGAATCGGTGAATTGCCACCACATATTTTTGCCATTGCTGATAATGCATACACCAACATGCGAAGAGAAAGGAAGAATCAATCAGTGATTATCAGCGGAGAATCTGGTGCTGGAAAGACTGAATCTACCAAACTTGTTCTCCAATTTCTGGCAACTATTAGTGGTCAACATAGTTGGATTGAACAACAGGTTCTTGAGGCGAATCCAGTTTTGGAAGCATTTGGTAATGCGAAAACTATCAGAAATGATAATTCATCAAGATTTGGCAAATACATTGATGTACATTTCAATGAAAGTGGTTCTATTGAAGGGGCTCGAATTGAACAATACCTCTTGGAGAAGTCGAGAATTGTTACACAATCTGAAAATGAAAGGAATTACCACATATTTTATTGTTTGCTCTCTGGATTGTCACGTGAAGAAAAATTGGAACTTGAATTATCAAACGCCGCCGACTATTTTTATTTGATCCAGGGTAAAACTCTTACCGCTGAAGGTAGAGATGATGCCGCTGACCTCGCTGAAATTCGAAGTGCAATGCGAGTTTTGATGATGAATGAGCAGGAAATTTGGAGTATTTTCAAGCTTCTTGCCGCACTTTTGCATATTGGTAATATTCGATTCCGACAAAATACTAATGAGAATATGGAATCGGTTGATGTCTCTGATTTCTCGACGTTGGTCAAAGTTTCAAAGCTTTTGCAACTTCGTGAACAAGATTTGTTGGATGCAATTACCACAAAGAGTTTGGTGACAAGAGAAGAACGCGTTATCTCAAGATTGAATGGTAATTTTGGTTTTTTGTTTGAGTTTAACATGCAAATAAAATTATATCGCATAGTTGATGCACTACAACTAGTGTTAAGGGAAAAATGGGATTCTTGTTTCATAGTCTCTAAAGTTGAAAAGTATGGAAATTGTTCGAATATATTTTAAAAAGTGCAGCTTTCGACATACATATAAGCAAAGCTACAAAGAATTCTGTTTTTGAAACTGTCTTTGAAAAAAACTATCAAGCTTCCCAAAAAATTCATATTTTTCAGTTGAGCACTGGTAAACTATTAGTACATTTCAATTTTGGCATTTGTGTGAATTTCTAAACACATTTTTTGACCTATTTTAATATATAGTCCTGGTGCATCCATTAATCAGTAATTTCCATTGTATCATTATCTTTTTCTATGCTTCAAGAAAATATTGTCAAGTGAAGCTAAAAATTGTTACATGTTCTTTACCAAATATTTTTATGAAGTACATTCCTTAATCCGAAACTAATTGATTTACAGGACAACAAGCAATAGACGCACGAGACGCTTTAGCCAAAGCAATTTATGGTAAATTGTTTGTTCATATTGTAAGAAGAATTAATGACGCGATTTACAAGTAAGCTTTACTTTCACCTACTTTACATGCAAAAAAAAAACAATTCAGACCTTCACAAGCAAGACGAACATCTATTGGAATTCTAGATATCTTTGGATTCGAAAACTTTGAGATCAATAGTTTTGAACAATTGTGTATCAACTATGCTAATGAGTCTTTGCAACAGTTTTTTGTTCAACATGTGTTTAAAATGGAGCAAAAAGAATACGATGAAGAGAATATAAATTGGCGGCATATCAAGTTTGTGGATAATCAAGCAACAGTTGACCTAATTGCGCAAAAACCGCTGAATATCTTATCATTGATTGATGAGGAGAGTATTTTTCCAAAGGCAACTGATAAAACAATGTTGCTTAAACTTCATGCAACACATGGAAAAAACGAGCTATATCTACAACCAAAATCAGAACTTCAAAGAGCTTTTGGTGTCACTCACTTTGCTGGAAATGTTTTCTACAACACTCGCGGGTTCTTAGAGAAGAATCGTGACTCCTTCTCAGCTGATTTATCAGCTCTTATATCCTCTAGTAAAATGCCATTCCTTGCAAGACTTTTTGACGAGGAAACATATGACACTGCTGCTGGAACAAGAAGAAAGATATTAACAGTGGGGAATCAGTTCAGAAAATCTTTGGATCAATTGATGACACAATTGACACAAACTCATCCATTTTTCATAAGATGTATCAAACCGAATGAAATGAAACGGGCATTGGTGATGGATAGAGATTTGGTTTTGAGACAATTAAGATATAGCGGTATGATGGAAACAATCAAGATTCGTCGAAGTGGATATCCTATTCGACATGATTATTATCCATTTGTGTTCAGATACAGAGTTCTTGTTCCATCATTGTGTAAGTTGAAGGTTACGCAGTGAAAAAAAAACACTGTTACGCAACTGCAAGTTTTTAAATAATGTTTCTATTATCACAATTCGGCACACTAAAATTTAGGTTTCCAGTTTTAATTGACTCATTTGATGAATGCTGACAAAGTCTTATTTTACACCGAAAAAAATCCAACAATTTAAAATTTCAATCACATTTCTACCCCTTCTGTCTAGAAAAAAAACTTAATAATCTGATTGAAAATCTAATTTCAGATGGACCAATCAATCGTCTTGATCTTCACGAAGCTTCCAAACATATTTGTCACAAGGTCCTTGGACAAAATGCTGATTACCAACTCGGTAAAACAAAAGTGTTCCTGAAAGATCGCCATGACCTAATCCTCGAGCAAGAATACTATCGAACGCTCAAAGAGAAGGCAGTCATTATCCAGAAAAATGTAAAAAAATGGTTGGCTAAAAAAGATTTTGATCGCCAGCGTCAAGCTGCGATTGTTATTCAAACGGTTTGGAGAGGTTATGACCAACGGAGACGATATAAACAGGTAAGCTGAAGTAAACTAGAACATTTCTAAAATCTAACAAATTTCTAGATTATCTCCGGATTTGCCCGTCTTCAAGCTCTTCTTCGAAGTCGTCAATTGGTTCAACATTATCAATCTATGCGGAATACGATCATCCAATTTCAAGCAATCTGCCGAGGAACCCTTGTTCGCCGCAAAGTTGTTGAAATGCGTAGAAAAGGTGTGCGAAAAGCCCCGATTACTGCGGAGACGTCGTCTATTGATTCGATGATATCGGATACACACGAAGAAGAGGAACTGGTGAGTAACTAGGGCTTTAGATAGAAAATAGTATAAACTGAAGGTCGATTTATTGGATGCTCGAAATTCGAAGGTGAACTGGTGTTGTGTGGTGTTTTTTTTACTTCTAACTAGTTTTGAAAGGGGTTTCGGAAATTGAATGACGATAAATCAAAAAATATTTAACATTAATTTACAACTAAGGTTTTTTAAGTGGATGTTCATGTTCCGCTAGTTGGAAAAAAATTGAATAAAATATCATATCACTATTTATAACATCGTTAATTTCTGGAACAGCGCATGTTTTATTTTAGGTACAAGTTCTATTTTAAAATATTACACATATTATAATTCAAGTGTGTACAATTAATTGGTGACTTCTGAAGTTTCTTCACAGTTAATATTTTCCTTATCGCTTTTCAACATGCATTCTTCCAGGTCGGTCATTTGTTTGATTTCCTACCATCAGATGGAAAAGATTCTGGAAATGAAAATGATAGCAACTACAGCAGTCGTAGAGGTTCTTATTCGAAACGTCATGTGAGTTTGATTCCTTTAATTTTCATTTTCAAAAAAAAAATTATTCAGCCTTCGCCAATTATCCCAGCATCAACAGAAATCTTTGTGGAAGATGATCTAACAAAATATCAGTTTGGAAAATACGCCGCAACATTTTTCCAAGCTCAAGCATCTGCTGTTCATATCAAAAAACAACTCAAAATTCCATTACTGACTCATACCGATGCCAGTGCTCAACTTGGTGCATTGGCAGTTTGGACCACAATATTAAGATTTATGGGAGATTTGGCTGATGTGAAACCAGGAACCACTCCAGGAACGGATAATTATGATAAAACACCGGTTATGAGTCGACTATATGCAACTCTTGGAAGAAAATACTCTGCGAGAGATGTTGAAGAAGCTTCGATTGCTAGTGAATATGGAACTGGCAATAAAACTCTGAAAAAAGGAATGGGCAAGAAACTAATCAGTATGACATTGAAGCGGAAAAGCAAAATCACATCATCTGATACATCATCCATGTCATCAGAAAGTACTTATTCTTCTGGATTCAATGCACTTCTGGAGAATAAGCCAATGAGCAGTTTAGACAAGCTTCATTACATCATTGGACTTGGAATTCTTCGAGAAGATTTGAGAGATGAAATCTATTGTCAACTTTGTAAACAATTGAGCGCAAATCCATCAAAACTGTCAGCAGCAAGAGGTTGGATTCTTCTCTCATTGTGTGTTGGATGTTTTGCTCCAAGTGAGAAGTTTATCAAATATCTGTATTGCTTCATCAGAGAGCGAGGACCTGCTGGAACTGGATATTCGGCATATATCGAAGAACGGTTGAGAAGAACACAAATGAATGGAACAAGACATCAACCACCAAGCTATGTTGAGTTGCAAGCTAACAAATCGCAAAAACCTGTTGTGTTAGCGGTCACATTTATGGATGGAAGTGTAAAAACCTTATGTGCAGATAGTGCAACAACCGCTTCTGAACTTTGCAAACAACTCTCTGAGAAGGTTGGATTAACAAACGCCTTTGGTTTCAGTCTCTACATCGCGCTTTTCGATAAAGTGTCTTCTTTGGGAAGTGGAACTGATCATGTTATGGATGCCATTTCTCAATGTGAACAATATGCTAAAGAACAAGGACGACAAGAGCGTAACGCACCATGGCGTTTGTTCTTCCGCAAGGAAATCTTCAGTCCATGGCACGATCCACGAGACGATCTGGTGAGCACAAATTTGATCTATCAACAAGTGATCCGTGGTATCAAATATGGTGAATATCGATATGACAAGGAAGAAGAACTTGCGCTAATCTGTGCTCAACAATACTACATTGATGAAGGCTCTATGGATGTGGCCAAATTAGAGCAACAACTTCCAACATATCTCCCTGACTTCGAGGTAACTGGAAAAGAGATGGCGTTAGAAAAATGGACACAAAGTGTGATGCATCAGTATAGAAAGAAATTCACTGGAAGACTTCCCCCTCCTGGTGAAGTGAAGGAAAATGTGGTGTCATCAGCAAAACTGAAGTGGCCTCTACTGTTCTCAAGATTCTATGAGGCTTTGAAGTTCGCTGGACCACCACTTCCGAAAAATGAAGTTATTATTGCGGTGAACTGGACTGGTGTTTATGTTGTTGATGATAGAGAACATGTAATGCTAGAGTTCAGCTTCCCAGAAATTTCAAATGCCGTTTACGGAAAGTAAGTTGATCTATAATACTAAAAAATATAAAACAATACTCAAATTATATTTTTTCTAGGGGCAAGCGCAGTACCACCGATACATGCACAATTCGCAGTGTCTCAGGAGACGAGTACACCTTCCAATCTCCTAACGCTGATGATATCACCAACTTGATCAATTTATTCTTGGAAGGTCTCAAGAAGCGAAGTCGTTATCTAGTGGCAATCAAGTCACAAAAAGGTGATGGTACGTGACCAATATTTTGTTCTTTTTCTCAGAATAAATTTTTTGTTTTAGATTCTAACAATTTCCTGGAGTTTGAGAAAGGAGATTTGTTAATTTTGATCAATGATTTCACTGGAGCCACATTGCTAACTGAAAGTGTCGTCAAAGGAGAAAATGCAAGAACCTGTGTTTGTGGTTTGATAAGATCGGAGAATGTCTATGTTCTACCCACATTGATCAAACCGAATAAGAATCAACTTCAAATATTCCCAAAGAACATGGATTTGACATTAGATCTTCTCAACAACAATAACAAGTTGATCAATGTTGTGGATTATAACGCCGAGCCATATACTCTCCAAAGTTTTGCAGAAGAAAACTTCAATGTTCAAGTGAGAAGAGTTGGTTCACAATTATCTCTAATGACCCTTCGTCGGAAGGAAACCAGTGTGGAAAATTGGAGGTTCTCTAGAGAACATATTGATCAACCACTTTTGAAAAAATTGAACGGTCGAGATGATGCATCACGAGGAGCTATTGAAATCTTCGCCTCAATTATGAAGTACATGGGAGATGAGCCATCTAAACGCAATCGACTTGGAACACATCTTACTGATCACATTTTCAAACTTCCAATCACAATGGAAGTACTACGTGATGAATTGTATTGTCAACTTGTGAAGCAGTTGACATATAATCCATCAATTATGTCAGAAGAGAGGGGTTGGGAACTATTATGGATGGCGACTGGCTTGTTCGCGCCAAGTGCGACGTTGGCCAAAGAGATTTCACATTTTTTGAAGAGTAGACCTCATCCAATAGCCTTGGATTGTCAGAATAGAATGCAAAAGTTGGCAAAGTAAGTTTAAAACATTTTTTTTAGTGAAAACCTTACGATTGTTTTTTTTTCAGAGGAGGAAATCGTAAATATCCACCACATCTCGTAGAAGTCGAAGCAATTCAACACAAGACCACCCAAATCTTCCATAAAGTCTTCTTCCCGGACCACACTGACGAAGCTATCGAGGTCGATTCTGCCACAAGAGCTCGTGATTTCTGCCAAAAAATTGGTTACCGTCTCGGTTTGAAGAATGCAGAAGGTTTTAGTCTCTTTGTCAAAATCAAGGATAAAGTCCTCGCCGTTCCTGAAAACGAGTTCTTCTTCGATTTTGTTCGACAACTTTCCGATTGGGTTCATACAAATCATACAATGCAGAAGGATTCAATGATGATTCCAATCAATTATCAAGTATATTTCATGAGAAAGTTATGGTACAATGTGACACCGGGAAATGATCCACAAGCTGATTTGATTTTCCATTATTATCAAGAATGTCCAAAATATTTATTGGGATATCATAAGACAACAAAGAATGATGTTGTTGAATTAGCTGCGTTGATTCTACGTGCAATGACGAAGGATAACAAACATGCGCCTTTAACACAAATACCTCAACTTATTGATGAACTAGTCCCCAAAGATTGTATGAAAATGTATAGCGCAAGTGAATGGAGAAAGGTTATAAGCAATGCTTACGCCAGAGTTGAACATTTGCGATCTGATCAAGCTAAAGTAGAGTTCCTAAACTTTATCTGTCGCTGGCCAACATTTGGATCGGCTTTCTTCCCGGTAAGTTTTCAGTCTCCCAAGTCCTTTAACAATAATTTTCTTGTAGGTCTCCCAATATTCGGACCTAAGTCTCCCTGATAGATTGTTGATCGCAATCAACCAAAATGGTGTGAATATTTATCATCCGGAAAGCAAAAGTCTGCTCGTTCAATATCCGTTCAATGTGATTTGCAACTGGACAAGTGGCAATACATATTTCAACATGACTGTTGGTAATATGCTCAAAGGAAATGAGGGCAAAAAACTATTACTGGACACAACTATGGTATTTTTGTCAAGGGCTGAACTTCAAAAAGTAAAAAAATATTTTCTCTAGGGTTATAAAATGGACGATTTGCTTACCTCCTACATATCATTGATGATTTCGAATCAATCACAGAATGCGCCAAAACATCGGGAGGTGGCGATTTGAGAAAAAACTTGAAAAAAAAGTTTAAACGTGTCATTTTTAATTTTTTTTTTCTATGGAATGCTGGTTTTCTTGCTCATTTTCTTGATTTTGCTGTGTAAAAAGTATTTATGTTTTGAAAGAGTATTTATTCAGTTAATTTTTTAAATAAAATTGTTCACATTTTTTGATTATATCACCTATTTTACTATAATGGTATCGCTAAAACACAGAAACAAACCCTCCGTTATTTTTTGCTGTACAATTGTTTTATTCGATTAAATACAAAGAAAAAAAAACAGTGGGAAAATGGATTTTGATAAATTATATACAACCAAAAGGCACAACTCGATAATAGAGTATAACCTGGGACGGATATTGTTTTTCATGGTGAAAAAACAGAAACAAGTATTTCAGGATTAGCTACAGGATTGGCAAGAGGACAACAATAACTACACAAAATAACAATTTAAAGCATCGAAAAATATGTTTTTTTTTTGGGAAAAAAATCGATTATTTGCTCGATGAGCTATCCGATGATGATCGTTCGTCGGTTGGTGTACGACTTCCGGAGGAATGGCAATTTTGGAAATAATTGAGGATATCCGAGTAGCTCACAATTGCTTGGAGTTGGAGCTTGGAGTTTACAATTGGCTGGAAATTAGAGATTCGATTTTGAATATTTATTGGAATCAATCTAAAACTCACCAAGCTTTGTTTATCAGTGTGAACCATTTTTCGGATAGTTTCAAAGATTGTCAAATCACTATGACCATAAATTGGGCGATTTTTCATTGTTGGAAGACTCTGAAAAGATTTGTTGGATGTTGAGGATTTATTGATTATAGTTACCTTAACAGGTTGGTCGAGGACTACACAAGTAGATTGTTGACACATAACTTCATTGACCAAATCTTTACGATTAATGACTCCAATAAGTTGGTCGAAATCGTTCACGACTGGCACTGTGGAAAACTTCTTCTCGACGAAGAGCTTGACCGCATCTTTGATTGTAGTGTTGTGATTGATCTGCAAAAATTAAACTAGATTTGTTTTGGTAGAAAAAATGAACGTTCAGCATAAATTTGAATAAAAACGTGGCAAAGATAGCGAAACGTTCAAAAGTTAATCGGTTTACTGATAGTTAAACATATGTAACAAACAGCAAAAAAATGGGAAATAGTGTGTTTTTGTAGATTCATAAAATATGGAAGTTAAAAAATCAAATAAATAGTGAGGAGTTTTAATGATCAGTCTATGAAATTCATGGTCTGAAAAACCACTAGATATCGGAGCATTAACTATCACATAAATTTTACTTTGAAAATTGAAGCTTACTCCTTGAAATTGAACATTTTTTGAAATTTTCAAGTCCTAACAGATAATAACTATCAAGTTTTCTTTACACCTCAAGGCAGCTGTGCCTAAATCTTTATTTATCAACTGTTCAAGTATGATTTCATTTGTTCTAAGTGGCCTAGTACTTCCTTTGTACAATTTTCCCCACATGAACTATTATGACAAAATGTCATCGTCGTCATTCATGTTTTTCTTGTAGTAAGAAACCACAAAACATGTTCCTTAATCCTTCATCCATATAATGGTGTCAAAACGAGCAGACGAATGAAATATATTTTCAACGATTTTTTTTTTGGAATCCTTGATCCTTATCTCATCATCATCTTATAAATACAATGTATTCTTGCCTATCATTTTCCTAATTTAGTGTTCCCCAATAAGAGAAGACCACACTCCGAAATTGTGGCTTCCGACAATAACAAAGATATAAGAAGAAAAAAGCACATGAAAACGAGGGAGAAAGATAGAGAGAAAGAGAGAAAAAGAGTGAACATGACAATAACAAAAAGTGCAAGGCATGTGACCTTTTCAGCAGAGATGACTGTTGAAAAAAGTTGTTTTTGAGAAAAAAGACTGACGGTCATTTTTTTTTGTTCTGACGTGTTTTCTCTGCTCTTACTTACCGTAACAATATCACTCCATGTTCCCAACTTTTTTTGATCAAGTGTTGCCATTCGAACCGGAAGAAGATTACCATCACAATGATCAGTCTGAAGAAAAAGTACGCATTGTAATAAATGCACCCAGTGCGAAAGGAGTAGAACTCACGAGTTTGAGCACTGATTGATAGAGGATCAACTTGGCAGTGATGAAATACAATGGTGTCGCTGGTTTAGGTTCGACTGTGTCGAAGATTGGAATTGCGTGAAGGCGATTCAGTGAAAGAATTTGACCTGCTTCCCAGACACTGAAAAAAATGATTGAAAAAAATTGCACATTATTTTTTCTGACTTCACAGTCATCATCAGTGTTATAGATTTTAAAATCATTTTACGAACGTGAACGACGTTTTGCGAAACTTAATTTGTTTTTGTTTCTGGATTGTGAAAAAATTCTTGTTTTAATCAAGGATTTATAATTTAAGTCTGTGTACGCATGATGTCCAAGTGTCCAGGTTGAGAAAAATGGTACATGCGATGTCAAGATTTCGATAGTTTATTCACATTTGAAAAGCAATTCAGGGATTGTTAGAGGAGAGGAAGTTAGCAAGTTGCTTGGCACCTTTTTTCAGGTATAACCTTCGATGGATTTTCTACCGAAAAATTTAGTTTTCGAAAAAAAAAGACATTTGGAACCTTTCAAAGTATAGTGTGGTAAGTTCCCAAATTTTTTTTCTCAAATAAAGTTTTCTCGAGAGCTAAACTTTTCAGTTAAAAATACCTCAATGGTTATACCAGAAATTGTGTTCTCTCTTCTAAGAACATCTCGCCAACTTCCTGTACCCCACCTTTAAACGTTCAGAACTTGCATTGTTTAAATTTGACCGAAAACGTATTTGGTCAAAATCCTGACTTGACATATCGGACACCCTCACATAATTTTCATACTAATTGAACACTACCACCACTTCCCAAGTTCTACCTTATGCCCATGTTCGTTGAAGGGGAAAAAATAGGTATACTTTTTTATTTTTCAAAAGAAAGAGCACCTTCGGAATAGTAAAACCATTAAGGGAATTTTTGCCGAAAAGCCTGCTATTCGAAAAATTTCAGGTCAAAGTTGAAAATTTAACGTAACGTATACGTGGAATTTTCAACTTTGACCCAGAATTTCTCGAAAACCAGGCTTTTGGGTAAAAATTCCCTTGGGGGTTTTACTATTCCGAGGGTTCTCTTTCTTTTAAGATCCACTTATTTTTTCCCAATACCTCCTTTAATTTTCGATTTTTTCACGTAAAAAATTCATATTTTTTATAAAATCTGATCGTTTCTTATGTCGTTCCCTTCCAATTTCCACATCTCACCTTTTCTCCACATCACTACAAATCAACGCGCTAGACCCGTATTGTTTGACGAATTCAATAACCGTCTTACTAGCCACTTCTTTATCACCCGTGGCAACCATCATTATCGCTGTTAAGCAATCATTCATGGTGAATACACCTTCCGAAATTTGCTTTTCCGTATCCATAATTACACCATAATTATGACCTTGTGTACACAAACCGTTGACTGCTGATTTGACCTGTGAATAGTTTTTTGATTCATGCTCAACTCGAGTGCTGTTTGCAGCTTTTACCTTCGTCTTACTATCAAAAACAATCAATGCAGCGTGTGTTGGTTGTAAATCGTAGCAGGTGGAAGCTTTCATATAGGTTTGGTGGGCATCGGTATTTTTGTCAAATCCAGACAAAACTTCGTAGTTACGATCGGTGAATGTACCGATTGGTCGGAGAATTGCATAGTCCTAAAACCATAAAAATTTGATTTATCAGACGATGTGTGAGTTTTTTCAAAACTCACACATCGCCGAATAACACTTTCAGGTACACTCATTCTCCGTCTTGTCATCGCCAATGGCCCCATATCCTCATCAGTTTCCATATTCTCATGTGGTGTTTGGAATGTGTATGAAGTCTTTCTCGATGCATCCGCTGGTCGTTGAAGATAGCCACGCGAATTCATGGTGTTACGACGATTCGATTGACTTGGATGATGCCAATCGCGAATCCCGAACGAGCTGCGACGCGATGTCTCATTACTTGTCCCCGATTCATATCTAAAAACAATCAAGATGTACCCAGAGGTTTTCTTTGAACATGTGTTTGTGTTTTGATCTCTTATTTTTTCGAAACTTGTTTTCCTAGTATTATTTTTTGCAAAATGATTGGGTCATGAGATCTTTCCCCCCTCGATGATTGGATTATGAAATTGAATATTTACATTAGAAAAACAAGAAAAATCTATTTCTGAAACATGGTGGATTTTCTCATTAATGAATTCCGGATGAATGTTTTTCAGTGCAGTAGATTTGTGAGATACATATTTGATATTGTAATGAAAAGTTCTCATTTCTTAATGCGATGTGCAAAGTAGGAAAAAATGCAAAAAATTTACAAAAAAAAATGTGCAATGTGTGAATTATTTTTGTAGAAAATTTGCAAGTTTTCAAACAGCGCGGGGGTTACTGTTGCAGCCTGTCATGCGTATCAAACAACCCCGCGAACTTAAATTGTTTGAATTCCAATGTATTTCTTTTTTTAACTTATTTCGCGGGGTTGTTTGATACGCATGACATTCACACATTGCACTTTTTTTTTTGTAAATTTTTTGCATTTTTGTCTACTTTGCACATCGCATAAATGAATACACACTTTTATCACTTTACAAGATCTTCTCCCTGTAAATATCAGTGTTTCTCATCAATGTTGTTTCAATAAATCGAGATTATGATTCACAATGCACCGTTACTGTATTATTTTCGAAAAATGACGTTTTTTTGTTTGTTTACATTTATGATATTATCTCTGCGTTCGGTGTAGTACATCACTAAATCCTATTAAAAGATTTGTATATTCAAAACTTTAGTCTAATTAATTGACATTAGATTGGGGATTATTTTTGGATTCGAAATTTTGGTTACTACTGTAATTCTTTTGAGATTGGAAAATTTTGCTGAATCTGTGAGTTATCATAACTAACCCATGATCCATTGAATTTCCGTAGATGACATTATACTGTGACGAAGTATCGATCATTCTAGGATCGCCTTGTTGATTTCTCGAACCAATCTGGAATATGAACCAATAATTATCACAATACCACTCAAATCATTAGGATAACCCAAAGCCAATGAGATTGGTCAACTGTTTGATGAGAACAAAATCAAAGGTTGGGGTGATATCTAGACAGACGAGAGAGAAAAAAATGTTCGAAAAGTGCATGACGTTTCAGACTGAAAAAAACGACGAGAGAGGACAAAGAATAATAACACGCCGTGTTTGCTGATGGACTATAGGAGAGAAATGAATAATATGAAAAAAATATAGAAAGAACGAGATGACGATCAGCTAAAGGGGGAGTGGCCAATCCAATTTTTCACGAGCGTGAGAGATAGAAAAATGGCAAAGCATTTATAATTGTGTTTTTGAGGAGTACAAATTTATGATTGTCGGGATTGAAGAACGTCAATTACTTACAGTAACCTGGAGGTTAACTGAAAGAAGCCATGATTCCCAAACCCTAAAAATCAAAAAGTGAGGGAGAATAAATATTTTCGTTCTTTTGAAAATTTCCATATATTTCATGTGCTTTTTTATTAGTTAATGAGCTGTCAAACGATCATTAACATACAGTAGTCAATTGTTTAATATAATAATATATGTGTGATTTTAATGTTATCTCAAACAACAGTTTAATTTTCGTTTATTTGTGTCATATATGTACCAACTCTCGAATAGTTGAACGAAGACCCATAGGTTGATTATGAGCCAAAAATGTGTGTCTATGGTTCCAGTTCATATAAACACCACTCTAGTTTTCATGACTGATACAAGTTTTGATTGGAAACAAGAATCATAGCTTGCACATGAGTCTCATAAAAGAGTTTAATTCAGAGCATATAGTAACAGCACTTTGCTTGAAGTAATTTCATTTCATTACCCATTTTTTGATGAAATAACTTTCAGAGACCTGAAGATCTCAATTCTTCTATAACTGGAGCCTGAATCTGATGTATTTTGACCTTAGACTACTGTGGTTGTAGTAGTTCCCAAAATATATTTTTTCTAAAATTAGCTTGATCAAAAGGTTATTTTCCAACCTCTAGTTTTTTTTTAGTTATCCTAAATGATTAGCTACATCAGATACTCTTTTAAAAAATTCAAAAACAAGAAAGAAATTGGTTACTGTGTCTTTTAATGGGTTTCACTTCGAAAAAAAAAACACATTTTGATCGAGAAAAATCTCATTTTTTTTTCGGAGTTGTTTTTTCCTCGACCCAATGAAAAATCACATTCTCTTTGCCAAAAAACAAAACACTCGAAAAATGATATCACTTTTCAAGAAATATAGACTTCTTTCGGGAAGAAAACAGGAAATTTGCAAAACGGCAAAATTTTTGAACAGAATAAAGATCGTAAAGTGATAAAACAATAAAAAAGATTATCATAACAGTATGATAATGATTGTGAAAAACAACACAGTAGTAAAATACCGACAAAAAAAGGGGGGGAGAAGAAGTGGAGAAGGGGGGGGGGGGTTGAATTTTTGTTGGAAACAGTTGAAAAAGTCGAAATAGGAATAGGGACAGAAGAACATTGATACCCTCACTCACTCATACACTCACATACACACATATAGACACTCATTCACTCGCTCACACACATTCTGACAAAAACAACAACTAACCCAATCCATCTAACCAGATGCAGTGTGTTCTTTTTTTGCTGCCTTTTTTCTCTGTTTGTGTAGTGTTTTTGCACGTGGTTTTCGGTTTTTCATGTTATTTTTTTCTTCTTTCTCTTCTCTCGTTTTTTTTTTGGCACCACCCCAACAGAATTTTCAACAATGGAATTTTGTTTTTGGGTAAGTAACAAAGAAGTCAGCCAGGATTTTTTTCGGAATGTAAGCTAAAAATAAACGCTTTCTGGAAAAAACACTCGAGGATATAAACATGGACAAAATGCGACTCTGGAATATTTGTTGAAATACTGGCTCCGCCTACCTGCGCGCTGAAATGTTCTTTTTTTTGGGAATGAGCATTGTGACTAGAAAAAAACGGAAATTAGAGGTTCGAAGTTGTGTTCATGATAAGAGTGTTCTGATAGAAAAAAGTAGGAATCGATGGACCTAGGTTAGATGATGTGAGAAAAAAAGCAAAGCTAATATTTGGGATCTGCTAAATTTGCGTTCAGAATGAAAATATCGAAACTATCAGAACTGGAAAAAAGAGGACTAAAAAACAACGTAAGTACGAAAAACTTGGATTGATAGTTGAAACAGTAGATTTTAGCCAGAATAATTTTATTTCTGGTTTTAGTAACAATAATCTGTTTTTTTTTCCAAAAAATTGAAACTTCTTAAATTTTTCATGACCTTTTGGATCAAACCTGGTTGCATTGCTGTATTTCCGGACGTTTCATACAGTATATAGTATACACTTAGTATATATATGCGATGTGCAAAGTACAACAAATTACAAAAAAAATACAAAAATTAACGTGCAAAGTGACAATATTTTTTGTAGGAAATTTCCATTGTTTTTACAAAAAAATTTACAAAAAACGTGCAAAAAAAATAAACACAATGGAAAATTGGCAAATTTCTTACAAAAAATATTGTCACTTTGCACGTTATTTTTTGTATTTTTTTTGTAATTTGTTCTACTTTGCACATCGCAATACAACTTCTTCAAATATTTTTGTAGTTCTGGCATACAAAATAAAATTGAATGACGCATAAGCACATTAAAAAGTTCACAGCCAGTATACTCAAAAGCTATTCCTTTTGGTATTTTTTGAAATGCCAAAAACAAAAAATCTAAGAGACCATAGATTATTCGACACCCGGCTCGTTTTATTAGTTTAAGTCAGTTGAACCAACATGTCCCTAGCGGCTTGTAAGATCTAGAAGGGAAGGGGTAAACTGACTTAGGGTTGGTGAGAAGTTGGATGTTATCGGACCTTTTGAATTCAAAACACTTTGAAAGACCATGTTTTCATTAGCTGCATGTTAATTTCATGAATCAGGAATTATCAAACAAGTTCCACGGAAATAACAACAATTTCTAAAGTTCATCTTATACTTCTTTTTTTTTCGGATGTCGTCAATCTAGTTTCACTAAAAACTACTATTTCAAAATTTTCAACAACGTTAAAATCAGAACCCAAAGATCAAATACCCTGGATATTTTTAAACAACAACCTTCCGGTACATACTTCTTCCATTTTTTCCCATTTTTTTTTGACAGAGATTTTTGAACTGAACATTTGTTCATTTGTCGAGTTAGATATTTTTGTACATCACATTTACTAGATATTTCACCAGGGTCAAAAATTGTGTGTTGTTGCAAAATGGTTAATTTAAAAAAACAATTTGACAACGTCACATTGTTATAGTACAAATAAGGATTCGCAAAAAAACAAATGTTTCAAAAATCATGTTTTAATGTTCAAACATCTATTGTATCGGGAAAAAATATAAAATATAGTGTTTCAAAAATTTTTGACAACGATTCATTAATTATACATAACTATGTGAAAGAGATGATGTATTGCGAACTTTTTTCCGAGAAAAAAATTCGGGAAAAATATTCGAGAATAGAACAATGCATCAGGGTATAATTTTACAATCAAAATAGAAATAATAACTATATATATGCCTACCGTATCCATTTTAGCACTTTTTTGATGTGTTTTTCTGCTCAAACTACAATTATTTTCTTTTTTTTCATCCAAGTGGATATTTATATTTCCAATATACTAAGCAAGCAAGCAAGAAAAAATCCTTTCTCATTAATTATTTGTTAGATGAACTTTCTAGTTCTGCAAAAAGTCATATTTACACCAAACACCAATAGGCACATGTCCTTTTCTTCATTTTTCAAAATGTCACGCGAAATTCTTTTTTTTTCTGAAATAAAAAATGATGTAAATACAAATTTTTCGTCTGTCGCGTAGGTGTGAGGGATTACGAAAATCCCTACGTTCAACATGTTTTGAAATAGATGTATATCTATATACATACTTCGGTTATTTTATTTGAAAAAAAAAACTTTTGGTGATCAAAGTGATGTTTTGCGTTGAAAAAAAAACCCGTGGGCTGGAATTCTGGAAGAGGATTAGAAATTGAATGAAAATAGATTGTGTTTTGGTTGATGGATTACATGAAAAATCAAACTAGAAAATTCGAGGATCTATAATAGATCTGGCTAATCCCGATAAGAAATAATTTACTGTGATTCAAAGTTTAACCACGCACTTGTATTTTTTTTTTAAATAATGTTATTCAACATCAAAGCTGGTCAAAATTCAATTCAATACTCACAAGTTAGGCTAATAAAACGTACTTTTACGAGATATCTATCAAATTTAAAAAATTGAAATTCTGAAAAATTGTAGATCTTTTTTTTCGAACTTCACTGCAATAAGCTGATCAAAATTTGAGATCATTTTTTAAAAATATATATGAACTAAACGTAATGGAACCGATATTATTTGATATACTGAATAAGGACAAAAAAATGTCAAAATATATCTAAATTTTCAAAAATAGTTGAATCAAGAAGCTTCAAAGTTCTAAAAGTAGATAAAAAACGAATTTACTGCAAAAGTTATGTCTTCATAAATTTTTATGTCAACTTTTTTTCAATCTCACTATTTTTCAGTGAAAATGAATTTTCAGAGGTGGAGGAAGGTTTATATGCTATTGAACTCTCCAGTATTAAAATTATTAGGTTTGATTAATTAAATATAATTTGAGCAATACACACAATTTCAAAGTTTAGCTTCAAACTCTAGATACATACTGGTACAAATCTTGCCCTATAACCTTATATTAACCTATCGATTTCTTTCTGATAATTTGAAAAATGAGCTTGTGAGTTAGATTCTATTTTAAAGAAGCAGAACCTACAAAAAGTCAGAGGTAAGATTTTCAAAACTTAAAAATTAAAAAAATCTCATCTCCTAAATTCCAATACGCCAAATTTGAATTTTTGGAAGATTGTTCGAAAATATCCAATTCAACAAGTATACACAAGGAAGTTAGTAAAATTTTTTGGACACAAAAAACAATAAATTGTTTCGATTTTTGAAATCATCAAGATTTTGTAACAGAAATTACACTGCAAAAAATTGGACGGAAAACAAATTTTGAGCACAAAAGTTTTCTGTACTATGAGGCTCAATTTTATAAAATTCAGAGGTGCGAAACAATTATCAAAAAAGGATACAAAAGGTTACTTGGAATTATTAAAAATTTGGGTCGAATTTCAATTTTTCAGAATAAAAAGACGACTTTATGATGAGACAACCAGTCAGATAACCCAAAAACTCACTGTTGGTGCTGCAACTCTGACAGAAAGCGCAACTGCAGCCGGTTCACTATTCCGTCGACGTTTGTGATGGAAAAGTCGCTCGAACATTGTTGCTTGTTATTGTCACTATAAAAAAAGCAAAATAGTTTTTCGACAATCGAGGAAACATAAACAATCATCAAATGTAGAATTGCCATTTAAAAACATAAAATATTTTTAATCCTTTTGTGAAATGGTAAAGTTTTTCGAGCAAATAGAAAGGACGGCGACAAATAATGATATCAAATGGCGGGGGAGGCGGCCAAATCTCAAATTTTGACCAGCCGAAACAGATAAAGAATGAAAACAAAAAATCGGAAATGAAATGATGTGCACTTTTTCATCAACAAAGCTGAAGGATACGTGGGAAAAAATCGTGTTTTTTAACAGGAACAACTTGAATACTGATATTGTTCCATATAGTTATGTTTTCATGTAAAAATTTAGCAGAGTTGATCTTTTGGAACTTCTTTTCTTTTCGATATTTGAGATAAATTTGCAAGAAAAATTATTTTCATAAAAAAGACTTTCCTAGTAAATAAGGTCTAACCAACCCATTAATCAGTTTTACTCAAAATAGAGATATTTCTAAGAAAGCGAATGAATAATAGTCCAAAAATCACTAACAACTAATCCTAAGAATCAACTCGACATATATAGAATGTGGTCTAGAAAGTTTGATCGTAAAAGAACCAGATGAAATCTGTCAAGCAAAACAAATCTTCCTCTGAACTCTATTCAAAAGAAAAAGGTGTGAATAAGTGAACGATTTTTCCCACACAGTAACGAAAACATGTTTTCGGCGTCAAAAAGTGCAATTTTTGGAGGTAAAAATACCGAAGAAAAACAACAAGGTGTTCTAGTTGCAGGAAATTACAGAGATGAATTCTTATTACTATGTGGGCAAAAAAATTTGGCCACTAGTTTAAAAATACATTTCGAAAAGTACGGTTTTTTCGTGTATTTTGAATTTTATTTTGTTTAGTGACCAATTCATATAATACTTGAAAAATATTTGGGAAAAAAAAATCTTAAAATTATCGTCCCGAGTACAGGTTATAAAAAATTAACATTATTCACAGTGCTTTAAGAAATTCTCACATAGAGTACATGAAAAACCTACTCCTTTGGTTGTTGAATAGAGAAATAGCAAAAAAAGTACTCATGGTGTGAACAAGGGTATTTCTACATTTCTGCCAACCAAAAAAACATTTTCTCGAAGATAAGAGTGAATTCTTGTCATTTTTTGAACAAAGAAAAAGCCGAAAACGTTAACAAGAAAGAACTGAATCATCGCTACCCAGAAAAAATTTTTGCCGCTCAAAATATTTGAAAAAAAAATAGAACGCTGGTAAGAAGGATGTAAACCATGATTTTTTTCGTATGTGTGAGGAATTATCAAGAAAATACACCAAAACGTCCTTATGCATTTCTTCAGCTGCCTATTATATGAACAGGGTGAAAAAAATACGAACATCTGCATTGCATTTATACACAAAACGTGGATTTTTTGGAGAATATAATAAAAACGCCCTTTTTTGTATTAAAAAATATTTAAAAAAAATGCTATTTTCCGTAGAAAAACAGAAAGATTTTTTGAGCAGTTCAGATCAAAATAAAAATGTTCGAATTATCGTTTTTTACAGTACCAATACAATTTTTTGTCTCTTGATATGGTAAAAATGAATTTTGCTGAACAGTTAACAACAAAAAAATCTAGTATACTTTTCTCATCCAATCAACATAAATCTCTAGATAAAATTTGCATTTCCACAGTATTTAAGAAATTGAGCACCCATCCGAACAAAAAAGGCACTTTGTTGAAGTGCATGTGATTTTCTCAGCTGAAAAAAAAACAGAGAACATGATTTTTCTCCTCTCGGAAAAAGGGACCTTTCTTTTTTTATTTTGTTGAATTTCAATTTTCCATTAATTTCCTAGCTATCGAGAAGGTGTGGAAAAGTACAACGAATTGTATGAAATTTTTTGTTATACCTTAACCTCTGTCAAGAAAAATTGTATTTTAACGAAGATCTTCTTTCTTATCAGCTGTTAAAAGAAAAAAAAACAGAGATCACAGTTTTGGAAATTTAGACTGTTCAGAGAAAAGTTATTTACAAAAAAAAACTAGTTTTTCTTAGTTACCGGAAAGAGTGAAAAAATTAACACTGAAAAAAATGAGAAATAAAATCTTCACGCCATTTTAAATCACACAAATGTTTCCAGAAAGTTGTTTGTTTTCATACAGTACTCAAAAGTGGCAAATTTTGCCAATAATGTTGTTCTCGTATTTAGAACAAAAATTTACGAGAAGAAAAATCGCTATTATTCTGTAAATATTTTTTATACATTTTTCAATTTTTTCTAAAACACCGCAATAATGTGGCGTCCAAACGTCAAAAAATTTTAAGAAATGTCCGAAAAATCCTGTCCAAATCATTTCAAAAAACTACCACTCGATTTAAAGGGACATAATGATTTTTGTTTGAAAATTTTGCCGGTCTGCTCTAATGTCACGTTTTGCATTTAATAAAACTAGATAGATTGTTTACTTTTTTTGAAAAACAACAAAAAATATCTAGACTGAAACATTCGCTCATTTTGAAACGTAACATACAGTGGACCAACAAATTTTCTAAATTTCTGTATTTTTTTTGAAGTGTGAAACGTGACGCTTCAGCAGACCGGCAAAATTTTCTCAATGAGAATCATTATGTCCCTTTAATTCAAATGGTAGTTTTTTGAAGCGATTTGGACAGCATTTTCCGGGCATTTCTTAAAATTTTCTGGCGTTTGGACCTCTGGCGTTTGGATAAGCGATATGCGCTACATAGTTCTGAGGATTTTCGGACCAGATTCAAAAACTTTCAAAGATGGAGCATGTAAGTTTTTTGGGTAAAGATTATATTTAGAAACCATATGTGATTTTCCAACGTCACTTTTTCAAAGTAAGCACACTAAGAAAAAAACAATTTTTCAGCTGCTGGCTGGACAGAATAAAAAAATGGCGTGAACATTCTATATCCTCCTTCTCTTTGCTAAAAAAGTGCATTTCCCATTCTATTTGCAAAAAAATATACTATAAAATGAAAAAAAACATGAGAAAAAACCATATGATTTCTCAACCGATCATAAAACAAAACAAAACAAAACAACAAAGTGAGTAAGAAAGGAAAACATTGTTTTCCGTTTCACACTTTTTCTCTCTATCGGAAACTTGTAAATCATGTTTATTTCCAAATGAAAAACACACACACACACATATAGCTGGTAAAAAAAGGTTTTTTTTCAATCTACAAAATAAAAGAGCAAGTGTCTAAAAGCCTAAATCTGACCAGCATGAAAGGATAAATGTGAAGAAGGAAAAATATGGTGAAAAATCTCGAGATCTAATGTATAATAGAGAATAATGGTTGGGAATGGGGAAAGGGTGGGGTGGGAAAGACACAGGGTTGATGTCAAAAATTGTTTTTTTTTTAAATTGAAAAAAAAAATACAACAAAAATATTGGTTAGCCGTAGAGATTATTTATAGATATATATGTATTAAATTATTGATTGATGTATTTTATTCTTCTGTTGTTGATACTTTCTTCCGACGTTTTATATCGAGTTTTGTTCGGAGGATACTGTAATTTATGCATGGTCATTTCAGAGAGTACTATGGGAAACTCACTGGTTAATACTACTTCTCGATGGAGCATTTTCTCGGCTACAAATTCCATCACGAATCAATTGCTCACGAATTTCCGATTGTCGACACATCCCCAAACGAGATCTGAAAATTATTTTTGAGATTTTGAATATATGTAAAAATGATATAAAAATGTCAAAAGCGTTTTTTAGGGTACCGATAGTCTCTGACTGCAAGGACTAGTGGTGATTCAGTTCGTCCTTCCTTGGCATCTTTCGGTTTGACCGATCCAGTTTGACGATATCTGTTGAGAATTTTGCTGACACAACTGTGAGTAACGCAGAGACGTTTGGATATGTCGCAGATTTTCCAACCACCCTGGAAAAAAATGAGGGTTTTTCGAAAAATAAAGGAAATGTAAATATACCTGGAAAAGTTTCACGATCTCCTCACGTTCACACATTGAAAGTGGCAGGCCTGGACTGTAGGTTCGGCCGAGTTGATTTCGACCTGGAAAGACTGAAATAAAAAATTGAGAGAACTTTCAAATTGATGGGAGGGGTCTGGGAAGATTGTCTAGAGAAATTGAAGAGTTTCCAGAACGAAAAATACTATGAACTAGAGTTTATCATTTTGGGTGTTGATTTCTTTGGGATATATTTTTGAAAAAAGTGAGACTCTTCTAATTTATAACCTGAGAAGTAAAAAGTCACATTTACAAATATTGAGGTTCCACATTTTACGAACTTTTTTCACATCTCATAGAGCACAGGGAAAAACGAATTGAATAGCTCAAAAAGCGTGAACTACACAAATTAAAAAATTCATTCGTTACAATCAGTTTATTTTTTCAGTGATAATTTTCAGAAGTCTGCATTCTATCTGCATTTCCAGTTTTTTAGGAAACGTTCAGAACGTCGAACTTGATAAGTCTTTTTTTATTGTTCCGCATCAACTAAAAGATATTGATAATAATTTATGAATTTGATCGTTATCCAGAAGTATATGTTTTGGGTTTACCAAAGGAAATCTAAACAATTTTGGAAACAACTCTCATTAGAAAGTTATATTCTATTTTTTGGGTTTCAAAAATAAGATTAAAAAACCACCTGAACTTCTGGCGACATCTTTTTCATATTGTGGTGGAGGTGGAACATCATAATCCACTGATGAACAAGATACTGAAGAAGGTGATCCACTGTCCGATGACTCTGTATATGGGTAGTACTGTGGATATTGATGGAACTCGTTGACTTCGGTGAAATATGTAGTTGACTGGGGTGCTGGGTCACTCTGAACGGTTGAAATATTAAAACAGTATTTTTGTTGGAATATTAAACTCACGTTTAACCATGCATAAAAATCACGTTCCAAAGTTTCAGGCGTAGATAAATCAATGATTGGTACATCCATAGTACCAGATCGAACTTCTATTCTTCTATAAAAATGCGGTTTTCTTTTCAACATCATATTAAATCATACAATATAAATAACAATAATACGTTTAATTATATGCTATAAAGCGGCTGGATGATAAAACGGTTAAAAGTGAAGAAGCGGGATATAACAAAAAACAACTAAATACAGATGATGATAACAGGGGAGATTTCAAATGGGATGGGAAGAAAGGAAGCGAAGAGGGGGGAGAAAACAGAATAACAGAAACCAAAACTAGAAACAAAACAAGATAATAATATTCAGTGACCATGTAATTGCCTTAAACTATCATTTGATTGGTAAATGGTTTTTTGTGTGTGGAAGTTCATATTTAGTGATAAGCAAAAAAAAACATGGCGGGTTTTTTTTGTTGGAAAAACTGTGTATGATAATTCCAAGTTTCACGGGGTTTGTTAAATGATTTTATGATGTTAGACATTCAAAATGTGAAACTAACGTGATAGGAAAAGGTTCCTAACACAAAAATTTCGAAGAACGTTGCATAGGCTTGGACTTCTGCCCTCGACTAGGCAAAAAATTATTTTTTGTAATTAAAAGAAATGAATAATATATCCAAAATAGATCGAAAAATGATAATATTTTTCAAAAAGTAGAAAAAAATCTAGAAAGATATTGTGAATTTGACGTGTAGAAACAAATAGAAGGTAGGTTCATAGTTTCAGATATTGGGCATTTTTTCAAAACTAACACAGAACCTTAGAAATATTTAGAACCCAGCCCATCAATTCAAAAGTATAATAGTGATTTAATGAAATGAAACCAATTCTATCAAATGAAAAAACGCTGAAATTAAAAATGAAAGAGGAGGGAAGGGCAAGAATGACCAATTGCATCCAAACAATGGCTGAAAACGAGATTTGATAAAATAAAAGAGACAAAAACACACAAAATACAGTATGACAAGTTTTATATACTTGTTAGAGACTATTTTGCAAAAAAGAAACAACAACAGAATTGTTTTCTTTTTTATTTATTTTTTGATTGTGTTCATTTAGAAAATAAACAAAAAAAATCTGAAACGGTTGAAAAAAGGGTGGAATGAAGGAACAAAGAAGTTGGAAAAATATTATAAATTGAAAATAATAAAATAATAATCAAAAATATCTAGTTTTTTGGTTTAATGAAATGTTATTGAGAGGTTTTCAATAGCTTTTCGGATGTTTCATTGAATTGAGAAAAAGTTTATTTCAAGTGCGATTGAAACATCGGTTTGTGATGATTATTGTATTGTATTTTGTTTTGTTCGGAATTTGGCATGGACAAAAGAACTTGATGACGTAATACAAATTCATGATTACTGTAGATTTTTGAAACACTAATCACAGGATAGCTTATATGACATTTGGAAAGATCACACATAAAAAAGTTAATAGAAAAGTGAATATGACACTTTTGGGATAAAAAAACAGTAGAGAGGCTAGAGATGCTAGAGAGCAAAAAAGTGAAACAAATGAGAACTATTTTGAAAAAAATATTCCATTTCATTATAAAATATTGAAATAGAATTTTGGGATTTCTGTGTTTCGCGACAACCTCTAAGTTTATAGCTTGTGTAATCAAACTATATCAGTATTGTGTAGTTTGACATTCGTAACAACGTCCCAATGAAATTTCAATTTTCAGAATTATACACATTTTTTTAAAATTTATCAAAGTTTATCAAATTTCCTAAGTTTCTCAGTAAATCATTGCAAAAATGTTCAATGTTTCTATTTTGGAAGGTCAATATTAGTGTGTTCTTTTCAAATTTTGTTTATACCGCAATCCCAATGATGGTCTACAATTTTTTTCGCATCAAAGAACTCTTTAGTACCTCCTTTTTGAAGTTAAATTGTAATTTGGAAGAGAAAATAGAAACGTTTAGTTGAGCTTGACTTCGATGCGGTTAGAGGCGTTTTGCAAAAACTGATCACGGGATATTTTTGAGTGTTTCAAGATCTATGAAATGACATTCTCAAAACCATTTCCTTGCCAGAGTAGAAGACTAGGATATTTAGTTCACACCTCCAAGTACGTCATCTCACGAACTACAAATTTTAGTATTCTTTCGAATACTTCTCATCAGTATATGTGAATGAGCAGAGAAACAGAGCAGATTAGATTTGCTTCAACTAAGATGAGAATACCTGAGATGCAGATGATAATATTTGACAATTGAAAATTAAAGGGCAATTGACAAAAGCATTTCCAGAGCAGTCCTAAAGAAGTTTGTCCAAAAATCACGAGTATGCGATAAAGATAGTGAAGATTTTAAAAAATGTTGTCAAACTTGATCGGATAAAACTTCTCGAATTATAGAACTTTTTCGAAAAAAAAAACCAAGAGAAACTAGGAAAAGTTCAGAGAATTATACGTGTTTGAAATTTTGATAGAACTGATACAATTAGAAGCTCGAATTTGGAAAATATCGCAATCTAACACTTATTTAAAAAAAAAGTGTTGCGTAATAATCGGAAGTCACAAAAATGACCAGATAAAAATCATAATTTGAAAAAAGGGGAGAATTCTACGCCTGCCGCAGTGAAAATACCCGGCGATTAAAGGTGTAAATCTAGATAACCATAATATTAATTAATATTAATATTATTTTAAGCGAGGTGGCAGATTTATGTTGTATTAGCCAAAACACAGATATATAAACACACCTGATCTTTTTCTTCTGTTTCTCTTGTCCGTGTTGCGTGACCGACAGTTTTTTTTTCGTGTCGTGTTGTCTAATGAGACGATATGTGTTTCATTTTCATTTGGATGACTGCGTGAAAGTGATGAGAAGTGAAAACGAAACGAGATTTGTTATGATTAGGCGGATTTATTAGATGGCATTAATTATTTTTAATTTGTTTAGATATTTATCTGTTTATGTTGAAGATTGATGTCTACCTTTGAGAAAGGAATGTGATTATTAGAAATCATTGTGTTTGTTTAAGATTTTCAGATTCATTTTAGGAATTTCAAGAAAGTTTTACGATCACCATTTCAGATTCAGATTTATATTCTCAACATGTTCAGAATTTTATATTGTGGTGACTTGAGTAGACATTTCAGTCAAAAATTTAGTGAACTTTTGGTATTCCTGGTTTTTGGGAAATAAAATTCAATTTGCTGAAACGGCAATTTCAAATGGACTGAGACTTGAAACGACCTAACCTATAAATAAGAAACCTTAACTTCACAAGATGTCAGCTCAAACATAACTTTTCAGCTGACACTCAGGGCTATCAGAAAAACGATCAAATTGACAACACAAGAAAAAAAAACAGAGAAGTAGAGGAAATAACTGAGAACAACTCCAAATATAAAATCTTTTAAATTTACAAAAGCCATTAAAAAATTGTGAAAAACCACCTCCCAGCCACAAAGAACTCCCATAAAAAGCTAAACAAAAAATTGTTATACAAACCATAAAACAGATAGACGGATCTAAGCAACTAGTAGAAGAAGCACAAGAGGATTAGAAGTTTTGAAATGAAGGGATGGTTCCCGTTTCAACCGGCCGCTTTCTAATTGTCCATCTTTATCCCCTTCGTGATCCTCCACCCATGACCAGCAGCATTTGCTTCTAATTCCATTTTATTTCCACATAGTTGAAAATTATACGACTATGTACTATACTGAACAGCAAAAAATACCTCTAAAAAAGGTGTCGTTATGATATAGTTCGTTTATTTCATTAATAAAGTAAAAGTTGGCCTAAAACCAGATTACAGTAGTTGTTGGGTAGTTTTGATGTATTATTATAAATTAGAAAGGAATTCTGAGGATTTGTTTCTTGGAAGAGAAATTAATTTGATTGTTTCAAAATGTCGTTCATCAAAGATTGTATATTATATGAAAAAAAAGAGAGTAAGAGAGAAAGAGAAAGAAAGAATTCAGAAAAATATCCAAAATTTCATAAAATATAAAACTGTTCTTATTGTATGATATCACCATGTTTAATTTTCGTGTAACCGATTCCGGTAATCTGATTTGAAATGAACGAAACAGTTCAAAATCAACATGATCCAGTTTCTCAGAATAATCTTTAACTTTCAAAATTTCAAGTAAATAATATGACTCAGAGTTTCACAATAAGATATATTTTTCAAAAAAAAAAAACAACCTTATGAATTTCAGCAAAACTTCTCTTTGAATCTCAAAACTGAGATAGAAAGTTTGACCGAGGAATTTCGTTAGTACAGAACTCTGCATTAGTGTTGATACACTAATGCGTTGTTTGTCACGAAGTAATCAGTATTTAGAGTTGTTGCACTTCCCAAGTTTAAAATGTAGGAATATAAGTTTAAAATAAAAGAAAAATGTTCAAATTATGAAACATTGTTTCAAATAAAACACACCTATTGACAGAAATCATTCAAAATATTCGTCATACAAACTTTAAAACGTAAATATGAATGAACAAACTCTCAAGCTTTTGATGAACTATGATTAATAAAAATGACATAACAGTCAAAAACTTCCTTTTTCATCTTTTTCTCTTTCTCATCGTTCGCTATACTAACATCATAATAAAAGGAAAAGAAAAAAAAACGAAGAATACGGTAAGATATGCGAAGTTTTTCGATATATTATGTAATATGAACAAGAAAACATACAACTAGTTTCAATTTCGATTAAAATCCTAGGAAACGAATTATTATGTAACTTATGTGTTCATCCAAAAACGTATACATTTCGATACATATATGTAGATGTATATAATAAGAATCTGTACAGTCAGTTACGCAATTTTAAGGGAATTGTGTATATGAAGTGCGAAAGTATAATAACAATAATTATTTTCCTTTTTTTTTTCATTATTTGAGGAAGTGTTGAGTGAAAGCCAAGATTTTTGGATGCTTGTTGAAATTGAAAGTGTTAGGCACTTTTCGTTTTCATCTTGCCAACCTTTTTCGGGACAAAAAACTTGTTAGGATTAACCCGAATGTTTATGGTTGATTGATTTTTTGCTGAAAGTCGTGTGGTAGATCAAAAACCAGATACAGTTCTCTGTGTGACTTCTGAACTTCGAACCAAGGTGACTTGATGCGAGCACGTAATATTCAAAACATTTTTTGACATGGCTGAGAAAAATCCTTCGATTCTGTTTTCTTTGTAAGAGTTATTGCTAGGTCGAAATGAGTATTCCTGGGGGAGAAAAAAGTTCAAGTAGGAAGTGAAAAAATAATCATAAACTTCAAGGCTATTTTGGAATGTTGAAAATTGTTAAAAATACTAGGAATAGGCAGCTATGGTTGAATACATATGACTTCTTATTGTGAACACTCTTAAAATCGTTGAAACGGGTAATTGAGTGACTATATGAGGCGGTATTCTAATTTCTTTTTGAACAGTTTCCTAGCTGTCCGATTTGAATTGTTTTAGAGCTTGAACAACACATAATGAATGTATTCATAAACTACCATGTTACTTCGCTTGATGTCAACAAACGTGTTGAACGTTTTCAAAGAATCATCGTCTGTTCGATGTGGTGAATTAAATTTGAACTACTGAAAAGTTTAGTATACAACAACTCATAAATACGAAAATCTATTCATGAAGGTTGAAAAACCTCGAAAAATGATTACTAAGAGACGTTCTCGACATAACACAGTTAGTAAGTCATCATTAACAAATCACAATTCCAAGTTCTACAGCCAACATCGGTTCAAAAAATACAATCCTAATGATAAAAATATATATGAACAAATAAAGTACAAAACGACGGTTAATGGCAATAAAAAATCGGATAATAATCATAATAATAAGCGGGTAGGGAGGGAGAGGAGGCCATTCAACAGCAGCGACAGAACGGGATTCGTGCGATGGCAACCCAAAGGTGTGAACTACTATCAATCAAAAGAAAAAAAAAGAAATTCCTACCTCTAACAGGGTATCCTGAGGCCACCCATCTACTCCTGCTATTTATTTTGCAACATTTCCTATCTTTTCTACTTCTCATGCAAGGACAAGGGGGAAAAGAGGAAAAGTACACACACACAGATGTTTTTGCTGTGTGTTAGTGTGTGTGCTTGTGTGGTTTGATATGTATGAAAATGGACGGCAAGAGAGACGTCAGCAGCGTGGCGCAGTGGAAGCGTGCTGGGCCCATAACCCAGAGGTCGGTGGATCGAAACCACTCGCTGCTAGTTTTTTCTTTTTTATTTTTTTGATCCGTTTATTTTTCGAATCTGCTTCAATGCTGAAAATGTCCTTCTCGAAAAAAAAAACTGAACATCCTTGAAAAAACAGTCATTGTTTATTTTGTAGTTTTTTTGTTGAAGAGGAAGCCAACGTGACCTTGAACAATGATTTAATATGTATCCCTCAGACGTGTTATCATGGTTTTGTAGGGTAGAGGAATGTTATGAGGAGAGAAGTGGTGGGGGGGGGGTGAGCGAACGAATTGATTTCTAATCCGTTGGTTTAAGGCTTGTTTCTTGAGACAACACGGGGCCTTGGGGTTATTCATGTGACGGAAGGTTTTAACTGTTTGATTATATTATGATATGGGGTAAGTAGAGATTGAAATCTGTCCGAGTGAATTAGGATGTTGTAGTAACTCTAGCAATAATGAAGTTCCAAAAACAAAAATAACTGTTTTTGTAATGTTCAAAACCTAAACATTGCTAAAGAGACGACATTTATTTAATTTGTCCTGATGACTGTACACGTATCACAGTGGTTTGTATACAGTTCTAAATATGGAGATTCGTCATTCTGATTCTCTGAAATTCTGGAAAAAATTGCCATTTTTCAATCAAACTCATTATTAAAGGTGGATAAACATTGTTGGCTGATTACTTTTGAATGAAAGAATGCATTTTTCAAAATATAACCGTCGAGAGATTGTTCACCAAAAAATCATGTATACGAGAAAAAAGTCAAAGTTATGAATTTGAAAAAGGTTTGGAACACGTGAAAGGTTTCCAAATTGCTTATTCCAAATGACATTTTCGGTAAAACAAAATCCCTCAATAGTTTGCTCTAACAAAATGTGCTATTTCATTTGAGAGCAACTTGCTAACTCCCCACCTTTAATTATGAAATGCTTTTTACTTAAAGTCAATGGAACTGGCACATCAATCAAATATGGATAGTACTTTGAAACTTATAGGGTGTTTTCAATGTGATAGGGTTTGCAACCGAAAAAGTTCATCATTACTTATGCAAAAACAATAAACAATAGTCAATAGTGAATATGGTATCCTTACTGATAGGTTTATTCTGATCAAACCTCAAAAAAAAATGTCTATTTCAAAAAACCGCGACAAATGTGACAACTTGCATGCCCTAATGTGGATAGATGTTCGGAGAAATAAGCAATTTCAGAGAACAAAAAAAAACAGTTCCACAATCCTTCTCTCGAATACAATTACTTTTCAATTCCGCTTCCATTTCACAGTTATGCCATTCTCCCAACAAGGCAAAAAACAAAAGGTAATTTGATTTCCATCCTGAGGGCATTACGCCATCCATGTATCATTACGTAATTCCATTCTCGCCACACTTTCTAAAGAAAAAGAACCGGTTGGAAGAGGAATGAGAAAGCTGTGAGACAATGTATATTCAGAATGTCTGGAGAATATATGAAGTGAGTCAGCAGATAATGATTCATTGAACTTGCAATGTTTGTTTCTAATTGATGGGATAAATGAAATGTATTTTTAAATGAATTCGAAAAAACTTGTGTTCATAAAATATATACAAATCACAATCTATCAAATTTGTCTTGAACCCAGAAAAATGAAGAACTCAAAGCAAAATGTTTTCACAAGAGTTTGTACTTAACTTAACAAAATCAGTTGTTCTTCTTTTCTGGTGGTATCTGAATAAGACTGGAATCGATTTTTTCGAAACCTTTCCTGAATCAAGTCCAAACATTGAACTCGAAGATACATAAGCGTCCCTGAAACAGGTCAAACTCAGAAAGGTCCGACTTTTGAACCCCATTCATTTAGAGGTTTTTTCCTGTAGTCGCGGTACAGTATTTGCTTTCAAATTTTAAAAAAAATCATTAAAAAATAGCTTGGTCCAAATATGCTTACCAAGTTAGTCTAATAAGCAAATTTAAAAATTTAGGTGGGCAGACTCTTTAATCGGAAAAGAATATTCAAACAATCAAAAGCCCTGAAAGTTTTAATTCTGTAAAAAATTATTTCAAAACCACATCGATAGGCTCGTTGTACTCACAGAGGTCAAACTCTTGACTTGGTATGTATATTTAAGGCAATAAGATCTTATCTCTATTATCCATTTTTCAAACCATGATAGTTACTATTAAATGATCTCTACCAACTCGTAATTTTCCAGACATCTCCCTACTTCTGAAACTCTCATTTTCGCCTAGAAAGCGAAAAGTGAAGTGATGTTGCGAATATAAATAATTAGCCTAATTTATTGTCTAACTTTTCATAAGAAGGAAAGTGATGTAATGAACATTACGTTCGGCAAAAGATGAATCATTGAAAAAATCCCCCAGTTTCGTAATTACTACAGTTTTTTTTTACACGCTTGTTCGCCATTATTAGTCATAATGGGTTATTGGAGATTAGATGGCTTTTGTTTTACAGAATGAATGAAAGAACAGGGATTCTTAGAAAAAAAATGATTCTAGAGATGGTGGATTGGGGAAAATGTATAATGAAAATTATAGAGGGTCTGTTCGATTTGAAATGTGGTTATTGAAACATGTTATTAAAATTTCATGTTTTTTTTAGTTATGATTTGTTGAACGTCGACTTTAACGAGTTTTGAGAATGTATAATGATTGCATGTTGAGAAAAACAAAAAAATAAATATAGAAAACTATGGGGTCTCAATACACTATCAGTCGATTTTCAGAACTATCTTATCAAGAGGTTTTCTGCAGGAAGATCGGAAATTTCCAGACTGTTATGATAAGGGTAAAATAATTGATGGGGTTTTTTGAATTGTAAAAGTGGTGGTACAATGAAAACCTTCAAAGATTAACTAATAATTGGAGTATAGAAACTGAAATCCAAGATTAAAATAAATTAACCAATTCCAAAAGTACTCTAAGAAAGTGTATTTGAAAATTTTAAAAAAATTAAAAGAAATAAGAAAATGATTTTTTGATCTCAGAACATCGGATATTTTATAATGCTCCAGAGTTATTTTATCTTTTTATCTGAGTTTTTAGATATTTTCTAAGATTTCACTTATTTAGGTGAAACTCCATCTTGATCGAACTACACTTCTTTGAATTACATATCAAGTTTCCGATTCGATCTTTTGATCTAGCAGCGTAATAAAACTTAAAATTGGTAATATATCATATGATTATCAAAGAACAGTACCAAAGATAGACATCCATCTGACATAACTAAAAGCAGACAAAAAATACAAAACAAAAGCATAACAACAATAATAATAAGAAATAACGGGAACAGGATAAATGTTTGTGGGCGATGAGATTTGGTCATGACTAAAAAAAACTACTAACTACTGCCATCGTACAATAATAAGAATAATAACATAACAAGAAAAAGAAGAGGAAGAAGGACATGTATACGATTAGAATTAGATGATGACTGGAATTGGAATAAGCTGCTATTTAGTTATATGCGCGGACTGCGGTGGAAAATTAAGATGAATATCGTTATGGTTTTCATAAAAACGACGATCACATTATCATTTTATTTTGGTTGTTATTGCTTGATTTTTGATTAACGAATTGGGATGAATTGATAAAGATAATGATTACTGTTAATTCATGAGAATAATCAAAAAACATTTTGTAGCTTGGATGTAGTTTTTGATACAGACCTCCAGGGACTCGAAAAGGTAGGTTTATCAGAGCTGATACTATTTATTAAGGTCTGATGGAATGAACAAAAATGATTCAAATTTTTTCAGCTTTGCAGAAGTAAGAAGGTTCAGTTTGGGAAAGTTTTGAAAGGTAATTTTTCATAGTTTCATATACTTCAATTGGTCATTATTAAAGGATAACTTAATGCCTAACTCCCGTCTGGTAGAATTATGTATGTATATACCTATTCCTTAATTATACTCTAAAAACGGAAATTCAGAAAAACAAAATCTCATAGGTTTTGGCAACAGCCTAAATGAAACCGGTAGTTTTTGGAACTGAAATATTGACTCTTGGATGTCACAATGATTTTCAACATTGATAGCAATATCAAGGTGAGCGACAACTGCGTCCAGAAGTAAAATGAAAAATGAAATAAGTTCTTGCAAGTATTAAACGAATACAAGAGTTCTTTGCCTGGCGTAACATGGTTTTTATTTCAATTGAACAAAATTCAAAAACTGAGTCAAGCTCATGCCAACTTTGATCATTTCTGAATTTTTTTCAAGAAATTTGGGTAGGAGTGGTCCTTTGTTTTTTTTTTATATGTAGTTTAGATCACTACTTTGTTTAGTTTTCGAATTTAACGTCCAATTTCAGAATTTCTATGTTCATAAATTGTTCAAATGTTGAAGCCTTCTTTCTAAAATATGCGTCTGTCATGAAAAATTAAAAAATGTTGTTTTGCACGTGTCTGAATTTTGAATTGCCAATAAACCCTATTTTTTCAATATAAAACCTGCGTTTATCCATCATAATTCTGGCAAACCCTGTTTTGATGTTTTTTCTAGAAGAACTTTCTCATATAATCAAGCAAACTTCTTGTGTCCGTTTCAAGAGTTTTAATTTTGAATCTAATTTTATCTGTATCGGATTCAAATGATTTCGTGGTTTTTCATAATTTTTTTTCCATAAATCTCTAACCTATATATGTATATACAATCTTAATCATCATATGAAAAATGAGAATCAGTCAGCTCAGTTTCGCCACCTCCGCATAGTTATGTCATTTTGTAAACACATTTTTTGCTCTGCAACAACGAAGAAAGAAACGAGAAAAAAAACACATAAACTATTTATTAATTAATTTTCAATCCCATGGGAATTTTCGCCTTGTTTTCGGTAATTATTTTCTTTCTCGTATTGATCTTGAGCGAGTCAAACTTTTTTTATGTTCTCTTTTTTTCCAGAGTACATCGATGAACAATTGTTTTCGTCGCTCATTTGTATCTATTGAATAATACAAAAATTTGCATATAACGGAAATTGTCTTATTTTTCTAAACGTTTTCTTCTCCAGGCAGACGGATTAATATATAGTTATTGTCACAGATTGTGCATATATTATTCTGCAAATGTTGAAGATTTTTCCCTCCCACCTTTCCAAGTCGAGCCAAAAACATGTTTATAAATTTCAGCAAGTTTTTTTTCTCAGAAGACTCCAAAAAACGAGATCACATTTTTAAACAAGTGATGAGACATGAGAATATTTCACATTTTGACCATCAAACGATTACTGCAGTTGTTCTTTTTTGCCTTGGAATCCTTTTAGTTCTGGAATACAGAATAGGAGCTTTTAAGCTGGAACCAAGACGAAAACTAACTAATTTTTAAGAAATTCGTTTTCTCGCACAGTATTTTATTTAATCACCAATGAGCACAAATTACGCTGTCTAGGAGCCCACTCTTTTTTTTTGGTTCTCAAAGGTATTACATTACTAAAATAAGTTGATTTGAAGCTCGAGTTGTATTTTTAGTTCCAGTGAATATCACAGGTTACTGTAATTCTTTAACAAAACTCACAGCGCCCGCTTGGTGAAATTATAATCTGATATATATATGTATTTCTAAAAATTCCTATATTGATAACTTGAATCGAATGAAAAAAGTAATGTCCAAAACACCGAAAACTCCTTAAATGGTAGAAGAAACCACATTTTTTAAGGTGTATAACCCTCGAAAGATTTTTTCCCCAAAAGTCTTGAATTCGAAAAAATCGGTTCAAGTTTAGAAGAAAGCTGTACGTGGAAAGTTTTCAAGTTTATTTTTTAAAATGGAACTTTCTCGAAAACTGGACTTCCAAAATTTTGATTTTTTAAGCGGAATTGGCCAACTCCACGTCCCCACCTTTCAATTAAAACCCTGAGAGCATGAAAGCACAAGCTTGAAACTAGTTTGACCTTTTTTCTTGAATCTACCCTGTCATTTTGAAATATACCTTTTGTAACATCATTTCAACATTCTTAGAACACTACTTGCAATTTGTAACTTCTGAACTTCAGACATATTTCCTAGCCCAGCAAAATAACAAAAAAAATCCGATTCTTGTTTTTTTCTTTTCATTTTTGCTTGCTAGCTCGAGATATTCTATGAAAACAATACCTTAAGAAAAACAAAATTCGAGAAATTAAAAAATCTCTTTCTCTTTTTTTATTTAATTTTTTGTTCAATTCATTCTCGGGGAAAAAACGGCAAGCGTGTCGCTAGGCTTTTTCCTTGTCGCAAGCTTGCGACACATTTTTTCTGGCGCAAGGGTGTCGCAAGCTGTGCTGTAGTTTTGCTGCTAGATGTCGCAAAGCTTGCGACTATTGGCGCAAGAACACCGCAAGCCTTGCGACAGCCGAATGTTGCAAGTTTGCGACAAATTGCCGCAAGTTTGCGACAAACTGTCGCAAGCTTGCCGATTTTTCCCCGAGTTGTTCCGTTCAAGACGTTCCAAAGGTAAATGAATAAAATATATTTTTTCTTTTATATATCCTTCATTTCTACATTTTTTTTTCGTCTATACGAATTCACCTAAATCAATCAACGAAACCATAGCTCATCTCTGCTTCAATAGAGCTCTATAGTCATTATTATTATTAGCCAAATCACTCTTTTTTTGAATTGGCTTAGTTTTGAATTTTTCTTCTATATAAACATAGAAAAGGGAGAGAATGAGCATTTTCAAAGTTTTTTCTGAGAAATGTTGTTTTTTACAGATATGAAATCTCAATTTGCGGTCCACACTTTGCTACTTTTAGCAATAATTGTTGCTACTGTCAGCGCTTTTCCGCGTCAACAAACTGTTCGGTATGGTAACTCTTTACCTGCCTATGCTCCACATACTCTTTATCGGTTTTATAACTCGAGACAGGTAAAAACCAAAACCTTCGTTAAATTATTCTAAATTATCTGAAATTTCAGTTTGCGCCAGCCGTCAACAAGCGCAACAACGCCGAAGTTGTCAACCACATTTTGAAGAACTTCGGAACTCTGGATCGTCTCGGAGATGTTGGGCGACGCTAAGCTGTACATATAGCTGCATAACCCCCTGTTAACCAATAAAAAAGCTCTTTTTCATTCCTAAAATTCTCAAAATAACCTTTTCCATTTTTGTCACCCATTTTTTGTGTCTCTTTTGCCCGCTTCTTTGCTGTTGCTGTTTCAAAATTAATTGTCATGTTTTTTCTTCTTTTTCATTTTTTGTCATTTTATTTCACTGATACACAAATGCCACCAACACCAACACCCTCTTGATTTATATTGAAGTGCTCTATTTATTTATTTTTTGATTCACATATTTTGATTTGTATTTTTTTGTGTCCGGCTTTTCGCTAGTTGCTTATTTTTTGTGGGCAGTACATAACATTGTCTTTTACATTTCCACACCGTTTTTTTGATTTGTGTCTGTTATGACGAAACAAGCAATAAAGTGTGAAATGCTGTTAACAAAAAAAACGTGTAAATATTGAAATATGTCACTTACATATTTTAGTACAACATACGTCAATTGGTGTGTTTTTGATCAGGAAGCAAAACATACGAACAAATTGGATTTGTTACAGACATCAATAGGACTCATTGAGCCAATTTTCTCAGGGGCACATTGTTTGTGAGAACATGAAAGAAGAAATGACGACCTGGGCTTGCCTAAATGACAGTGGATTCAATTAAAACTATTTCAGAATTAAAATTAAAAAACTGAGAAGCTTCCTGAATTCACAGTTGTTAATGTGTATGAATTGATCCCTGGGAAAGTTAATATTCGATGCCCTAATTCCGGCTATTTTCTATTATGATTCAAATAACAATCAAACAGACCACCAAAAACACTGAAAATCCTACAAACATTCAGCGTGAAAATGTATCCAATTTTTTTTTTCATTTCGGGAAATGTTTAGTTTTTCAGTACAAGCATGCAAACTACTCACGGTATAAAACTACCATTTTTCCACATTAGACTGATAAAATTAATTCAAAAATCATGTAGTGAAACCGAGCGGTATTAGAACTGGACGGATTTAACTTTATGGAAAAATGTTGGGAAAGGAGTCAAATTGTGTCCTCTTTATGTTTTTTGCATTATCTGATAAGTTAGGAAAGTGTTTCAACAGATCAGACCATAGAACTTCCAACTTAGATCGAGTCATAGAGCACTGAAGTGAGAATAAGGAGTTTCAAAATTGGTTGAACCATATTTGAGGTCTCAAAAAACTATTTTCATTCGAACTTTTCTGTTTTTATGTGTACAATTGTTTGAAAACGTGCTATTCATCATTTAAGATCAAACTCGACTTTAGTTCGCAACCACAGACAAGTATTCATCACTTTCGGAAAATTTTCAATTTTTCTCAAGGAATTCATCTCACTTCAATGCTCTGCAACTCACAAGGAGTCGGTTGTTCCATAGTTTTCACTGTTGATAAACATTTCTAATTCATCAGTCAATGCAAAAAAACATGGAAAGGACATAATTCGGCACCTGTTCGAAACATTTTTTGGCTGAAAACCATGCAGAGTCAGCTCGAAACACCTGAAAAACACTTAGAAACTCGATTGGTTGAAACGAGAAATGCAAACAAAATTAGTCAAGTTTTGATAAATTGCAATCATTATGCAATTTACTTCCAATTGACTTCAAACAAATTCATACCTGACCTTTCAATATGACCCTTAAAGTCAATATCAACATTTTTGTATTTTCACATGAATAACTAAAACCTGAATAAAATTTTTTTTCGAACAAGTTTGACACCTCCAATCTTTTCTTGACATTCTGATTCTTTCAGACATATCTGACCAAACTTCCAGCCCCGTTCAACACCTCTCAGCAAACTCATGCCAAGAAACATAGATTTTCGTATCTTTATGGCCGTTTCAGTTAAAAGAAATCAATCCCTTCAAATGGCCCCTCATTTTTCTTTCGTTAAACTGAAGTTCATCACCTAAATACCTACTCTTCCAATTCTCAAAAAATGAAAATTTCGTTTTCGGCAAAAAATTTCAGAATAGGAAGAAAAAATATCATTTTTAAATTCGGAATTTAATAATTTTTTGCCCGCGTTTAATTCCGTTTTGTCGTAATTGTGCGTCAAAGTGTTTGCAGTGTCAACACGTGGAATATCATTTCACGTGAAATCATTTTTATTAACTTTTGAAAAAAATTATTTTTTCGATTTTTTTATTTTGATGACTAAAATTTAAAGAGAAAGACTTCCTTTAAACTACTTCTGAATCAAATCACTGTGAATTTTTTTTTGATAACAATTCACACCAGAAAGTCAATAATTATTATTGAATTGTACATGAATATACAAAAAAAATACAAAAAGTTATTATTTCTTCTACAAAGTTAACTCATGACTACTATCGTCTTCAGCAAAGAATCATAAAGCGATTGTGTCGACGACAAATTGAACGCCACAGTTGTGAAAGGGAACAAACTATTGACAATGATGTTTTTAAACAATGATCGAATCAACGATCTGAAAAAAAACTAGAATTGTCATTGGAAAATCATTTTTAAAAACTCACTGTTTCAAAGTAATCTCCTTTGGTCCATGAACTTGCACGAAGTTAGGGATGTTGGATTCGGTGATTTTTGACGTAGCAATCACTCGAATTCCAACAATCCACTTTCCTGGAGTTTGTCCTTTTTTGCATGGTCCGATGTTGACAACCATAATAAAAGCCTGAAAATTGTTGATAAAATTGGGGCAAATAAAAATTGAAATTACCTCCAAAAACGCGCAAACGACTTTACTACCCATTTCGATTGGAAGAAGAGCTTGAGTAACAATCATGAATTCAACCATATCACTGTCGTCATCCATGATTTTTTGGAATGAGTTGACATCACTGAAAACAATTTGGTAATAAAGAAACTCGGACCTCATTTTTTTTTTAAATTAAAAACATATAGCATAAGATTGAAAAAAGTGGTGCCTGAACTGGATCGGACCTGATTTTCATTGAATTCAAAATAGATTTTTTTTTTCTGATTTGGATCACTAGTTATACAAGAATAAATAAATTGGCTACAAGAAAAAATCAAGAACATTTCCCATGTTTCTTCTCAAAAAAGTGTCTTCAACTTTCGTAATATTTCCCTACTTCATTTTTTTCATGTTGAATTCTCTATGTGTTTGTATTCCATGTTTCTGACTCAATCCAGGTAGTTTTTGGTATGGTCTAAATTTTCCTGATTAAATTCAATGAATGGTGCTCCCTTCAAGACTTGGGCAATGAAAATGAGATCCAGAAATTCCAATTCCCTTTTACTTACATTTTTTTTTGATAAGTTTAAATTTTTATTTTCACGTAATGTTTCAATTCTTCGAGTTCGTCTCAGAAATTGACAAAGCGGGTAATTTTTTAGAGCAAGTTAAGAAATTTGTTTTCAAAAATAAAAAACTTACATCCATTGCATTTCAATCAAAAACAATGCGACAAGAAGTTTGAATAGTAGGCAAATCATGAAATCTACGACTTCAGCAGATATTCTTCGAATAAGTGGCGCTGGTCTGAATTTTTTTCAAATGAAGCAATTACATTTGAAAAAAAACTCACTCAAAGTTGACGATTGGTTCATTATTTGAGAATTGTTGGGCGGCATTTAACTGAGGCTGTCCTGTTTGTGGGGTTGCAATCTAAAAAATCTACTTGATTGAAAAACAGTTCATGATAAAACGTACATATTGCATCCATTGTTGTTGTTGTATTTGACGACAAGCATACTCCCATTGACGACAAGCTTCGCCGTATCTCCTCATTTCTTGAGCATATTCAGAAATTGACGCATAATTTTTTCGCTCTTTTTCGAATTGAATCCTTCGAGATTCTCCTCGCCATTTTATTCCCGACTCCGAAGTCATTCTTAAAGAAACGCTACCACGTCAATACTCTGGAAAACAGGAACACACACTAAAAAACGCGCAATGCGGAGTGTCGTTGTAACCACAGGGACGCTTGTTTGCTCTAGAGCGGGATTGCTGCACTGAGAAAAAAAGGATGTAGGTTTTTGTGTATAATGGAAGAGGAAGAAAGTGGAATTTACTTTACGAGGATTTTACGATTAGATGAGAATTATTACTACGGATTGAGTCGGATTCAAAAATGTCATTATAGTAAAAACGGTTTTCGTTTATAGGGATTTCTTAATTTTTGAACATTCCTTTTTGCAGAAATTCTCTTAAAAACAAATAGTTTCACATATTTATCGGAATGTTAGAAATGAAAAAGTTTCTAATAAAACTTTTGCGTCTCTATCCATTTTACAGAAAAGTTTCACTTTGTCAAATTTGTTTTTGTATTTTTTTTGTTTTTTCATACCTGGGATAATCGGTTTATGGGTTTTTTTCAATCAAGTTATAAGAAACTACAAATTTCAACTAGTTAAAATAAGTAAAACGAGTACCATAACAAGAAAAACCAAGAAATAGAAACTGATATTGAAACTATACAAGTTCTAATGGAAAAAAGTGTAATTTTGTGATAAAAGTCCAATGTTTCGGAATGTCACATGATATTTTGCAGTTCGATAATGATCAGCACACAAAAGAAACATCTTTCTCGAAAAAATATCAACGCTGGAAGTCTTATCCATCACCAGCTAATCTTGGTCTAAATTGACAAGGTTTCGAGGCAGTGATTTTTGAGGGGTTGATTAACTACAACTTGAAACTTCAAAGGCTATGAGATGACGCAAAAAATGAAAGTGATACAAAACAATTGGAATGCCATGAAGACTTTTATCTGAAATATTCATTGTTTTTCCTCTCATAGGTGCACATGAAAAATATGCAAAAAATAGGCATGTTCATAAAATTGTTAGTACATTTTCTCGAACACAGCATGACTCTAACTCGCAATTTTTACTGAGTCAAAGATTATTGATTTTTATTGATTTTAGGAGCTTTTCTCAAAAAACAAGTGGATCTTTTACATACGATTTCATTTTTAAAACGTAACGTATACGTGGAATTTTCCACTTTTACCTACAATTTATCGAAAACCAGGCTTTTCGGTGAAAATTCCCTTGTAGGTTTCACTATGCCGAGGGTGCTCTTTCTTTTGAAAAATTAAAAAGTATACCTATTTTTTCCTTTTACNTCCTTTCCCCCCCCCCCCCCCTTAAAAAAAAAACCTCTGAATCACCTATGAATGATGTGATGAATGAGTTTTGAGTTCCGAACCTTTATTTAGAAGTGACGTTTTTGTTTCAGTCAAATCTCTCACCTTTGTCGGAAAGTACTACTAACCGTAATGCTTGTTTTGTATTCACAAAGGCTTTTTGTATTTATTGAGTACACGATTCACACATTTCTCAAATTTTTATGTAAATGTGTATAATATTATTATACTATACATATGTACCTTAAACATTTTTCACTCCAATTTTGATCGGAAATTGACCTGTTTTATCATATGATCGTAAAATACGAAGCATGATCACCGATAAAAATAACAAATTTTATTTTATTTTTTCTTGTTTTTTTTTCTAATTGTTATTATTTTGTTTTAGTTTATATATTTGTCAAATCCTTCCCTCTCTCTCTTATCATACTTAGATTAATACAATATCAGCAAGAAAAGAATGATTTAGATATATAGAGAATTCAAGGTCGAACACTAACTAAAGCAAGATTTTTTGTGTCTCTCTTTTGCTGTAGGGGCAACAAAACTGGGAGGTAGAAAAGATACAAAAAACATACATTTTTTGTGATAAAAAAATTGGGCCTGCGCGGGGAGAGGGGCGAGAAACGAAGACATTGATAGGAATTGAATTGGAAAACGGAGAATGAAATTGAAATTGGCTAGAGGGTGGGGTACTATTCGCGCAGCAGAAACATAACACTTTTTCTTCTCCCCTCTTTTTTACATGTTCCTTTTTTCTTGGTTAATCTAACTATTTTATCATTTTGACTATGGGAATTGATAAGAACTTTCTTGTGTTGAGCTAATAAAAGGATCCAATTGTTGGAAAAAAAAACGGGTTTTCTCCACCATTTCCCTTCTTTTTTATGACATCTAAGCTAAAATGAAGATATTACCCAAAAATATGTATATCTCTGAATTTCCGATTACATCATGGAACCTAATAGCTCTGATTCTAATTTTATGAGTTTTCGGTGCAATTGGTGGAACTATGATCATATTCCAAAATTGTAGAACTTTTGAAATCAACTTTTCAGAAAGAAAAATAGAAAATTTACAAATATACAAAGATAGCTCCATATATTAATTTGATCAAATTTTTTTTTTACCAGATTTGAAAATATTTGAAGAGAGACTTTACAAACTATTTCAATTTTTTCCGAGTGATAATGATATCACTAAGGTTAGAGAAATATCTTGATTACTTGTTACAAACTGTATTTTGTGTTATATCTATGAGATTTTTCATAAACTTAGTCAGAGATAATGAAATGATAAGAATAGATCGGTTGAAACTTTATAGATATATCTAGTATGAGAAACTTCAGCAGTTTCAAAGTGTGCATTGAGTCTTTGATAATTTATTTTTGAAAAATGCTTGATTCATTTCTTCCGAAAATTGTAGCAGTTAAAATTTTCTGGATTTCACAGAAAAAAAAATAAATTCTTGTAATGATTATGTCTTGAGTTTTAGTTTCTGACTTTCTTCAAAAATTCGCTTTTTTTAAAGTGGTTGTATGCATTTTTTATTTCTGGATGTTCTGGATGTTCGTCTTCAATATCTCTATAGGTGGGATATGGGAATTCGGCAAGTTGCTCTTACAAAAAAAAGAGCACACTTTGAAAAAAATGTAACTCTCAAAAGATTTTTCACCCAAATGTCTAGTTTTTGAGAAAATATTATTTGAAAGAAGAAATTTGGAAACAAATGCGTTGAAAGTTTCCAAATTTCAAAGTTGAACTTTGTTTCTAGAGTACTAAACATTTTGGTGAGAAATCTCACGAAGGTATTACTAATAATAAATAAGCTCTTTTTTAGGAGAAACTTCCCAACTCCCCGTACCCTATCTTCAAATTTAAAAAAAATCAGCAAAAGCCTAGGAGCCCGGAAACGCCACCCTTCTCATTTTCAGAAGAATCATATACTCTGAAACGATTACTCATTCTTGAAAAATGAGAAACGCCAAAAACCAAAAAAAAAAAATCCAAAACACAATTTTTCACGAGGTTTTCCAGAGCATAACCTTATTTTGGCCAAAAAAAAATCTGACAAACTCCTAACGATGTTTTTTTATAGCATTCATGTCTTAGAGAAGAACTGTTGTTGTTGTTATTACAAAAAACACAATTTCGCACGCAAATCCAACAACCCACCTGTTGAAAAAATTTAATTTATTTTCCATTTAACTTTACATTCATAGAAAATTTTATTATTGCCGCGATAATTTGATTTCTTTTATATTTTATGTTTTTATCTGAAATTGAATTTCCAGCTGCATTAAAACGTAATACATATATGTATTTATATGTATTCACTTTTTCTTTTTTTTTCAATAGAATAGAAATTGGATATTTTTTCTAATTTTCAGAGAAAAAATGTCAATTTCAGTTCATGCTCGATTGCATGAAAAAGGAATTCTGGAAAAACGCTTCTCTTTGAAGCAATAAATGAAATAATATTTTCGAATTACTTATTACTTGCAAGTGCAAATGAGAATAAGGAAAATCTCATTTTCGATTCAGGGAAAAAAAAACTTTCCCCAATAATTTCTGAATAGATCCAATCCACTAATGTGTAAATTATATTTGTAAACCAGATTAGGCATCTATTTCTCTTTTTTCGCTTTTTATTTATTTTTTTGGATTTTTTTCGGGTTTCGTTTACTGAAAAGGATTTGGTCTGTATAGAGAAAAAGATCCGTTTCATATTGAAGAAATCAGCTCTTTTTATTTTGAAAATTTTTTTATGGTAATCTATGAGACACTAATTTTTCCTCTTCGCAAGGTATAAAACACACTGAAATTGAGCATCAGAAAAATTGAGCAAATTGAGCATCGTGTCTACTCGTGTCTACGCTGTCTACGTGTCTACGCTCGTGTCTACGCTGAAAATGCTAAGCATTATCTCGTGGTGAAATTCAGTATAGCTAAAACTTTCACCTGAAATAAATTATGTTTCTTTATTTCCATTCCTCACTTTTGGTTGTAATCTAAATATTCAAAATCTAAGTTCACTAGAAAGTTTTCTTACATCAAAATGTTTTATAACGTTTATATTAAGTCATCTTCTTTTTTCCGTATAGTTTTTATATTTAAACCAACATTTTTCAGCCAACATGAAATGAGTCGATCAGCTGAAAATGTGAAGAATGACGAAGTGCAGAACAGTAACCAGGAGTCAACTTCCGATCTGATAAGAAAAGTATCTCGTCAAAATCTTGAAGAATTGGACAAAACACTCGACGAACTGCATGAATTAGCAGAAGATGTTTATTTGCGAACATCACTAGCATCGAATCTAGAAAACTTCTTCGAAGAAAATGGGCAAGTTTTACGAAAATGTGAGACAATTCCAAGCGATTTGATGAATCATCCAACTTCTGAAGCAGAAGAAGAGGGAATTCAAGATGAAGTTGTTGAAGCAGTTCGCGATGCAGAAGAGAAACAATTTGATGCGCATCATGTTAGTATGAATGTGGATACGGAATGTAGTTCGGAAGACGAATCTGCGCAAGTAACTCTACCTCCGCCAAGTCGTGGGCGTCGGATGTTTGATGAATTATGCCGATCCGAACAGGAAATGTCATTCAACCCAAATGACAATGAACTTCTCTCATTGAGGAATAGCTCGTCAAATCGCCGTGTTAGACAGCGTCGCATTTCGAGTGTAAGTTTTCTTTTTTTCTGTAAAGTGCTACGCATGGAAAACCACTATGTATTTATTATTTATGAATAATTTTCATTCTGTTATTTTCTCGTCATTCTCCCCCTATTTTTCGCTGCGCAGCAAAAAATGAGCACTTTCAAAGCACATACACATATTTTTCGGGTGTGCGTGTAAGATTTTTTATTGCTACTTTTAGAATTATTGCTGTTCGTTGGGTACTGTAGTTTTTACCTGAAAAATGGAAGGATTTTTTCAATTTTTTTGGTAGTTTTCAAAACTGGGGTTCTAGCTCGCTCTCAAAAAATTTTGTGAAAAAGGCATAGGTTTCAGAGAGTTTCAGTCGCTTTGAAATGATCAAAACTGAAATTTGGTACTTTTGAAATGTTGAACTATCTGAGAAGTTTCTGGGCTTCCAGAATCATCTTGAAATTTTGTCACCGATGTTAGAAAATTAGCATACTTCTACAAGACATGAAGGTCGAATGGTAATTTGCGCTCAGTTAATAATGTTGTTGTTTACGAGTTTATTTTTTAGGGGGAAAAACTATTTTTTTGTGTTTCTACCTCACAGTTCTGAAATGCTCTTGAAAAAATTCATTTATAATGACGTAGCTAAGAATTTCCAGATCAAAGTTGTCTTGATAATCTTTTTTTTTAAGTACACAAAAAACTGCCAAATATAGATATATCTCAAAACTGTCGTAAACGTTCATGATAAGTTTCGAAAATACTTTGAATGAGGGTAATTTCATCAAAAAGAAAACAATTTTCTAATTAATTTATGCATAACATCTCCATGTTTCAGGAAAAACCCCACACAATCCCCCCCCCCCCTCCCGAAAAAAATACTTCGGATATTCATCCTACAAAACCACCGTATCCCTTGCTTGAAAATGACAAAAATTGCACTTCTGATAAAAAAAACAATTTTTTGTAGTTCGTCTCTTTAAGTTCAAACGTATGCTACAGTATGCTTCAACTATACGAGTACAAATTCTAAAATGAACAAACTCGCATCATTAAAACATTCTCGAGACTACGTATATTGGCTTAACTAATATTTAATTGTCAATTTCATCCAGCTTTTTCAATAATGTTCAAACATTTATTTTTTTTCAGAATGCTGCTTTAAACGAGATGACTTCGATGGTAAGTCACGAGCGAGCTCGAAGTAACGATTCCCGTTCAACGAGTTTGTTCTCGTCGTCAATCGCATCGTTTCGCCGACCAGTTTCACATTTCTCCATTGATAATTCGTGTTTTGAACTTAACGATGCACCATATCAACATTCGCTTATGTGTACTCCAATTGAAAAGGTTAGCAAAAAACGAAAAAATGTGTATATATTATCGACAAAAGTACTATTAACATCTGGGATTATTACCGAAAAAAAGTGATATTGAAACATCTGCTTCTATTCATTTTCTGTTGAATTTCAGTTCATTTTTTAATAATGTTGTCATAGTCAACAACTGTTGAGAGATTTTTTCGAAATAATAATTTTTTTGTAGTATTCAAATTTTTTTTGAAGGGGTGTTCCCACAGATTTTAAAATTGGATTACTCTTGTCGAATTTCATTAAAAGTTTTGAATTGCATGTTCAATCTCTTTATTTCAAGCTTTTGGTGACTCATGATTTTTTTTTGGAATTGTTCAAATGTTTACAGAAGATCCTTTGGAGCAGGTCTCAATTAAAAAAAATTTAATGTGGCAGATTTTTTCGATCGTTACTTTTATTCCTGAACTTTTTCAATGATTTTTTGAAAAAAAAACCCAGTCTTATTCAGTAATCACAGTTTACAAATAAAAATATTGGAATTTATTCATATCCCAGCAATCTGAGGTGTTTTTATATGATTTCAGTTCTCTGCTTCCATTTTACTCCAATCCAAACTCAAAAAAATCATCGTTTTCCAGATGTATGTAAAAAATTCTCGATCCGCACCGGAAATGCGAATACATGACACAACGAAAATCAACCAATTCTTATCAACACCATCTCCTTCAAATGATGCCACGGCGAGCGAGGTAAAACAAAGAAATCCTCTTCATTTTCTCTAATGAAACAATTTACAGCCAAGCGTTTCGTCTGAAATTTCTATGGATCAATCGAGCTCATCTCCGCCGATTGTTAACAATTTGAAATTAAGGTGAGACATTTTTTGTTTGTTTTCTTTCATTTGGATAAAAGCTTGATGGGAAAATGGATGAAAATGAAAAACATTTGAAAAAAAAACAGTTTCAAGAGATTATCATTGCAACATTCATTCTCTTTCCAGTTTTTATTTTTCGTATCAAAAAATATTGCAGGCTCAATGAAGGATTGACCGAAATACCATCACCAATGGCGTCGCCCATTGTTCGCCAAAAGGTGAGCACAATTTGGAAAAAAAATAATTTGGGCAATTTTAGACGAAAAAACAAGAACGTTCTGAATCAAAAAATCGGCTCAAGAGTTCAACATCTTCTCCAAACATGAAAATCGTAGTGAATGAGGTGCCAAATATTGTTGTCAAAACCAAAAAAGACGAAAATCGTTCGGTTGAAGTGATCAACATCAATATCAAACAACTCAATTTATCCAGAGAACTTCGAAAACCTTTGACAATTCTTGCTAAACTCGACACAACGGATGTATATCGGTCAATAAAATTGACACCAAGGTGAGTCGTAATGAAACCGGAAATAAATTGGCAACATTTTTGTGGCCGAACAATAGCAGTTAATTCTTCAAATTTCGCAATTCTTACAGTTTGACGTTAACACATGAATTTTCTGTCGAAACAACGGAATCGTTTTCGAAATTACATTTGGTTTTTGTAGAAGGTAAGAAAAAACTAACAAAAAAAAAAAGAGAATTGTAATTTTCAAAAAAATTAAAATTTTAATAAAATTATCTGTTGATGGTCAGAACTTCTAATTTTTGGGAGTATGAATTTCATGAATACTGCTAGGGTGAAATTTGGGTGCAGTATTTAATTGAGACAATAGTGAACTTGGGAAGAAGTCCCAAAAAATTTAAATACTTTTGATCTTAGTGGATCTAAAGTTCTACACAAATTATGCCCTTCCTAACTCACTATGTTCAAGCTGACATCCAACTTCAAAAAAAAGAAGCATTTTTGACAAGTAATGAGCATCTTAAAACCTGAACTATTCTGATTTTTGATTCCAATGAAATTTTCTAAAAGTCTCTATTTCAAGCTATGAAAAACATATCACTTTTTTGCAGTTCTTCCAGTTTATATAGATCAAAGTACTTCAAAAAAGTTCTAGTATAAAAAAAACCCAGGTGTTCCTGATTAGCAGCTAAACCCAGGTGCTACTGACTGGCAAAAACGGAAACTACAGTAATCCTGTCTCCGTAATCTGAAAATAAATCTAAACATATTCAAGTAGACTGTGATTGATTCGAACCTCTTGTTCTAATTGTCATACTTCAAAGCTAAAATGCTTCATAGTCTTATTCGCATCATTAATTGTCCAGGATCAAAGGCAAAAGTGGCTCGTCCTGTTGGCAAGGTAACATTACTTCGGCGAAACTTGGCCAATTTGAAAAACGCGGATCATTTCCTCTCACTAAGCGCCGTTTCGAAATATCTCGATTTTTGCGGTCAAATCTGCATCGACGTACGCCGACGCCCCGGATTATTTTCGATCAGGTTAGTTAATGGGAAATCCGATTACTTTTTTTTTTCATTTGATTGGGTGATTTTCAATTATTTCATTTCCGCTCGTAACCGGAAACTAGTTCGAGTTCATATGGATTTTTTTGTTGTTGATTAATATCCCATTTTTTCCACCAAATTTTCTACCCAATTAATCATAATCCATCTCAGTTTATCCATTCCGATCCGTTTTATTCATTTCCATCCCATTCCACCCCATTCCCATGGACACTATTATGACCCTCTTAACGATTTCTTCGCACCTTTTTGTATTCTCCGCTAATTCCTCCCTTTCACCCCTCCCTTCTCCGTACGCCAAGACAAAAAACTTTGTTCTCTAATCCCTCTCTCAATCAAACACTGTTTTTTTTATGTTTGGGGGTATTAGCAAATGTTTGAACACTTGTTTTGTTTTATCAGTTTTTTGTTCTTGTGTTTTGAGAAGGAGTGCTCTGGAAGGAAGTGCTGGGTGCACCATTAACTCCGAGGTTTTTTTTGTATTTTGTTTGTGTTCAAGTTATGACGCTTCTACTCATGTTGGTAACAGTGTGTGCATTCGATTTTTGAACATTTCTGTTATTTTTACTTTCTACCACTGAAACCTTTTTCTTTGATCTTGTTTTTTTAGCAAGGTTCTTTTTGTAACCCTATGACTAATGAAAGATCCGATAAACTTGGGCAGTTTTCAAAAGCACAAGTGATTTGGGGAATGTCTTACCGTCTAACAACTACCCAGTTCTCATGTTTTGCAAAACTCTATTATAAATGTATGATTTTCAGTTAAAAATTTTTATCCGAAAAATAGAATTAGGAAGCATGAAATCTCTATAGGGTTATTTTCACCTTTGTTCTGCAGTTAGATCAGCGGATTTACGAGAAAATTTTGATTGCAAATTTTTTAGCACGTATACGTGGTAAGTTTCCTAAATTTTCAAGATTCCACGTATACGTGGTCATTTTCTGGGATTTTCGGTGAAAAATTCATAGTGTTTCAGTACTATATGGAAGGTGCTCTTTCATTTAAGATCAACTTGCCCATTGCCTTTAATTGAAGCAAAAATAGGACCACGTCCGTTTCAAAGACATCCCCTTTTAATCAGTTTTCCATCGGATCAGGTCCAATTTAGGAGGTCTGTTGTTCACTTGATAACCCATTGGTTACATTTTCATCTTTAAGAAGCAAAGCGTAGAAGCTGAAATCAAGTTTTCTATACTGTGACTTCGAACTTCACGTACTTCCCATTTTCAAGATGTCAACGTGTTTGACTAATTTTTATCAACTTAAAAAAAATCAAAAACTTCTTTTGAAGCCTGCTGTTTCCACTAATTTCACAGTTTTCCGTCAAATCACATATTTTACGTTTTCTGTCGAATTTTGTGAATTTCAGTGTCTCTAGAAACCTGAAAGTCTCCTTTTTCGGGTTTCAGGCTTGCCTAGATGAACAACGACGTGTTTTAATTTCTATGACGTAGTTTGTTTTCTTAAAGTTCAATTCTGAGAAACAACCCCCCCCATCCTTCTAAGATTAGACATATTTACAAATTTCGGAAACCCTAGAACTTTCAAAAGACGCCACATGTTCTTTTGCCATTTCGAAAAAACCGGAAATCATTTGGTTGCAAAAATAGCGTTCAAGTCTTTTAAAGTTTTATGAGATCGTTAACTTTCCAAACTTTTGTGTTCAATTTTTCGAACTTCATGCTCTGAAGCCGGAAATAATTTTGTTTTTTTTTGCTCAAAAAAGCTCAAAATCCAACTAAATAATGTTTCAACCGCCAATTCACATCAATCACGTTAAAATGCTCTTTCTCTTGTTCATTTTTCAAACCGGAAATCATCAATAGCACAAAAAAGATAGAAAAGATAGATAAATGAGGGTGGGAGGTATAAAATAAGAGTAGAGCAAAAAAAAAAACTCGACGGTGTCAGCTGTCTTGGCAAACTTCCATGTTTCTTCCATCACAAAGCGTAGGGGTACTTTCGATCTCCCATCATTCCCGTTTTTTTTTCTGGTATCAAATGCACTTTTCGTATACCGACAAAAGCACATTTTAATTGCCTCATAAATATGAGAAGCACCTTGTTAATTTCCCTGGCCCTGTTCACTTTTCAATAGAAAATATAATTTCGTGTTGACTTTCGACCGGAAATCATTCATTCTCATTATGCATCAATGATTCTTTTTTATTTATTTTTTGTCGCATAATGTTTTCTTTTTGTAATTCAAGAAATTTCGTGAATAATGTAATGCATATACATAAGTCTTTTTTGTTTCAAATTAGCTCAAATTTCGTTTGTCTTTTCTTAATGTCAACAAATCAAGTTTTTTTTGTTTCAAGATTTTTTTTTCGGAAATTATTACCATAGTAATATTAATGTTCGCATAGATTTGTATAAAAAATGGCTCGAAAATGTTCTGAACCTCAAAACTGAAAAAAAAAACTACAGGTGTCTATTCTTTTTTCCAATCATGATTGTCATTAGAAATCGGGTTTCTTCTCAATGAAAATATTAAAAAATCACGATGTTCTACCAAAAAATAATACCCCTATGACTTCCGGTTATTCAAAGTGTTCAAATTCTTCCCCAATTATCATGTCAAAGTAAAAAAAACGTAGACAAAATATGCTTATTTCTTATCACACTCTTATCAAAAATCAAATTTCCGAAAAGTTACATTTCCGCTTTTTCTCGTCATTTAGCAAAGCCATTTCACAACAATTTTTATTATACTATAAATTTTTTTTTATTCCGAGAAAAAAGCGGAAATTGCGCATTTTCTGCAGGACCCAATTTTGACAAAAACTGATTGAGTATAAATATACTTATTTATACATACACCCACTTCTTATCGCTCTATTTTCTTATTTCTATTTGTATAATTGATGTGGGGGTGGGTGGGCGGCTGAAAATATATTTATATATGAGTAAATATGCAAAACAATTTGTTTTCGGAGTTTTTTTGAGACTAGCCTGTAGGGAAGAGTCACAGAATCACTCATCAAAAAACAAAGGATATGAGTGATAGAAGCTCAAAGTTCATATTTCGAGATGAAAAGTTGTAGATTTTCCAATCAATTTAGAAACTCTTGTTTCTCAAAGTGCTCCATTTTAAAAGTAAAGTAAGATCAATGTCAGTTACCAAAAAAATTCATGGAATTTGGGTAACTCACATTTTCCGAGATAAAAAGTTATGAAATAATTCGACTCATCAATATGCTCAGGAAAAAATTCCAAATTCAAAGTGTCTTTATCAAGTAGATGAGGAAAAAAATATTTCTGATAAGTGAAATTTCAAAACGCATAGGAACACAAACACAAACTCTACCATAGTTTTCTCAAAACCATGATATTTTGAGAGCATTCGAATAAAGGGGGGGGGGCGTAAAGGGAAGACATAGGCATACTTTTGATTTTTTTTAAAGAAAGAGCACCCTCGGAATAGTAAAACCTCCAAGGGAATTTTAACCGAAAAGCCTGGTATTCGAGAAATTTTAGGTCAAAGTTGAAAATTCCACGTTCTTAAAATGAAATCGTATGTGACAGCTATACGTGAAATTTTAGACTTTGAACTGAAATTTCTCGAATACCAGGCTTTTCGGTGAAAATTCCCTTGGAGGTTTTACTATTCCGGGGGTGCTCTTTCTTTCAAGATCCACTTACATTTCCCCTTAACCCCNCCCCCCCCCCCCCCCCCCCTTAAGCTACTATGTAGTTATGGCTTTCTTCCAATATCCAATATCCTTAATTTTTCCTAGATTAGAGATCCAAAGTGTTATAGCTGTAGGTATACTGTAGGTCAAAATTAGGTTCCAGTTTTTATGTTGGTTGCGTAATCGTTTTAAACCGGAAAATAACCCGCCTAAATTGTTTTTTCTTTCATCGGAAAAAGCTCATAAAACCCGCCCTTCCTCTCTTTTCCATCTTGTTTTCTTCCACTTATTTTGCACTTTAACTGTAATTTCCATACGTACTTTTCCTTCTTCCCACCAAAAACAAAATTGGGTATTCATTTTTATTTTCCAATAATTTTAATAACAATACCAATATTATTCATATGAAAGAAAAAAGAAAATGCTCCCATTTCCATATGATTTTTCTTCGAACAGCGAAAAATCGGTTTTCTCTCACTTCTCAAGTGCAACGGGATGATTCAGTGTCTGTTTATTTATTATTTTTTCGCCTGGCTCTTCTTATTTCAACCCAACCCATAAGCTCAAAAATTACTCACTCAAATATATAATTTTTGATTCATAGAAGATTTTTATGGGTTCTTCCACCATATGTAGGTTCTTTATTGACCGGAAACGCACTACGCCTTCGATCTATGAGTTTTTTTTTCTATTTCTCAACTGTGGGTATAAAAATGAGAAGTGTGTTGTATTCATTCATTTCTTTTTGCTATTTGCGCGCTGAGGAAACAACAAAAACAAAAACAAAATTTCGACACAAAAAACAACCAAATAAAAAAGTCGCTCTCGCTCTTTTTTTTCTTGTTGTACAAACAGTACCACCCCACGCAACTTTTTTTTGTCTCGAAGATGGTTTTTTGTCCGAGCCTCTTGAAAAGTCTAAACTAATTAATTTTCTTGTACAGCCTTTTTTTGCAGGAAAAATAACATGTAGTTTGTTTTGTTTTATTGCAACAATGTTGCTGTTTCGTTTATCAAATTAGTGTTTTTGAACAACTTAGTACGAATTTTGACATTCCAATCAGTTTGAACTTTTGTTCTTTGCGTTTGTAAGTACAAGACTCTCCAAGAGCACATAGGTTAAAGTTTTTAGGAATATTTACCAAACTTTGAACTGTGTTAATTTGTCCTCTCATTGGTTTTTCAATAACGTCATTTATGTTTCGAAATTTCTAAAAAAAAACCTTGCATATTTTCAAAAAATGATTCCACAGATGGAAACTAATTTCCCACACCTTCCGTTCCAACATTTTTCATTATTTATCGGTAGGAAAATCCTGTTACTCTATGTTATTTGACAATCCCAAATGTGCAAAGAGTCAAACAAAATCCCAATGCATTTGTTTTTGGTTTAAAATCGCTGAAAATTATGTTCATAACAAGCTGAAAAACCAAACTAAACTCAGAAATATGAGAGCTCAATGTTATTACAATGGTTTTGTTTTTTTATCTACTGGGATATTTTATGAGTCTGATTGCTATCAAAAAAAAGTTCTTGATAATTTCTCAAAATCCTGTTTCGGACATCTCAAAATTGTTTTTTGTTTGAACTTCCATTCTGTGAAGAATTTTTTTTAACGAAAATTGATATTTTCCCATGGTTTCAAGATTTGTGTCTTAAGTTTAGGCCATGTATTGAATTCCACATTTCCTGAATCTAAATGTTCATCAGAAATTGTTTTTTCACGAAATTTTCTGAAATTTTTATCTGGAAAAGTATGACCAATATTTTGTTAGAGTCAGGTGAAAAGTATCTACATATTATTATGAAAGGTTTCACAAGGGTTCTACACTCACTTCTGTTTTTTCGCAAAACAATCTCAAATGAATTATGTATGATTTTTGCTCCAACATTTTTGATAACAATTGTTCGCTCCACATGGAAACTGTTGAGAAAAATCCAAAAAAAAATAAAATTAATTCTGCCTTGAATAAGTTTGAATTGGAATTTTTTGAAATTCAATCTTTATGAATCCTACTAATACGAGACACAATTGTTTTCAAACTTGCTCTCCTAAAGGGGGGGGGGGTAAACGTAAAAAATAGGTAATTTTTTGAAAGAAATGGCACCCTTGGAATAGTGAAGCCGCCAAGGGAATTTTAACCGAAAAGCCTGGTATTTGAGAAATTTTAGGCCAAAGTTGAAAATTCCACGTAAGCTATACGTTCAAAAAATGAAATCATATGTAAATGGAACTTTAACATTGACTTAAAATTTCTCGAATACCAGGCTTTTCGGTAAAAATTCCCTTGGAGGTTTTACTATTCCGAGGGTGCTCTTTCTTTTAAGATCCACTTTTTTTTTTCTTTACCCCCCCCCCTCCCCTTTAACTCAATAAACTAAATGTTTCATATAATGCCCTCTCAGTTTTTCATTCATAAAAAAAGTTTATTTTTACATGTTTACTTTTTATCACCTGGTTAATAATGTTAAACACCTGCTCATGTATAGCAAGTATACTGTAAATCTAATTTTCAGCTGTTCATAGTTCTAACTTTAAACTATTTGTAATTCAATAAATCTCGTTCGCTAGAAATATCAAATTTCATTGACTTTGATTTCAATGAATGTACAATGTTTTTCTGCGAAACTTGACAATTGTTTTATTTTTTCATAAGCAGACGTCCACATTGTTGTTTCTTGGGAAAACTTCTAAATTAGCAAATTCTATTTTCGGGTGTGTGTGTGTGTATCCTCCTAACTCTTTATTGCGAAAAAAAGTAGCAAAACAAAAACTTGTGGGCGGTTTATAAGGATTTTTTCTCATTTATTTGAAGAAAGTATTTCGGGTTTATAAGCCGTTCGAATAACATTTCAACTTTGTCTATGAGAAGTTTAATGACGCGATTTACTGTTGCAGAGTCGTTGATTGTGGTGGTTTGAAAATCAAGGAAAATCATCAACTTCTTCTGTTGGTATCGACAATTGGAACATCCAAGGTTTGTATTTATAGGGTCCATTATTTTGGATTACAAAACAAATTTTTCTTTCTTTCTGAGCACTCTTAAAAACAATGTTAATTCAATTTCAAAACAACATGGGCTCTAGTCGCTCTCTGGTTCTCAAACTATCATTTTGTTTAAGGGGTTTGTTATTTGTGTCACTAAAATAGAAATTGATATGATGCGTATGTACGTACTTTATTGTTTGTTTAATCTATGATTAGATATGAAAAAGAGATTTTGATGAATGAAAAATTTATGATGTCAAGTCGTAGGAGCGAAATATAAATACTAACAACAATAATTTGAGTTTTCTTAGAATTTTTACGATTGGTAATCCAAAAGTTTAGTTTCTCAGGCTCTCTAGATTCTCTATGCTCCATTCAGATTTTGTTCTGCAATTTTTTTCTGATTTTGTTTTGCAATTTTCCTTTTATAACACATAAATAATAAGCATAAATTTTGCAATTGTTCAGATTACTGTATCTCAAAAGGACTGAAAAATCATTCTCTCAAAACAAAAAAAGAAATACACATCATTAACGACCTTTTGATATATATTTTTTTATTAAATTCTCACTATTCATTGTTTTACAGTTCCAAAACGTTGGTAAACTATCCATAGACGTTGACGAAAAACGAAGCAAGGAATGGTTAGAGATGCCGTGCTCTGAAGGAATGCTGTCATTAAAACTCACTCTTTGGCAAGACCTTCTCAAAGGCATCAATTCGGTGTTCCACGGTCAAGTTCGAGTGGATATTGATGAGAATTGGGAGACTGGACCGGCAAAGTGGTTTTATCTTCGATCCAAGTCTAAAGAACCTTCAAGTTCTCAAGAAGAAGTAATCTACCTATCTAAGATCGACATGGTGAATTTAATTAAAATTTTCAGAACGAAAAAATCGGTGACGTTGTTGTCCGCACGAACCATCAAATCGATCATATTTTACGCATGCAAGTTTACAAACCTCTTCTAGATTTGCTCACTTTATCAACTGTGGATGAACCTGGAACCGCATCTTTGGTAGCTCTGATCGAATCTCTCCCAAAAGTCGAGTTGGGACAAACATCCAGATCTTTGGTTGAACTTCTCATGGCTCAATCGGACACCATTCGCCCAGTATTGAATTCTTTATATAATAACAGCATTCTAAAGTGCCAGTAAGTAAAAAGTTGCAAAACACCAGATAAAAAATATACTTTTTTGAAGGGACGAAAATACTTTATTCCGCGGACAATCATTGGCTGGAAAAATTCTTTTCGAAATCCTCACATCTTTCGGAAAAATGTATCTTATCACCACGTTGAAACCGGTCATTGACAAGGTAATTCTATCGCTTTAAAAAAAGCAAAAAAAGACAAAAATACACCCACACTCACATATCAACAAACAACGTGTTTAGATTTACAAAGAGCGCAAAAATTGTGAAATTGATCCGGTGCGTACGACAACATCGCAGTCGGTTGAGAAAAACAAGTCGAACTTACTCGTCTATTTTCAAATGTTGTTTCAAGTCGTCACACAAAGTTCAACAAACTGCCCACATTTCATCAAGCAGTTGTTATTTGATCTACGAAATATTGTTGATAAACATACTGGTGAGTGCTGCAGGGATCAGAGGGTCAAAAATTTGTCACCTTATTAACTATATAGACGATATGAAGACTATAGTCTAGTTCTGCTAATTTCAGGTCGTATAGAAGTTCAACGTTTGGCAGTGTCTTCGTTCATAATTATGAGATTCTTTGCCGCCGCTGTTCTCAATCCAAAAGCTTTTGAGATTCGTAGAGATGTTCCGGTAAGAAATATTTTTCTAAGTTTTCCTTCAAACAAATTTCCATTTTCAGGATATGCGTGTATCTCGCACACTTCTCCTTCTTTCAAAACTTCTTCAGCGAGTTTCCAACTGTACAGTCAGCCAAGGACCTTTGTCAACCAAAGAGTCATGGTTGAATGAGGTGTTTGAAATGGTATCAAGTGAAGAGCATAAACAAGAGATGACCAAGTTTTTGGATAATATCTCATTGGTTGGAAATGCGGAGCCGGAGAAGAGCAGTGTTTTCAAATTCGGCAATCTTCAACAAATTGATCGAACCAAAACGACTTGGAAAAAAGTGTTACCAAACAAGAAAAGATATTGTCAATTGACAGAGACACAGTTCATATGGCAGAAAGATGTGAATGGATTACCAAAGGGTATATTGAAGTTGGAGGATGTGAAATCAGTGACAATTGACAACAAAAATGTGTTAACCTTGATAAGTGAGAATGAACAAGTGCAATTTGAGACAAGAGGAGGATTGGAAGCCAGCGAGTGGGCTTGTGCAATTGAGAAACAACGCAGTAAATTCATGGATATATGTAGTAGTGAACCATTCGTTTATGATATTGAACGACATTGTGACAAGATTCATGTAAGTTATCAATATACTCACTCTATTTGTTTATTTCTTATATGTTCTTTTCTAGAACCTCCTCCATAAATATCGTGACACAATGATCGAATGGATTGATCTTTTGGAATCAAACGCAGAGATAGATGAGAAAACTACTCCAGAAATCCTAAGCGCTTCATTTATCCCGGAGCAAAATCGCGAGCTTCACAAAACTACACTTATTAAAACAATGAAAAAAACCATTGATATTACCGACACTATTCAGGCAGCTAGAGACGAGTATGAGAAACAGCATAAGGTTAGTAAAATCAAATATATGCAGTGATTCATATTTGCTTGGTTTTTCAGAATCAACAACGAATGGAAGAGGGTGAAGCAGATGATGAATAATATAATCAACTAACACAACGAGAGATATCATCTTAATAGTACATGAGCCGGTTCAACATATCATAATGATCTAATAGTTCTATGTGATTCATTTTAACTAAACAATCCATATTTTTTACCCTGACCAAAAATAATTAACTCCAATAGTATCTATACATATATATATTTGGCCAATTCTATGCCATATTTTGATTTTCGTTTTGATGATCTCACCTCACATGCTTTCCTTGAAATATTTTCATGGTAGTAGTATTAACTAAATAAATGAAATATATTTTTATGAAACCCTAGTCAATGATATAATTGGTGATTTTGTCTGAAACGGCAAGTGTTGATTGGAGTGTGTAGTTGGCACATTTTTGAGCAATTTCAAGGCTGGCTTCGAATGATTTTCCTTGGACAAGACCGGCAATTAGACCACTGTTGAAACAGTCGCCAGCACCGGAGGCGGAAACAACTTCATTCGGATCAATTGCGGGCGGCAGTGATTTGAAGTGTAATTTGTTGTTGTCATCTCTGAAAAAAAATGAAAATTCGAAAGAGCACAAATCACGCTCATTCAGAAAGCTATCAAAAGTGCCTCTTTGTGTTACAAAGTTTGACAAAATTACATACATGTCACTTCGATTGAAACAAAAATGCAAACTGGACGTTTTTTAAATCACGATGATCTGTAATTTTCTCAATAGGGCTACTGTGAATTATCATAATCCTAATTCAAATTATTTTTGATCAAATAACTAATGAGGTTCTATAGATCTCCAGAAAGTGAACCAAGTTCTCAGAATGTGATTATCAGTATTGTTTGAAACTTTCCAGAATTAATAAGATTCTTAATTGTGTGACTCACAATTTTGAATATTTTCAAGTTATGAAGTTTACCAAAAGTTAGTTCAGAGATATTGTTGTAATGTGCAATTTTTGAAAATTTACTGGAAAAATAATAATTTTTTCTGTAAGTCAGACGTTCCCTGTCTGAACTTCTATATTTTTGTGGCTCAAATATGTTGGTTTATTGTTACTTTACTCCGATATTTTTCTCAAATTGTGTATATTAGTGGGTAGATACAAGGTTTTTCTATTTGAAACAAAACCAAAGAGCATCGGTTTTTGACAATATGTTACTCAATTTGAGACGAAAAATTGGTCCATAAAACTATTTGTGTTTATTTTTGATTCACGGTGTTCCGTAGTCTGCAAACTGAATTTTTCTATAATAACCTTGCCTTCCAACTTGGACGTAACTTTAAATCGCCGGTATAATCACCACATCATATTGAGAAAGTAATTTTCAATTTCTAAAAGTGTCCAAAACTAGCAAACTGCCGTATTTCTATTCTTCCGTTTATAAACTCCCTCTTTCCTGTCAGCTATGAACTAGATTTTTTTTTCCAAAACGTATAAAAATCCAATATTACATAACGACTTTCAAATTTATTTTTTTCAAATAAAAACCACGGAAACGTGTATATCCGAAATTCTTGTATAAAAAATATATAGAAAGAAAATTAGCAAAAATATTTGCCGCCAGCAGGGGTCGAACCTGCGACCTTGGGCTTATTAGACCCACGCTCTAACCGACTGAGCTATGGCGGCTGTTGTCACTGCCCCTATGCATTCCCTACATATTCTCGTCAAAAAGAGAGAAAAAAGAAGAAAATATTGTTTGAGACAACTTTAGAGGCAAGAAAAAAAGAGAGAAGAGACGCAGAAAGAACACACAATGTATGGGGTAATTCAAAAATGTATTTCGTTGTGTTGTTTTTACTTGGTGCTGGTTTCTTTTTTTTCGAAAAATTGTTGTTGTCTTTATTTCTAAAGAAATTCTTTGTTCGAAAAACTGACATGAGACACCCAAAATGAAGGGTATCTTTTCGACTCCTTTACCACATTTTTCGTATATTTTGTGTTTTTTTTTTATTTTGAATAGAAATAAAAATACACAATATCATAAAAAACCAATTTGTGTCTTACGATTTATGCCTGTGTACTGAAAATTTTATGTGTTTTCAAGCAATTCAAATTTGTTTTTATTTATTCTTTGTTTCTACAGATACACTCTATTTTGTAATGAGCTCGGGTTACTGTATTTTTTCTCCAAATATGTAGAAAGTGCCCAATTTTTCACAATTCTGCTTTAAAAAAAACAAAAAAATGTTATTCTAAAAACTGTAAGGCATGACTAGAACAAGAGTGGATCTTCTAACTACATTAGGATTACTGTAGTTTTGCTTTTATTCAAGATCAATTGAAATTGGTTTGCCAAAGGTAATTCCCAAAGATCCCATTTCAAAAGACGATTATATATTTTCGAATTATAGTGATAAACCTACAGTATCTAAAAATAATGTGGTTTCACCTACAATAACAAAAGGTATTATTACACAAACCTATAGATCATTTCGATAAAAATATAAGTTATATTCAAAATTTGATAGGTTTTATTGGACAAAGATTACTGTAGATTTCGAAGAACGACCAAACTATGTTCCTGAACCAAGATAATGCCGAGAGGTCGTAAAGTTTATATGTATTCTCAATGTTCTAAATTGCTAGAAAACATGAGTAAAAACGTATATTTAACATCAAAATACACTAAAAACAAAGTGAAAAGTTTCCGAACTTTATTTCCAGCCAGTTGAGATACCAAAAACTTTGGAAGTATATGTTTCCCTATGTCCATCAACTCAGTGAATTTGAGCAAAAGTGCATTCGACTTATGTTTGGACCTATTATATTCCCATGAGTAGGATTTTCACCAATTTCTATTCTTGTTCTAAATATTTCAATTAAACTGTTCGATGCTCACTTAAACGTAATCAAAACCACAATTTCAGTAAGTACATTACCTCAGCGATACTACAATCAGGTAGAATATTAATGATGTGGCCAAGAACCCATCCTAAAAATCACGAAAACCCCGTCAATTTTTTTCCTAATTTCTTTTCGGTAAAATGTTTTTAGTACTCTTAACCTAGAGAACTAGCCAAAATAAATCAGAATGTTGACTCATATCACAGTACATTTGTAGTACTTGAACACAATTTTTTCTGAATACATCTGTTTCTTATTTTTCCCATGCCCACCTGTAAATAACAGCAGTTCCTTTATGCGCCAACGAAACCACGAGAATTTGCAATCTCGGCATAAACAGCCGTCGATGTTGTTGCTCGACGAAGTAAAGTACATTCTCAGGCGTTTTGAGTGTGTTAGCTTAAAAAAAAAATTTTTTGGTAGGAGGTAGTTGTGTTTCCCATGGGAATGTGGTGGGAAACTTTTAAAACTAGCAGGTTTGGAAAACGAATACTATTTTTTATTCAACTTTTTTAAGACATAGGTTTTTTTTCGTGAGATTGATACTTCGATATCTCAAATATGCGGCCAATAGTCCAGGTTAGGAGTAATTTCAGTTTAGAACTTTTTTTTACATTTTTCCTGACAGTTGTACTGTGACGGAAAAAAATATTCATGCCTTTTTCTGGATCATTGTGCATAACAATGTTCCAACTTTCAATCATTACAACAAAATGGAAAGGTGTATTTTTTGTCAGTCATTGGATTGATGCAAATTATTCATTCTTGGTTCAAATCGGAGCGTTGATCTGTTGTTCGGTTGATCGAATTTGAGAAATAACGACTCAAGATTATCAAAAAATGTTGGCGTTCCACTTTCCCTATGCAAAAAGCCAAAAAATGAGAATTGCAACTTACGAGCTACGGTCACTCCACAGAACTTTGCCCATTCTAAAAATTCATTTGCATTTGGCGAAGCCGCGTGGATGACGTCACTTCTTCCAGTTTCAAAAATCTTCCGCACTTTTTTGATATCTGTAGGCTCAAACCAGACTTGTTTTCTGAACTTTTGACAAGTTTCCAAAGCTTTCGCAATTACATTAGTCGGTAGATTACTATCAATCAATACATAATCAGCATTCCTAATCACGTCTTCATTTTTTTCAATCTGCAAAAAAAGATCAATTTTGTTAAATGAATTCACATGTTGGTTTGCTCACTAAATCTGTTTGAACTTTCTTTAGCAATGGTTCACAAGTGGTGACACCGTATTTGATATTTCCGTCAATATTCATTGATAAATAAGTGCATGTTGGAGCGCCGTCAATTCGTTGAACACGAGAAATGTCCTATAATATAAAAAAAAATATCCCACGCGGTTTAAAGTTTTGTTTATTTTTTTGTGCCGCTCGATAGAGAGTTTTGTTTTTCATCATTTTTTTTATATTTCCGTTAGATTTTTCTCTTGTTTTCTATTGTTTGAAACGGCAAGAACTTTTTTGTTTCGCTTTTATTTGTTGTTGATAAAATCGTATTGTCAAATGAGTTTTGATGCCAAAAATATAGTAGATCAAATTATGGTGCTAGGCAACTTTAATTTGATCTACTATTCTTCAATGAAGTTAGTTTCACTTTTTTGGCAATCAAATTTTTAAATAAAAGTATATCGCTAAAAGATAATATCAGGAAAAAATTAATGGGAAACACCTGTGACGGATCTCCTAAGTAAAACTAGGTTACAATTCGAAATATACAGGTGCACTGAATCCGAAATCAAGCTACAAAACAATGTATTTTTGAACTCAAAGTTACATTCCCCCATGAGACAATATTCATGAACTGAAATCCTGATTTCAGTTCATGAATAGCTCAGGTTTGAATGCAATACAGTTTTTTTTAAACAATTCTGTGGCATAGATTTCCACCAGAACACTATCTGATTCTTCTTATAAACTTCCTATAAACGTTCTGGTATTTTGTAAATTAATCACATTTCATCTTTTTCGACGTCCAAGTTCGTTACCCATTTTTCCACGTTGAAGTCATTGGTAAACGTCATTTTGGTCTTAAACTCCACCCACGTCGGTTTCCAAAAATTGGACCTGAACTAACTCCCGCCCCTTTTACAAAAAAAATCTACTAGACCCCGCCCTCACCCACTCTCAAAACAAAATCAAACTCACAAAATGTTGACACTCTTTCCTAAAAAACTCGGCATTTGAATCTTTTCCAACAGCCGATAAGAAAATCGAATCACATCCTAATCTCGCCAATGCATCCGCATGATTTCTGGCCACACCACCCATTCGTTGAACAATTTCTCCAGTATAACTCCCACCATCTTCCTAAAACAATATAGTTTTTCGTTGTCAATTTTTTTCTGAAGTTTGCTCGCTACCGTTTTCATCAGTCGCCTGATACTTTATACAAACAGTTGATCTAGATTTTTGTCGTCTTCTTTTGTTTTTTTTTTCGAAATTGAAAGGAAAAATTGTTATTTTTTTGTTCTCCTTGGTATACCATCTGTTTTTTTTTCAAACTTTGTGTTGGCAGGCTTCTCTTTCTTCTTTTTTCTTTTTTGTCACATTTGTCTTGCGAGTTTCGTTACTCATTGTATATTGATTTTTGCCCTTTGCCAAAAAATGTGTTCTCCCAATTTTCCCCTTCCTTTCGGAAAACGCTATTTATTTTTTGTTGTGTTCGCTTTGTTTCGCCTATTTTTTGAGGGAAAAACGAGGAAATTGGCTCATCTTTCTCATTTTCCAGGTAATGTCGAAATCAACTTGGCTATACGCTTCGCATTCGTTGCTTCTTCTCATGGAGGTAAGTAAATTGGTCAATGGCGTTTAAGAGTTCAGGTTTTTCTTAAAAATAGGAGATCCAGTCAGGAAAATACAGGATAAAGTATCTGAAAATATGAAATTTAAATCCAAAAAAGATTCTTTAATTTCGAGCAAAAAATTTGGAAAATTTCAATAGATCAAATAAATCTAGTCTAAGATAAGGATTAAAACCATTCATGATACCTCATACCTTAAATCAAGAGTAATTTTGAATGAATAAGCAGTTGAGAAAACATATGTTTTCTTATAGATCGTTCTTATCCTCGTTGGATTCATGATGTTCATGGACCCAATCTTCCATCTCATCCCAATCCATCGTTTTGATCCCTACATCATTGCCTACTTCGTCACCAACCTTTTCCAGGTATCAACCTTTTTTCGAAACTACATAAATTTAATTTTCCCTTTTTTAGGCTGTCCTTTGTGTCCTAATCATTTTAGGGCTTTCTCGCTCTTGCATCAACGTTGTTGTCTATTGTCACTACTTGATCTGCTTCACAATTCTCATTGATGCTTTCATGATGTTCTCATTCGCATCGATCATGTCAAAAGCACATCTTCAAATTCAGCAACACATTCTGGATCTCTACACTCAAAAGGTTTGGATTTCTATTTAAGGTTTGGATCGAAAATAAGAGTAATTTTTATAGAACAGTCACTATTGTCCAATTTGGGATGATGTGTACACCAATCTTCAATGTTGTCCACCAGCTCAAGTTCTTCATTCATGCCACGATGCTTTGAACATCACAAAATCTTTCTGCGCCATCGATCATTCTAACGATTGTACCGTTCACCTCAGAAAGTGAGTTACAAAATCACACATAAATGCCTAAACCCCCAATTTCCAGATGGCTTCACAAAAATACAGAATGGTTGGCGATTTGTGCATTTTGCGTAATTGTTCCTTTGAAAATGTTCATGTGTTGTGCGTTGAGAAAGGATATTGAAGAAGTGGAGGCGGAAATTGAGGAACAGATGTATTTCGGTCAAATGATTACAGAATAGTGAGTTTTTATGGAACATTTGGGGAAAATATTGTATAATACAGACATTTCGCAGCTGGATAATAAAACAAAAAAATAATGATGTAATTTTAGTGTTAAAATAATGAAAGTATATGAACATCTGGTGGTAGTAAAACAACCTTATAGGACAAAATTAGTTGTTAGAACCAAGAGGGATGTATTGAACTGGTCGGGCACTGATCACTGAAAGTAGTGTCGTTAATGAATAATGATTCGAAGCATAGCCTAATTTAGCCCATTTTTAGTTTTAAATTCGCTGTCCTGGGGAGAACCAGTTTTTTACTGGTGACCGTTTTTAGAAGACACAAAAAGTTACACACATACACCAAAATATGTTAGCACAGTACCGTACACTAGCTCCAATGAAATGCGTGTTGTAAAAAAAAGCTTACACCGTCGAATAGAAACAAATAGTTTAAAAAAATTACACAACATAACGTAACTCTGTTGTTATGTATGTAAATGCTCAATTTTGAAATAAAAAAAAACCGAGTCAGTTTAAAGGTATCCAATAATATTATGACGTTTTACAGCAATCGTCATGGTGATGGTTACATTGAAAGCTACAAGAGTTCCAATAATTTGACTCAAATCGTTAGAGAAGTCAAAGAATTCAACGCTGTCCGCGAGTCCAAGAAATATCGAGCCTCTCATTATTCACCATTCCTCAAACCTGAAGTAATCGAGGAAGTCGAAAATGAGTTCACCATCCGTGGTGAGGAGCTCCGTGAGCAACTACACCATGCAATGACGGCTCAAGGGGTATCATCCGCATAATGGGAAGGGTTTTTCAAAAGTATATATTTTGCTTTCGGTGTATATGTATGTATTTCTTCCCCATTCCGTATACTGTGTATACTTTACTACACAATGGTTTTACGTGGTTTTGATGTCACTTTGTGCCTTCTTTCGAATCGAAATAAATAATCCCCCCCCCCCTTTAAAATGTTCACCTTAATGTCATCTCTCGTGATGGCTTCGAAGTCGACAATTGTTGCTCCGATTGAAACCTTGAAAAAGGTTAATTAATTACGCGGTAAACAAATGATTGTTTGTTTAAAAAGGTCAAAAAATCTATGTAACTCACAACTTTCGGCCGTTTGTCAATTTTCGGAGGTTTTTGAAAATTTTGTGGTGGTGGTTGTGGTTCTCGGAGTTTTTGTGCAAGTTGTCCGGCGATTCGAGCATTATTTTTCAGTAAAGCAATATCTAAAAGAAGAATATAAAAAAATTATGAAAAAAATTAAATATCATACTTGTTTTCATCGAAGATCCTTTAGTAAGTTCGTTCACTTTGGCAAGAATGAATGGTGTCACATATTGTGATGCGATTCCTTGTTCTCTGAAAAGTAAAAAATCTAACAGGTTCCAAAAAATAAATATTCCGAAAGCATAACCGATATTCAGTTCAAAACTCACTCAGCCTCTCTTAACGCAATGTCAATAGCCTCTTGAATAACATTTCCATCGGCTGCAAATTCTTTTGGTATTGGGCAAGCTAGAATAGTTCCATAAGGTAATCCCAACTCATTTGAAACGTTGAGAAGTTTCACAACTTCATCGAGATCAGTCGTGTTGAATTGACCCTTTCTGTTGGATTTTCTTGTGAAGAAACTTGGAAATACATTTTCGTCGCCGTATACCACACAATTCACCGAATGAGTTTCCTAAACAATAAGAATGAGGATATAAGATAATATTTGATTGCTAAAAAAAATCTTACCAAGTATTCAACAGTTTTTGGAATATCCAGAATACTTTTAACACCTGAACAAACTACACAAACTGGTGTTTTCGATAATTCTTGTAAATCCGCCGACACATCGAACGCTAAAAATTTTGTTCATAATTTTCGGGGTTTCCTATGTAAAATGAGTCTTACTTTGATCAGCGCCTCGATGAACCCCACCAATACCACCGGTAGCAAAGACCCGAATTCCTGCAGCATGTGCGATTTTCATTGTAGATGCAACAGTTGTGCCACCAATCTGGCGTCGGACCAACGTTTTGGCAATATCTCTAGTGGACACTTTAACAGTGTTTCGACTTGAAGCTATGTCCTCAAGTTTGTTGTCATCGAGTCCAACGTGAATCTAAATGTGAATCATGATATTTTTGTTGAATGGATAGGTTTATTTAGTTACCTCTCCATTGAGAAGTGCAATCGTAGCTGGAACACTTCCAGATTGTCTAACTTGGTCTTCAAGTTCACGAGCGGTGCTGGAATGAAATCTTTGCTTTTTGAGTATGATTGTTCAGGGGGTTAGTAATTTTAAAAATAAATCGAAATATATTTGTTCTTTTCAGTTATTTAATGGCCTTAGACATTGTTTCAAGCTAAATGAATAAGTAAGTAAGTAAATTGGAGTAATTCTTTGTTTTGTGTTCCTACATGTTCAATTTGGCGGGTTTAGTGGAAATAAGATATTTTTCGTTGCCTCGCATTCCAAGAAGAAATATATTTAAAATAGTTCCATGTAACTTCCACTTCTCCTTTCAACATCTTTATCTTTTTTTTCTGCATTCATTTCAACAAAAAAAGACTGTGACACAGAAAAAACGTCCTGTGAAAAGTACATTAATCGAAAGTTATTTTGATGCAATATCAGTTTTTTTGATATGTAGTTCATTATGATGTTCTTTTCGTATCATGAATGATTATCTACGACCTACCAAGCAGAAAAAAGAGAAAAAAATCTCAGAATTTTGCACTATAAGATCAAGATTAAAAATAAATGGAATCGAAAAAGAAATAAAAAAACTCTAATAGACAGAAATTGAAACCTCTAAATATATGACTGTTTCATATATGTCAATTAAAAAAACAGTTGGGAAACAGTTGTAAAACAAGGATTGGAACATGAACTTCGTTTTCAAACTTTTGATTCCATTTGTTATAGAAAAAATCATCCGGAGAAATCTAGGCTATAATTTGTCAGAAAAACACTATAAAACTTTTTTTTTCTGGAAAATTTTTTCGAAAAAAGACTAGTTTTTACTGATGCAATTATGAAAAATATCTTCACAGCCGTGATCAAGAAAATAAATTCTATATAAAAATTGAGTTATCTAGTATAAAATTGAGAAAAAATTACAAAAAAGAGCAAAAAAAACGAAATTTTACGAAAAAGAAAACTATAAAATTCTCAAACTAACCTCAAATTATGTGGAAATGGTAGTCCATGTGTGATAACCGTACTCTCCAATGCAACAACTCCTTCGCCATTATTCAAAGCCTCTCGAACTTTATTCGAAATTCGCAAATATTTTGAGAACGCTCTTTTTTGTCCACAACGAAACATAGCACGCCAACTGTATGTTTCTCTCGCACTATGTAGGTGTGTATGTGTGTGTGTGTTTTTTCTGTTCGGCTATATTTCCCCCCTTTTTCTTATCATAGGTCAATTATTATCGATTTTTATTCAGAATATTTATAATAACATTATATAAAAAATACATAGTCGATCGAGATCGTGAAATCGTTATGTCATGACATGTTTTTTTTTAGAAAATAAATACAAATATAAATATATGGAGAAATAAATATAATTAATTTGGCACTAAAACTGGAGCTTTTCCACAAGCAACAGGTTGGAATCTTCCCAAAGGTGTACGGTAGATATCACTTCGACAGAAATTGCAAGTTTTTCTGCAAATTCTGAAAGCCAAATGAGCTGTTGATCCATCACATGACCATTGAGATTTTCCCCAAACGTCTTCTTTTTTCAAGAAACGTTTACAGAATTCCGAACCATGTCGATCAAAGCATTGGCTCGATTTGTGACCGTGTTCGAAGAGAAGTTCATATCGATCAGCAGCACTTTCGATTCCACATGTATTACAGCATTGGATTAAAGAGAAATCGGCGTCGTTTGTACAGCGGTCGAGGAACTTTGTGGGATTACCTTGTTGAAGTCGGCGACATGCAATTGTTGAGATAATATCAGAGCAACATGGCGGGAAAGCGGCTCCGAGAGCAGTTGAGAGCTCACTGAGTGTATTGTTGATTTCTTTGTAGAGATTCTCAGTTTTTGATATAGCGAAACCAGCATTACCAATTTCTAGAAAAACATAACAACGGTTATGAACATAAATTGGGTATTAACATTGACCTAAGTAGTTGTTAACTCACATTTTTCTAGATCTAAAATGGCTAAGAAATATAGTACATCAATTATCATGTTTTGAAAAAAAATCATTAAAATTTCACAGAGAAATACTAAACGAACATGGCAAAAACCATCTAAACTCATGGATAAGCACCTTCAGACAACCTTAAACTGCAAAACCTTCCCAATAAAAAACTCACCAATAACTATGAGAACTACAACAAAACCACTGAAAACTTTCAAGCTCGACATGTTGACCAATAAATGCCCAAAACCACAACAATGTCGCACTTTTATATAACAGTGCTCCTTTTATTCCGGTTGTATGTGTGTGTGTGTGTTGCGCAAGAGCCCACCCACTTTTTTTTGCCTCCCAGGCGTTTGGAAAAATCGGGCGAATCATCCGGAAAATGTGATAGTTGTTAACACTATTGTTGATATGTTCATGTTTGTGTTAATAATGAGAGGATGATATGTTTGTTGAACGCTTGCGCACTGCATTTTTTTTGTGTGGATGACCGGGAAGAGTGATGTATATCTGTTACTAGAGTTCTGGTTATTGGAGCTTTTTCAGACTGTGAAGCGGAACTTCTTCCAGGCGAGGATTCCTGAAAAAAATGGTGGGTAAGACAAGTTGTATATAACAATCATAAGCACAAACGAAAAAAGAAATAATGTTTTTAGCATAGGAGTAAAAAATATAAAACTAGAACCCTTGAATTCAAGTAATAAAATTTTTTTTTTAGTAAATCAAGAATTGTCACTTCTCGGTAAGCTGGTTGGGGCTCAATAAAAAAGTGGCAATTTTATGTACACTTGGATTTGAGAAAAAAAATAGACAGAGCAAGATCGACAGTGCAAAAAGCTACTCGAAATGTCATAAATTTTTTATTCGAATATTAATTTCACTAAAACAAAAAGTCGGATATTTAAAGTTAGAAATTAAAAAAAAAACTGCAATTTTCTGCAATTGTTTCGCTCGTTTCCAGTGAAATATTCGGTACAATAATGAAGAAAATGTATCTCGGAATCACTGTATTGAATGATCGCATATCAACTTCTATTCGATCGGATTGAACATTGCAAGTCAAACTGTCTAAATGAGTTCTGCTGTATTTCTTGATTCAAAAAAATTGTTGACTTGTAGAAACGGATTATAGTTAATACATGTACAAAAATGTTTTATTCATCATACATATTCCACAAATAAAAAAATTGACTTTGATCACTATTGATGATTAGGTTCAGTCGGTAGATTTGATGTTCTTTGGTGTATCTAGGTGTATGCCGAGGTGTAAGTTGACAGAAATAAAAAAAACAGGCTCTTTCTGAAAGATATGAAGCGAGTAATCTTTTTATCGGGTTCATGTAAACAATTCCTACTTCCAGAAACTCGATTTATCCGGACATATTCACAAGATACATACAATACACATACATAATAGGAAAAAGCACTTGAAAAAATGCCAAAATTATGCTTGCGTATGTCAACAGATCAACACAAGCGAGAAGAACACATTGTTATCTGTGCTCATTTCCGGCTCCATTGATGGATTTTCGTTTCCTACCATGGTGGTGACTAACATTTTACATCTTTTTGAAACTCTTATCGGAATGTACAAACAAATATAACACGTATTAATCGCTCTTTCCGCATACGTATGTGCGTCTATGTGGACATGATATGTTTGTAAACATTGCGCATTAAAATCGAAAAAGTCTGGTATTGGCAGCAGCAAGGAGAAATTTGCATAAAAAAACTGATCGGCAGAAAAGTTTTTTGTTTGTCCGCGCTACGCTTTTCATGTTGACCATGATGTTTGAAAAGCGAATTTTGCCAGGTTTTTGGGGAAATTGAAATACCGATTTCTTCAAATTTTTGAATGAAACTTTTTCAAAAATTTCAAATGTGTTTATGTTTGTGAATTAATACTTAAAGGTGGTGTAAAGGGACTAGACAAGTTGCTCTTAAATGAAAAAGCACATTTTTTTAGGTAACACCCTCGAGGGACTTTTTGTCGAAAAGTCTAGTTTTCGAGAAAATTTCATTTGAAAAAAGAAATTCGAAAACTTTTAACGTATAGTACGTTGAAAGTTTCTTAACTTTCAACATTTTTTTCTGAAATACTAGACATTTCGGTGAAAAATCCCTCGAGAGTCTTACCTAAAAATGTGCTCTTTCATTTAAGAGCAACTTGCCGAGTCCCTTTACCCCACCTTCAATCATCAGAAAATTGACAAGTAGAAAATAACTTCCACTTGAATGAAAGATGCAAACAATCTTTTGAAGATTCCTACAATTCAAGATGCTCTTCAAAGTTATCAAATTTTGATGGAAATTTGCATAGATAATTGAGTATATAGGTTTGAAGATAAACTATTATGTTTGAAGGTAAATACAACAATTATCCTTTCTAAACAGATGGTTTTCACTAGACTTTTTGCTAGATCGTAACAGGAGATAATAGTAGAAAAACCTCACAGATGGTTTTTTTTCTGTTGACCTCAATTTCGACACGTTTTTCATTTTTTTAGTTCTCTTATTTTCTTCTAATGTCACTTTAGTGTTTGAAATTAATTTTTGAAAATTCGTTCAATTCTAAAAACATTGTTTTTTATGATGAAAAATAGTTGTGATGTCAGGAGATTGGTATTTAAAAAATACAATAAACCAAGAAAAACAGAAAAAAATTTTCAATTTTCAATTTAGATCCAAAAAATTAACTCAATTTCTCAAACTACATTTTTAATCTGACTTTGTCGTGCATGAAGATGAAAATCGCAAAAAATTAATTTTAAGTATGTTTTTTTTAAGACACGGAGACTTGAAGGTGAGGTAAAGAGACTCGGAAAGTTGCTCTTAAATGAAAGAGCACATTTTTTTAGGTAAGACCGTCGAGGGATTTTTCACCAAAAAGTCTAGTATTCGAGAAAAAAATGTTCAAAGTTGAAAATATGGAAACTATCAACATATGCGTTAAAAGTTTCCAAACTTCTTATTTCAAATGAAATTTTCTCGAATACTAGACTTTTCGATAAAAAATCCCTCGTGGGCTAAACCTAAAAAAATATGCTCTTTCATTTAAAAGCAACTACCCCACCTTTAATGAATTCGGAATGAGACAAATGATCACAGAAAAATACATATTTTCAATCAATCCATTATTACTTCTTTAATGGTCTGAAATTGCCAAGTTGAATTTGACTTATCATTTTTCTCTTGGTCCAAAAGAAATATGAAAAACCGTAAACCTCCAAATTGACACGTTTAACTAGAAACACAATTCAAGAACCTCCTTTTTTAAACAAATGTGCGCAAAAACCAAACTACCAAAAAAGTGAGAAATCAACCCTTAATGGGCAGAATACGAAAAACTTTGATTTATTATCTTGATTGTTTGATTCCCCGAAATACTATTTTTACAAATATTTTCTACTAAAAATAACATGATTAGAGATTATTTACATCCAAAACTGTTCATAGCAATAACCGAGAAAAATTTGTTTTAGTATAATTGTCACTTTGTCTTACCCGGATTGTCAATTGGAGAAGCCTAGCATGCCTTCCGAATCGAACCTTCTGATCGGAATTAGTTCCAGCTTCAACATTCTGAAAATATTGAAAATGTTTTTAATCTAGTAAAATAATTTATTTTTTAAATATAAAACATTCAAAATGAGCAGGTAAAAACTAAAACTCCATTTTGGAATGCTAGATTTAATTATCAAGGGTTCAAAGGTATCAAATACCATTTGTGAAGTGACCCTTCTCATCTTGAAATTAATTCGTTCATTATTTTTTGTAAAAATTTTTTAAACCATAAACATTTTTCAAAAAACTTGAATAGAATACGATTTGAAACTTGAATATAAGTTGATAACATTTGTTATAACCTATTGGGACCATTGAAGAGAAAAAACAAAGAAAACTATGAGACACGTGAAACATCAAACGAAACACGTTCTACATCATTTCTCTCTATCCAGAAAAAGAAACTTCTTATCAATACAAAAATATCTAACAGTTTTTTTTTTTCACAAATCAAATCATAAAGTACACACGAAACGCTTGTATCTTGATATTACTCATTGAAATTTATTAAGTATCAAAACAGCTATAAATCAAATATTGACCAGAGGTGGTTATCATTCTCTCTGCGCGTCATTTCATTTTGTTTTCATTTCATGTTAAAAAAATTTTTCTTCGAAACAAAAAACAAACAATTTTAATCGTTTTATAAAGTCAACTTCACATGATTGTCTTTATGCAAATTTAAAAAACGATAATCTATTCATGAAGGTTGAATAACACTCTAACTTGTGGTTGTTTTTCAATTCACCAGTTCGATTTTCATTTTTTTTTCCATCACTATAAAAGAAGAAGTTTTTAGACGAAAATCTATAAAAAACTACAATATCTATCAATTTTGATATGTATAGTTCTATCTTCATGTTCTAACTATTGATAGGTTGGCGTTCATTTCATTCCAAAAAAAAACAAGTACTTTTTAAATATTACATATAGTTTTCTTGGCAATTTTTTTCAAACAAAGATCATTTTTAGCGTCATAATAAAACAATGTTATCGAAGATTGTACGCCCGGAGATCAATTTTAGAGGTATGTTTGATTTTTGGTATAAGATTTGTTAGGTATTACTGGTGGAATTTTTGGGTAAATAAACGAAAAAAAATTTATGTAGATTTTTTAAATTTTGATTTGTTCATTACAATTTTGATTTATTTTAAAAAAATGGTTAAATCTAAATTTTGGAAACAGTTTTCAAAGAGTTGTTTTGAACATTTTCCTTATACATCAAAAAAAATGTTGATTTTGAAACGCGACACAGAAACGTGAGATACAGTTTAATTGTTTGAAGAGAGTTTGTAAAATTCGAAACTGAGCCATAATAAATGGACTTTAAAATAAGCTAAGAGCATTAAAACTAACAAAATGATTCACGTCTAATCAGTTTCCACATATTTTTTCGAGAAAATCCAAATTTTGCATCTATCTGATATTGATAATACAAGTTGTTTGTTCTTGTAAAATTTTAATTGGCTCAAAAATTGAGAAAAAAAAGCACACACGCATCACGTTTTTAATTGGACTTACCAATTTATTTTCTCACAGACAGTGAATCTTTAAAAGTTTTTTATAAATCATTTTGTAGATTAGCACCGGAAGTCTAGAATTACATACAAACATGAAAGAAAAATGCGATGTTTATGACGCTAGGAAATCAAAGAGAGATGATTCAATCAATTGGAATCACTTCTAATAATAGATGACAATCGAACTAGGTTCATAGATCAACTGAACTTTAAACTTTTCTGAAAAAATATAGTTTTCTTTTCTGTTTGTCCATCAATCGTGATTGATTCTCTATGAATTATTGTTCTGATGGAAATATTTTGGAGAGATAAGGTATTGAAGCTGATTCCCGAATGTTCCTTTACCAACAAAGTTTTTCCCAGGTTTCTTTTGTGATCAAAAATTATCATATTACGAAAAAGGTGATAAGCAATCGTATTGTGTTGCAAATAGGTATTGCTATATAATTTTTTTCATTGATAGATCAAGTTCGTACATATAATTTTTTGTTGATCGGTGGCGAAAAATTAACATTTTCAACAGAAAAAAAGTGTATGTGATTTTTTTAAAGTGACAGATACAGTAACTAGTCGTTTCGTTGATGTTGCGAAAAATGTTTCTTTTCAGTTTTTTCATATTTTTTCAAGTTCAGTTTCAACCAATTTTTCTAGTTTATTTGGGTTCGAAATATTATCTACTTTTCTGAGCTCTTTTTTAATTATTTTCTTTTGCAACTTTTGTCAACGATATCATAAATTTTTCAAATAGTAGTTGTGCAATACAGAAAGGCCCACTCAAGTTAGGTTTTCAGTAGTTTTTTTTTTACTTTTAGAAAATCTATTTGTTTTGTGGTGAAGTACTATGTGATACAATGTAACTAAAAAATTTTGAACAAACAAAAATCAAATGTTCAAATTGATTAATTAACCATAACATGTTTCCTACATGTATCAAATTTCTAACGTTTTCTCTCATTAATACATAGTGAACATGGCTTGAATATTGAAAATAAAAAATTGAGAGTCATAAACTACATTTTTTCGAATTAAAAAAAATCACACTAACAACTCGAGAAGATCTTTTTCAAAAAAAGAACATTGATTCAAATCGACAATCCATTTTTAGATAGAATGAGAGAAGAGTGATTATGATTAAAAATAAGAAGAAAAAAATAGAAGCAGAGAGAAAGAAAAAAGACAAAAGAATACAAGAGAAAAGTAAATTGTGTTGTTCAGTCTTTTGATTTGAACTGAAACGATATGGCTGACTATATACATAAACAATATATACATCTATATATGACTATTTATATATGACACTACTTTTTGATTGCGTTTATTTTTGTTTCCCAATGTTTACCTTTTTGTATTAGAGTTTTGCTGTCCCTCTCATTTCTCTTTCTCTCTCTCTCTCTCTCTTTGCCATTCTTCATCTACTCCACCTTTGACCGAAATGCCACAAACCTAGCTGGCACTTATTTTATTTGCAAAGTCAGCGTTTTGGGCTCTTGGCATTTAAAATACACAAAAAACTCGTAAGTTAGATAGAAAATGAAGCGGACCTTCTAGATGCTTTGTTGCTTTCACTATTCCAATCTATTCTGGTCGTGAGACCAGGAAAAGTGCGATTAGAAAAACCAACTAGATTACTGGAAGTTTTTTGAATTTGTAATGAGACAGTTCCAAAATGAATGAACTTTGCTTATCCGTTTTGAAAAGGCTTTAAAAATTAATCCGAATTCAGTTTTTGAGAACCTTCTTTGTGCAACTCACAGAGGTTCACAAAGAAAATTCGAAACTAGAATTTTATTCCAGTATCTTTTCCAACGACGGAAAATCATAATATTTTATCAAACCCATCGTTCTCGTTCTACTGATGGCAATTAATAACCTATGATTTATTACCCTTATTGACTTTCAGATTTCCAGTGTACAAAATTGTTCACTCAAAAATTTTCTGTTAACAAATTATTAGAACAGTCAGTGAATGAAGCGTTTTTTTGTGACTGAAAAAAGCTTCGCTGTGAATCAGCTTTTTTGTTGTTTAGCTGATTCATTAGAAAAAAATAGATGGCAAAAAGCACTTTTTCTAACTACAGATGTTTGTTCTTAAAGTGCCAATTTCAAATAAATATTTTGTAGAGGATTATATACGATAAAACATGAAAACAAACAAATATAGTTTTAATATTTCAAATGCAGACTATACACCATTTCTCTGACTATTTGTAAGGTGAAAGAAAAGTGTTTCTTTCTTTTTCAGTGTGTCATACAAGGTTTCTTTCTGAAAGCATGCCGAACTGTTTTCTTTCACATAGATCGTTCCCCTTTCTCAAAAAATGCTACTTTGTAAAAATTGAATTCAACTAAAAATCAAAACTACCAGAAATTCATTTCAAAACCACGAACAATTTTCTTTTGATATCCGAACATTGTATTGTTCATGCCGCATTGAATTCATGCCCGACAATTTCTAAAAGAATGAAAATTCCATTTTTGTGATGTCATAATAGAAACTATAAAAGGTATAAATAAATAACAAAACATGTTGTTACTGTGAAGAGTTTTATTATTGACAGCTAGGTGGGTTGTAAATTTCAGTTTCATTTGATGCACATTGATAAAATGTTCATTTTTTGGTTTTTCATTTTCACTGAACATGAATTCGTGAGAAAAATAAACAAATTTTTGAAATCCGCACTGTATTTTTTCGCGCTAATCGATTTTATTTGAAAATGAAAAGTTTCAAGGACTTTTCTCCCTCTCACCCATAATTAAATCCGATAGATGGTCATTGTCTCTTTTCTCTTATTCAATTTTTCCTGTTTTGACTAATCAATATATGATGTTTCCATATTTTAAAAATTGCTTTCAAATGTTTTTATTTATCTAGCTTTTCAAAACTTTAGCAAACAAATAATCATGTACTCTTTCTATTGCTATCTATCATGAAAAACCATCATATCAATCAACGACAGAAAAAACAGTTTCTGTGATAATTCATTTTCCATAAAGACGACGAATCATTTTACCCCTACCTGTTCTCGCAACAATTTGATCGATACAAAAGGAGTGATTTGCAGAAAAAAGGCGACTGGCTCGTCCGACAATGTTCCATGCTGGTGATCTGAGCGATGCTAGCGGGGATGAGGACGAAGTGTTGCCAGCAAGAATTGGACAGGCTCCAGGGAGGACGTATGATTCGGATGGGGAGGAGAATGGAGGGGATGCAAATTTTTTTCGGGTTGGTAATATTTACAAATTGGAGAAAGCTGGGTTCAACAAACTACATATTACTAACGGAAATAGCACAAAAATCACATTATAAATAAGAGTAGAGAGAGAATATTCTTAATTTGAGCTGGGATGAAATTTGGAGAAAACTAATGTGCCTAATATTTTAATTGAGGTGAAAATCATGCAACCAGGAGTTCTTCTGGAAAAAATAAAGAATTGATATAACTCTGTGCATTAATCCCCAGCTCCGGGCATGTTCTTTGGTTGGTTTTCAGGTTTTCGGATGTTTTGTGTGATTTCTGAGAAATTTTCTGGAATTTCGAAAGAAAGGAGATACATTTTACCAGAAAGTTTTATTTTTTATTTTTAAAGCACAGTAGGTAACATATGATTGCATCATTTATAGGTAGCTCTTTGCTCTTACTAGCTCTTTGATATACTGTAATGATTTTCTTTTTTTTTTCCTGCTCATAGATCACCATATCAGTATAATAAATGATAAAAATAGTATCAATTTTACATGCTTGAGAATGAAAAATGTTCACTTAATAAATGATGGGAGAGATAACAATAGTGTGGACCAAAAGTGTGACAATGTTAAGTACTCATGTTTTATCGGGATTATTTTTGAAAAACGAGAAAAAACCTAGAGTTGAATTTATTTGTAATAAACAATCTCATAGAAAACTGTAAGCCATGTACAATGTCTGAGTAATTTTTGACCGACCTTCTCTATTGATGGTTTTAAATGAAAGATTTTGAAGATAACTAATATTTGGATGTGGCTCATACAGTGCGTCCAATAAAGATAGGACACCCCTCTTTTTTGAGGTTATTGAAAAAATAAGTGGCGATAGAAAAAATCTGTGAACGCCAATCGCTTTGGCATGTGAAAAAACGCCCGGGTGCCAATTTTGATGTCATTTGAAGATTCCGGTCTATGTTAGGCTAAAAAACATCAATTTTTGACCGCTCAATAAAGATAGGACACCCCCACCAAAAATTGGGTTCTGGCTATTTTCTGTCCCAGAAACTTATCCAAATACTTCAAAACGCCCTTTTAATTATATTTGAGAAGTTATCATAATTTTTTTAAACGTTTTCATCATTTTACTGATCCAATATCCTGTAATGTTGCATAAATGTTCGGGTTCTGTCAATGAAAATCAGATCGACTTCAGAAATTTTGAGCTATAAGTCAATGAAATAAGATAACGCAATCTGGATATTCGTTTTTCTGATTTGAGGTTTGAAAGTTGTTCATTTTTCGAATGTGTTTGTTCTAGTGTTGAAAATCATCGAAAACGTGTTTTTCAGCGTTTTGAAACTTTACCGACTCGATTCAGCTACTTCAGATTTGTAAGCATTATTTTCGGAACTGTCCCTATTTTTCTTAATTTGGTTATAACTGAAATGCTCTGAAACTTGAAAAGGGTTGGTTATTTCACAGTCGTATTTGACAAATCAGTTTCCTGATACGTCTAATAAAGCAAATAACACAATTAAGATATAATTTGACACCTGTTCCCAACATTTTTTGGCTGAAAACCATGCAGAGTCAAGCTCAACCCGTCGGAAAACGCTTGAAAACTCGATTCAATTCTACAAAAAATGTTCGAATTTTTCAAGATTTTGGCCCGAATACCTTCTAACATTCTAAAAAAGTAATTACCAACACAAAAAACTATTTTTAGAAAATTTCTGAAGTCGATCTGATTTTTATTGACAGAACCCGAACATTTATGCAACATTACAGGATATTGGATCAGTAAAATGATGAAAACGTTTGAAAAAATTATGATAACTTCTCAAATATAATTAAAAGCGCGTTTTGAAGTATTTGGATAAGCTTCGGGAACAGAAAATAGCTAAAACTCATTTTTTGGTGGGGGTGTCCTATCATTATTGGACGGTCAGAAATTGATGTTTTTCAGCCTGACATAGACCGGAATGTTCAAATGACATCAAAATTGGCACCTGGGCGTTTTTTCACATGCCAAAGCGATTGGCGTTCACAGATTTTTTCTATCGCCACTCATTTTTCCAATAACCTCAAAAAAGAGGGGTGTCCTATCTTTATTGGACGCACTGTATATGTGCTTTTCAGACAAAATTGATGAGGTGTGAAACATTTTTCGAAAAAACAATCTTATCATATGAGCGAAGAACAAAAACCTGAAAAATAGGGATTTTTATCGAAAAAAAAAGTAGAGAAAAAACTTACAGAGTTTGTTTCAAACAAAATTTGAAAATAAAGCAGAATCACCCTCGTACCATTTCATCAAATATAATACTACCTAGTTCCTGTAAAAAAAACCGATAAAGATCGAAAGACTGTGTATAACAGAGAGGGGTGAAAGATGTAGAGATAACTCAAAGTCCCTGCCAAATAAGAGTGAGATTTCAAAATATCGTGTGAAATCGAGAGATATTAGAATGCATGTATTTCTTTAGAGCGAAGATAATGTCTTCAAAATATAATTAATGAAATAATGAGTACAACACTCCGTGAGTTAAACAGAAGGCAAAAGGTCCCTGCCAAATAAGGATATTATGAGACAGTGTGTATAATGAGGAGAAGAATACTGGAAAGAATACAATAGAGCATGATTGAGGGATTGAGAATTTTATTTTATTTTATGTTATATTATTCACTAGTTTTTTTACCAAGAGATTACCAGTTTCGAAAAATGATATTCAGATATTTATCACTTAAAGGGGTTATTATGGATCATATTGAGTTCAAATACCTCCCTAAACCCGATGTGAAAGGTAATTTTGGTCTAGTATATTTTGATAGTTGAGGATTCAAGGGATTTAATTTTTCATCAAAATCCAAAATATTTTTCTGGGAGAAATGTTTTCTTATTACAGTCCAAAAGCCCATACAAAAAATGTTCTGATTTTTCACGAAATTGTTCTGTTTTATTGTTCTGTTCTGAAACAAAAAATAATCATTTTTAAAAGCGTTCCCTTCAAAAAATGTTTCACAAAATTGTACATTGCTAAGAAAACTGCACTCTACTTGATATGAGATTTTTTCAATCTCTGGGAAAAAAATGGGTTTTTTTTGCAATAAAAAATTTCTTCTCAAAAATCAATAATAACTTCTAATTTTGTTTCAGAGAGCTGCACCGATATACCCAAAATTGATCCTGAATCACGAAAATGGAGGACCTGGTATGCGACGAACAACAAGTTCTATTGCGTGAGAATTAATTCTCACCTGAAATTTCACGTTTCTTATTTTCAGACGTATTTCGATGGCCATCCGACGATCTTTACGATTACCAAGAAGATCAGAAGCTCGATTAACACGCGATCAAGAAGATGTACAGTTAACAAAAGATAGAAAGGTGGGTGTTTTTTGAATTGTCGCCGGAAATGGTATTGTGTTTTGTTTTTGTTTTGTAGTTTTTGGAGAATGAAACAATTGTCGTTTTCTATGGGAAAAATGTTGCCTTCTTCAATTTGATATGTTCAGAAGTTTTTTTTTTCAAAAAATACACGTATGTTACACATCATCAATAGTTTTCAAATAAGGGTTCAGAAAATATTGGTCTGAAATTTTCTCCCAACTTTCGCTGATGTTTTTGAGTTATAACTTTTGTTCCATTAAAAGTTGGAATTATAGGCAGAGTTTTGAACATAATTTTTGGAATTTTTTTTTTTGAAAATATAAACAAACTGAAGTGTAACAGTTCATTCTCCTCATGATTGAATTTTTTACGTTTTTCAAAGCTCAAAAATCTCATTTTCATCAAAAAAAGTTGTAGTAAAAAATTTCCCGCCCAATCCTGAGAACCAATTTCTATAACAGTCATATTTAACTCCTAAAAACTGACTTAAAAAAATTACACTAATAACGTATTCCTAAAAGATTATATGAGATACCCAGTTAATTATAAGAATCGATAGTCCTCGAGAAATATGACGGTCCCAAGTTTAAATAAGAATGAGAGCATAAAAAACTGGTGAATCGTGTTTTTTCATGAAAAATAGCCCCGAAATACCATCGGTCAAGATCTGATTTCAAAAAAATGGACCAATACAGTTGATTTTAACTCTTCTTTTCAAGATGATTCGAGTTTTCATAGTAATTGAGACATTTTACAGTTTCAAAATTTGTAGATCTTGTGACGAGAAAATTGTTGATAAATTTTTGAACCTCATTTTAGTGTGCATGCTCTTCTTTTTTTTCGGAAATCCTACATTATATGTTTTGAGACAATTTTTATCCTCAGATATATGTGGAACCCTAAAAGTGAGTCCTTTTTTATTGTTGTTAGTCCCGCATATCAATCTGAGAGTTTTATATTTTCCAGTAAAGCCTATAAAAGAATAAAAACTATCCAGATGTAAAATATTGTACGAAATTGGTCATAGGAGTATTAGTTGTTGTACACCAGCTGGGATCCATCTGGTTCTTATAATGAATTTTTTGGGCAATGTCGTTGACTTCGAACTAATATTCGTTAGTACTTTTTTAGACATCTGGATTGTACGAATCAAAAAAATTCAATAAAAAACCTGTAGAGATCATAAAACACAATTTCGAAAAAATTAGTGAAACAAGTTAAAAGAGCAATTAATTAAGTTTCCCGCGAAGTTGACAGATATTGTGTAACACCTTTACAACTTCCAAATCTCCCTCAAATTTTTCGTAGAAATTTCTTCTTTTTCTTCACCGCCATGCAAAAATTACACAATGCACCAAACAAACACTTCTTTTTCCTCTATTCATTGAAAAATTTGAATAAAACAGAACGGAACTTCTCGTTTCCCCCTCCTCTTGCTCTTTTTTCGCATATTATTGACAGCTGTCTTGCTCTGTGTGTGTGTGTGTGCACATTTCTCTAAATCTCGTATTTCACCCACCCTCACCATTTTTGTTTCGCAATAATCGCCCTTGCCCTGGGTGCATATTGATTTTCGTGTTGGCCAGTTTTCAATTTTTTTTCTAGGAAACAAGGTTAGTTGAGGTTTTCTGTTTCTCTCTTTTGTTTGAAAAAAAAAATGTTCCGTTTATTTCTTTTCCATTTATACCAAACATAGCATTATTTTTTCAGAAGTCTTTTTTTGCAGAAAGAAATTATTACTAGCAGCTGTAAAATTAAAAATGTTTCTGTTTAATCTCGAAAAAAAGTATATAAAGTTGAAAATTGAGATAAAAACTCAATTCTTCTTCAAAAATCAAGAAAAAACTTAATTAAATGTCTTGTTTCAGTAATTCATGTCTGATGAACCGGTAAGACTTTTTTGTAGTGATTGGTGGTTTGGTATGGTGTATTATTTTTAAAAATTTTGTGCATTTATTTAAAATGTTCAGAGTTTCAAGGTGGATTTTTAAAACATTGAACTTGGTTGAGGCCACCTCATTTTTCAACTCTGTAGTTCAGAATTTCTCATCTCAAACCAAATTCGATTTTTCATATCCATCTTCATTTTTGATTTATTGTTGTGCTGTGTTGGGTTTTTTTTTCATTTTTAGCCAAACTTCATCCCAATATATATCATTTCTTTCAGCCTGACGGTCCGCTATTCACCGAAAATACAAGGGACACTCGAGTTGGACCATCTAGAGAACCTAATCGATTAGACGAAATTCTAGAAAACAAGCGATTAAATCGTGTTGACAAAGTGAGTTTTTTCCCCAAATTTGTTGTATTCATTTTTCAGCCAGCCCAGTTCCATTACACCAGAAAATAAGTACATATGTTGCTTCATAGTATTCGTATAAAACACAAAAAATGAGAAACAAATGTGGAGAAAGTAAGCACGTGTCACCATATTCATACAATTTTTGGTGGAAGAGACACAGACATTCTAGTCTTGTGATTCTATTTTTTCAGTGCGCAAGAAGTTCTTCTGAACATTTGGGAAATTTGTTCTTGCTTCATATGACACTTTTAGTTCATTTATGGGATATTTTATTAGTTGAATCATTTGCTTTTTGAACGTTTTTTTTGTGAGATTTTTTTTCAAAATTTTATAGATCTATAGCGCGGTTTACACTGAGAAAATTATTATCAATGTTTTTCGAAATTTCAGAAAAATAACATCGAAATTCTTCTGTAACCATTCGTTGTTTCAATTTTAAACTAACCACGAGCATTTTCAAGATATTTTGTATAGAACTCGAATTTTAGGATTTCTCTTTTCTGAAAAACATCTCAGCTTCTTATGGGGTTTGAAATCTTCTCATTCCTATCTAAACTCGTGGTTAGTAATTACATACGTATATTGTTTGACGTATTTTTTTCAAATACTGTATTTTGAACATCACATGTACATTTTCTATGTCTCATATTTGTCAGACACGGTCTCTTTGAGTAACTCATGGGTTCTTGATTTGTCATTGAGTTTCTCTTTTATGAATAAGTAGTAAGTAAATTTCACTGATCAAAAATCAACGTAAATTTGCATGAATACAAACTCTCCGTTTCACTCCTATTGTTTCCCAAACAAGAACGTATTTCACAACGGTTTTTGCGTCATTTTGATAGAAAACTTCAAATTTCAAAGTTGTTTTTTTTTTCATCATGACTTGTCAAAACACTTGAAAATTTTTTAGTGGGAAATTAAATTTCTCAAGTTGTTTTAAATTTTTTTTTTCTCACTAATCTCGTATTCACTACGCTCTATCAAATCCTCAAACTCCACTCTAGTTTTCCCAAAGAGATGATATTTCTCTCAAAAAAAAAGTGCAGATGTTGCTCTTCCGTTCACCATTTTTTTCGAAGATTAGATTTGTTCAGTTAGTTATTTTTGGAACTGTGAAACTACCCAATTTTTGGGTAAGGGTTTTTTTGGTCTATGGGTGTTCACGAAAATTTCCTGTTCCAAAATAAAATGATGAATGTGTGAAGTTGAAAATCAAGTCATATTTCCTTCAATTTTGAATTTTCTTGATGAAAGAAAATTATACTTGTTACAGAGGAAACAAGAACAAAACATACCCACCCCCCGCTCAATATTCTATTTACGTTTTCGGTGCTTTTGGATACCACATGTTTCAATATAGTTTGTTATTTTTTGATGATGATAACAACACCTTTTTATTTCTTTTTATAAACAAACAAGATTTTTCAAATAATATGTGAAGTATGAAGAATCTCAACCACAAAAATAAACTTTCACCCTATTGCTCAAACAATATATCGTCAAACAGAGTTACTCAAAGAAAAAAAAGATTATATTTGATTTTGTTACTGTTTTGTTACGCCCAAAACTAGTCGTGCAATGAATGTTTGGCTCCAAGAGAAGAATTAGGTTGAAAAAATACCAAGAATCATTTTGACCTGACCTCGTATGTCCGCTAAATTCATGTTTGTTTTTCATGCTCTTTTAATTTTTGCAAAGATAGGCGGAGTCTTTCTTCCTGTAGTGTTTATTTTCGTCGCTCTCTTGTTCTTGCTTGCTCATTTCTACTTTTTGCGCATTTTATAGCTTGAAGTGACTTATAATAATAATGCGATTTGATCCGAATACGAATCCATACTCTGAAATGGAGTATAGTAAAACGAACCACGTTCGTGTTCAAAATACGATTGATCGAAATATGGAAACGAAAAGAGACATTATCTGTAAAATGGTAATAGCGACTTCTTATGTTGGTGAAATGGATTCTGGGCTGGAAACTGGAGATGATGCATCTTTAAATTTATCATCCAGCTCGTCGAATTACTCATATTTGACGGCTGAACTTTATAACTGGTCGGTAAGTTATTTTAATTTCATTATTCTTGTTTGTTTTTTTCTCAGAAAATAGGTTTCAAAAGTTTCAAAATAATTAAAATAGTGAAAATTCAGAGTTTTGTGACCACAATTTCGGAAGTAGAATTTTTACTACTGCTTTTTCAAATTGAGGCTTACAAATCAGAGCTCGCCATCTGGTCTCAAAATCAGAAGTTTTTATTTCATTTTCCAGATCACAAATTTCTAGGATTAAAACTATCAGCCTAGTTATTTAAACCAAATTTTTAAACTAAATTTCTGATAATCGAAAATTATAGTTTTGAACTTGTAAAAAAAAGGCAAAAGTTCTGAAACCATATATTTTCAGTTACATTTTTTGTTGAGTTTACCTGGTGCAGCCTGGTCTTTTAAAGGTGGGGTAAAATGACTTGGCTAGTTGTTTTTAAATAAAAGAGCAAATTTTTTTCAGGTAAAACTGTCGAGGGATTTTTTACCAAAAAGTATAGTATTCGAGAAAAAAATGTTCAAAGTTGAAAATTTGGAAACTTTCAACGTAGCTATACGTTAAAAGTTTCCAAATTTCTTTTTTCAAATGAAATTTTCTTCAATACCAGACTTTTCGATAAAAAACCCTCGAGGGTCTTACCTAAAAAAATGTGCTCGTTCATTAAGGAGCAACTTGCCGAGTCCCTTTACCCCACTTTTAAGTCTGAATATTTATACTCAAAATTGTGAACATGGAACTTCAAGACCTATTTCATCAAGTTGAAATTTTACAAAATGCTATCGTAATATTTTCAAAAAAAAAAAAATTACTTTCAGGTCAAAAAAATTATTCGTAAATCCGACTGGCAATCTTGTCATGAAATCCGTGGCCGACTATGGAAAGAATTATGCAACAATCAATATTTCACGAGTAGTCGACGTGTATACTCTGATGAATTAGAAGACTTCGATCGTGTACATCAAGGTTGGTCTAAATTTAGCAGCTCTGTGTTCCTCTGCTCAAGTTTTTTTCTCTTTTTTTCTTTTTGTTTACATAGTTTCACAGCTGGTAAAAGTTATTTATTGAATGCACCGGATTTTTTTTTGGCCAGGAGAGAGGGGATTGTAAATAATAATGCTTGAAAAAAATACAATTTATTTCAGGAAAACCACAAACACCACAAGTTTTGACCGATGATGGTGCAGTTCTCAATAATTATGACTTGAAGGAGAAAGGAACATTGAAATTAGTACGAATTTTATTGATTATTGAACGATTAAGGCCCGAAATTGTGTATGCACCAGTGAGTTTTGAGATTTTTTGATGATTTTTCAAAACAAAAGTTATTTTGCAGTTAGTATATCCAATTTGCTCTCTTTTTCTTCATTATTACAACGATGATGCAGATGTTTTTGCGTGTGTAAATTATTTATTAAACAATAAGGTATGTTTTCGGGTTTTTATTTTCTGAGAATTCAAATTTCAAAATTTTGGAACAGAAGTTGTGCAGAAATTTCTTGTCAAAAAAATTGGAAAAAATTTCATTTAGGAGAATCAACGTTAATTCTCATCGTTAACCTAAAAAATGAGCACTTCCAAAATGACTAAAAACTAAAGAAAAATTCAATCATCGGTTTTTTTCCAGGGTTACATGATGACTACTCCAGTTCAATGGGCTGCCTCCTCTCGAACCATCTTAGCCCTTGTCAAGAAACATAAATCTGCTGCCTACGCTCTTCTCAAAAGACGCATTGGCTCTGCAGATGATACTGTTCTAGTCAGATGTGTAAGTTTCTTCATTTTCTCGATTTTCTAGTTTCAATTTTCGTTTTCAGTTACAAGATTGGTTGCAATGGTTGTTTCAACATCTTCCAATGTCTCACACTTGTCGAATTGTCGACTGTTATATCGCTGAAGGTCATAAATTTTTGATTCGTTCAGCTATTTCTGTTGTTTATATCTGGTCCAAAGTTCAGAAGGTTGGTCATTTTCTTAGAAATCTGTCTTTTAAATCAGAAATTTTAGAGCTTACGAACTATGGAAGATTTATCTGGCAAGTCTTTGGATGAGAAAATCGACGCGATTCGCAACGAACTTCGCGACACAGCGTCGAATATTCAAGTCAGTACAAGTACATTCATCGCAACCGCTGTCAAAATTCGTAACTTGCAATCAAGCACAATTGCCAGATTGCAAGCTCAATATGAAGAAATGGTAAGAAATTGATACAAAAAAAATCTATGAATACATTTTTTTTTTCAGTTGCGCGACGAAGTAACATCCCGCCCACGCAAACCGAAGAAGGTCAAGAGAACTATCTTCTGCGAAGCCTTCCAATCATCCCTCATCGACAACGATTCGTGCGTGGAACTCATGTCATTCATGCCACCAAGACTTCAACTTATCACACCAAGACTTGTCTACAGACTCAGTCAAGATGGTGCCAGTTTTGTCAACTTCTGGGAGAAAGTAGAACCAGCTGATCAGTCAATTTTGATAATTAGAACTACCGATGATGATATTTTTGGCGCTTATCTCAGTAGTTCTTGGACAGAACGACATGACCGAAAAGAACGAACCAAGTCGAAATATTGGGGAACTGGAGAATCATTCGTTTTCCGGATGAATAAAGAACTCGAACTCCCTGAGATTTATCAATGGGTCGGAAATGCACCTGATGCTTCGAGTGATAAATCTCCCCAATATTTTATGGCCGCTTCCGATCGTTCCATCGTGGTATGTTTTTTTCTCAAAAATTTGTCCCTACTTTACGAGAATTTGGTAGTAAGGTCGAAGCGTGTTCACACGTCATATCCAACCGATTCAATTTCCGTTTCTAGAATGTTCCAGCGTTAAATGATTTTTCATCGGATATAGACGAAACGTGAAGCCTCAATTTCCTGTTTTTGTAATTGGCTTTGCAAAAAAGTAATTGTTTTATATTGATCCGCATCAGAATGTTGCCAATTGACGTAGAGAATGTCCAAGTCTCGACACAGAAAAACTGAATCGATTATCAAATTTCAGATTGGTTCTGGTGGTGGTGACGCAATTCGTATTAGTGAAGAAATCACCGGTGGTATAACAATGGCAAGTGAAACATTCGGAAGTCCACAACTTTGTAAAGACACCGCGTTTGAAGTTTATGAGATGGAAGTGTTTAAAGTTCTTACTGAAGAGCCAACAAAATACGAACTCGACAAAGAAGAAGATGAGCGTAAAGCTCGCCTCATTCGTAACCAAGAGCGCTTGGGGTAGGATTTCAATTTTATTTTTTTGTGTGTGTTGTTTATTTTTATCTTGCCAAATTATGTATTCATTCGGTCCAAACATTCCCGCCAAATCAACTTCTAGTCTCTCCCCCCCCCTTTCCCCTCCCCCTCCCTTTCCTATTCCTTAAGCTATTCTCCTCCCGCTCACTATCCCCAATCCGTTCTCATTCTACCTGCTTTAAGCCATTTTATATATTCAGTAGATTGTAATAAGTTTTGATAGAAAACAAAAAGCTCACATTCACTTTCTTGATAGATTTAACTTCATTTCCTACCCCAGTCCATTATTTAAAATCCAGTGAAAGGGGAACTTTAACCCAATAACGGGTTATCATACCGCAAATAAGTTGAGTTTATTTTTTTTCGGATATAGACAATAAATTATTTTGAAATATACATACATGAGAGGATTTTGTGTATTATAAAAAATTGTTGCGTAGATCTCAAAAAACCAGGTAATCTCTTTTTGAGATTTGCTATCTAATTTGTTTATTTTCAAACAAAACTATAATTAATGACGTCTCATCATTTTCAAGCGTTTTTGAAGAAGTTTTCTGCGCCATCTTCTTTCGAAATCTTGGAAATCATGCATTCTGCTCGAATACGCCTCCGCCGCACTTTGTGAATTTCTGAAAACAAGCCTCCGTTTCCAATAACAACTTGTTTACACCGACAAACTCACCCTTTCGGTTGCTCTGAGTACTCTTGACTTGGAGCCGCTGCCGGTCTCGAAGCTTGTTGTTGATATCCACTGACTGGTGTGAATGGTGTTGGGAACATTTCAGTGAGAATTGGTTGAACTCCACAGTCGGATGGACAGTATGAGGCTGGCATTCCTGGATCTCCTGGTGGTCCTGGTGGTCCTTCCATACCGTATCCTCCCATCTTTCCAGTCTTTCCAATACTTCCAGATTCGCCTGGCTGTCCAGGTTGTCCTGGTTGATTAGATCCCTTTCCACCCGGTCCTGGTGGTCCTTTCATTCCTTGTGGTCCTGGAGGTCCCAATGGTCCCTTAATACCAACACCAGCCACAACTGTGTCTCCTTGTTGTCCTCGTGGCCCAAGAGGTCCTTTGTCTCCTTTCGGTCCTGGCAATCCCGATAACCCTGGTTGACCGTCAACACCTTCGATACCATTTGGTCCTTGTAATCCAGAATATCCTGGATTTCCAGTCATTCCTCGTTCTCCTTGAGCACCACGAGGTCCTGGTGGTCCAGCTGGGCAGATAACACATGGCAATTCTGGCTCTGATTCTGGTTGGATATCGAATCCATCATCACCAGCGCGACCTTGTCGTCCAGCATCTCCTGGCTGTCCATCTGGTCCTGGCGCTCCTGGTGGTCCTGGTGGTCCTTGTGGGCAAGAAAGCATGAAACATCCCTTGCAGAATGCACCACCCATCCAGTTGCTTCTTGGCTTTCTGGAGAAATATTGAACTCCTGGAACCGGGCTACCACGGGTGATCTCGACAAGCTCATTCCAAACAATATCTGACTTGGCCTGAAATGTTCTTTTACAAATTAATTTCGGATATCAGAGGATATCTATAGTTACCTTAACAGTGTCGGACATCAAAGACATTTCCATCAAAACATTATCAGTCTTCGAAATCAGCATAGGAACCGCCATAATCATCACGGCCAAAGAGAGAAACGAAGCAGTGATTGACACCAAAGCAACATCATGGAATGTATCCCGAGACTTCATTATCTGGTCTGGTCAGGATTACCCAATACTTGCGCACTTATAAGCATCCCAAGATATGGGTCAAAAAAACTTGATGTGTTTTGTTTTGAGGTCATTTCTCTTTTTTATCCTGACTATAGTTTTCTCTTTTTTTTTCTGCGATTAGGTTAGGTTCGGATATATTTTGCTAGATAAGAGAAAATGAAAGTTTTTGGAATTCTCTTTGTTTTTGACTTCGACTTTAGTTGTCTAGACCTCAAAAAACTAACATCAAAACTAATACCACAAAACTTTATTTATCATTGAAAAAAAAAACTATTTTTGATTTGGGTTTTCTAAAGAAAAGAAAAATGTAAATATCAGATGAGTAATAGAGATTAGTAAAAATAGAATTTAACTGGATTAGAGTTTCTTTTTTGGGACGGATGAGCTTCGTTTTTTCGCCGAATCGTTTTTCGACGTACTTCGAGAAGTTTCCTGTTGCGAGTAGATCATTGATTTTCCTATGCCCTCAAGGCTCATGCAGAGGTCACCAATATCCGTGGGTGCTCCAGTATCCGAGTCCATGCTAAAAAAAATAAATTGGTCTTCTGGTATTTTTTCAGGTCTCGAGTTACCTTGGCATTCGAATGATGTTATTGTCTTGGAAGGTTTTGAGAAGACGTTTCTCTAACTTGAATTCGGCAACGGATTGGGCTTTTCCCATTTCGGAAAGGCACAAATGACCACGAGGCTTACCTCCAATGGTATCGAAACTCTCTGTAAATTAAGAATGCATACAAAATTTCCAGTTTCTTCTCTTAAAACTCACGTTTCTCGGGAATCGAGTGAGTTGACGATCTTGACTTCGGTGATCCAGAATCCTTCTTCAACTTGAATGTATCCATCAATTTTTTTGGCAAATCGATTTCGCTGATACTTTTATCTGGCATGTTTGATTTTAGTAGCAACCAGAGAGCCTAATTAGGTATTTTCACAATTCAACGAGCTTAATGGGAAAAATGCGAGAAAGGGGTGTTTTTATATACGATTTTGTTCTCATTTCGAAAATTCTCTTGAGTTTTCAAAAAAAAAAAAAAATGATAACCGAAAACATTATATGGAATAAAGAGAGTGGGCGCGGAAATTGAAAACTAAAAAAGTGGGAAGAACTCACTATAATCTAACGGAAGTTGATATTCACCCAATAATACTTCTCTTGCTTTTGGGCCGAATCCACGATGCGGGGCTTTTGGATCATTATTTGCGATGATCATGTCTGAAAAAAATTTGGAAAAGAAATGCGAATAAAATATATATAATAGAAATAAATATATAAATATGTGTTCGTCAGTATATCCGTCAGAGGATTAATATCTATAACAATGGTTGTTATCAGCTCACTGAATAACAAAAACATATACACAAGTGCTTGTGGATAAAATTATTATGGATATGATTAGGACATATTCATCAGCATTTTTCCCGGAAAAATTCCGCTCACGTGACTGCAAAAATGTTTTCGTAAAAAAAAAGATTTGAAAATGACATTTCTAATATGGAAGCTAGCTAGCCATGAGCATGTGTAGTAACCCCTAATTTTCTTTTCACAACAAAATTTCGCTTTTCGCCGTGTTTTCATGAACTTTTTTCCAAAACAGAAGTAATTTATAGTCACAAAAATAACAGGAAAACTCATAGATGAGTTTAAAAATGAGCGAAGATTAGGGTATATAGGAAGTGCGTTTTATGCAGGGTAAACAGATTTTGTCTATTTTTGATATATATATTTTTTTTTTGAAAATTAGCCTCCGGCAAAAAATTATTTTTTCTTGGAGGGTTTCTTTGGAAAAATTATTGATGGTATGGAGTATAGCAATAACAACAAGGCATGAAATTTTTCGCTATGTTTAGTTAAATTAAACTCAGGTTTCAGCTTCAGATCTTGATTGTTAGATAAACTAGAATGAACCAGAATGAATCCTGATAATAGGTAAAAAAACGGGTTTTTTTTAAACTAAAACTCTAAAAATTTCCAGAAAGTCAAAAAATCTATAAGAAAGTTAGAAACGATGATAATGAAGATAAATTCAATTTCTTTATACGTATTTAATTATATTTTTATTGGATCTCATATTTTTTCAAATTAACCGAGCTTGATTCGAAAAAGCTTAGTGTTCATCAGGTGAGTAAATAGACTTTTTTGTTAATTTTCATCGGTAATATAGGTTCTATTGGCCTCCCTTTTCCCGCTTGAAAAACAATTTTTGGTTTTTTCAGGAATCATAATAGGATTATTTATCAAACATTCCAAATCGCTGGACTACATCAGCGATGCTTCGAATATTAACTCATGAATCCAAATTTAAAGGTGAAAAGTCTTTAACGAACAGTAATTTTTCACTAGTTCAAAAATACGCAGATAAATCGAGCGAAAGTGTACTTCGAAAAAAAACCTGAACTAACACTGAAGTTAGTTTCTAATTTTATCAAATTCCAACCTTTCATTAAAACTCACTGGAGGATTAGACAGTGGTATTTCAATTCCAAAAATATTATTTTTAATCTAGAATTATTTGTTTGACGCATGTATGTATATACAAATCTACTATTATCAATAGGACTATGATTCATAATAGGGGACCGAAGAAGTCAGCATTGATTTAAATCTGAAGATAAAACTTCAGAGATGCCATTCACCATCAAGCGTAGTTTTGATAACATAGTTCTTTTGTCAACAACAGATTTTCCAATTGCACATACATTCAACGCGGTCTGAATTACAGGGGACAGTCGAATCCGAAACTAGCTTTGAGAAGTGGAGCGATATCTTTTTGAAATTTTGTTTTTTTTTTAAAGAAACCTATTGGAAATTACATATTATAGAAGCGAAATATTGATATGGGGTTATTGTTCTGATTTTTTTAAAATTTTCGTCCAGTTCATTCATCTCTAAAAACCGTTGCATTGTACTGTGAAATTCATCTTACTTAAACGTAGTGTACTATTGGCATGTCTCTTAAGATTTACAGTTTTCATATAGGCGTTGTTTGCATAAGGTGCGATAAAGTTCAATCTCTAACTATCATTCTCTTGAGACTCCGACGGTCTATGATGTTATCATCCATTTTATTGAGAAATAGAAAAACAATACAGATAAGGGAATTAGTTATTCTCACATTGTTCAAATTCTCAGTAAAATCGGAAGGATTTTTTTTATGAGCTTTCTCGATCCAACTTGCCACCTTATCAAAAAATATCTGAGTTTCTTATATGGCTCTGTGAACCTCTAAATCGTTCCGCTGTTATCAAAATCACAGCATATCAGTTTTCAACAGAGCGTAATTTTATCTCCATTTACCTGCAACTTACTTTCCTGCTATTTTGAGAAGTTTTTATTTTTCATTGATTTTTTCAATAAACCTAAACTCGAAGCAACATTTATTTGGATCAGTAAAAGATTGGAACAATTATCAATTCATAAAACCATAGTTGAGAAATCACGAGTGGGAATACCCAGGAAATGTCAAGTCGTTTAAAACGAACCCTTGGAAGCATGAAATCGAATGTGGAACTACGATTGAGGAACTTCAAAAAAACGGGAGAAGGTGGCCTGAAAGAGGTAAAAAATATGGAAAGTGGGAGATGGGTGGAATGATATAGCTAGAAATTCATGAAGTCAATATAAAATTGTAAATCACATAAGTTAGGAGTAGAGAATGTGTTCTTGGAGATATGGGTTTTATAATGATGTGTGAAACTACGAAAAAAAATGATGTGTTGTTTTAGAAACATTGGATAAGAATATGGATTGGGAGAGAACTTCTGTGTGGCTCATTTTTTGGCATCGGAAAGTGTCATGTGACATTGGACTAAAAAGAATGAAGGAATAACTACAAGGGGTGAAGGTTTTTCTGAAAAATGATGTTGTCATGGTGGGGAGTGAGAAAGGGCGCAAAAATAGATTCTAGAAATGTTGGAAAAATAGAAGAAGTTTTAATCATGGAGACTAGGTGATAAAATTGAAAAAAAAGGAATTGTGACGAGCTTGGAAAAATATACATTTCTTTGGGAGACAGGGTGAACTAGATTTTCGAAAAATTCTTAAAGAAAAAGTCCAAAGGAAAATGCCGCGCTAATCACTCCACATTTCGTTCTTAGTTAATACCAAAAACACGGCTGATGTTGTTTTTGATTGCCTTGAACATCTTGCCAACTTTGATCTTGATGTAGACCACAACCGATATCTCGACAATGACATCTGGCCCAAGCAACAATCTCGCTTTTGGTGGGAACTCGTCTGGTCCGAGGAACCATCTCGCCTTCCGTGGGAGTGCATCGTGCAACTCCGTGTTTGCTGCAAAAAATAATAATGTTTTTTTGGTGACTACATATAAAGGATTACCACGTCTGGTCAATCTGACCACACGATTGTTGTAGACCTCCTCCGCATTGGTAGCCAAGAAATGATATCTTGTGGCGTGAGCGAACTCTGAAAAAAAACGTTAATTGTAAAACAGATTTCTGAATGAGAGATTTTTGTTCTTTCGCCTTTTAAATAAACTAAAATGAAACGTGATGAACCTGATATTCCAAATAAAAACTAAATTTGGACAAATGTCAAGCGGAAGGAGTTAAACTACATAGATCTAGGATATTTCTGAACTGATCTTGAAGTTCAGAGCAGACTTATTTTATACATCCTCGTATGTATGTATGTAACAAGTTTCTGTCTTTTTTCGTTTAATTTGTATTATGTTGTGGCGTGGAGTTACGGTAGTGGATCGGTTTTTTGTCAACAGATTTCTTAATGTTTTGTTTCACTTCCTCATCATATTGCTTTTATAAACTTAGAAAGAAATCTTGTGGAACTTTTGTTGATATAATATCATGGAAACGAAGGATAAAATTAAATGGAACATGAAGGTTCTGAAAAATTAGACGGTGGTTCCCGAGATGGATCTCTTCGAGTGATTCATAAAACTGACATCATGAAATGGTCCGATAAAAATTGGACCGGAAATGGAAGTTTCGAAAAAAAATTAGACTATTCAAAGATTTTCCTGAAACGGACCGGACCAGAAAAAACGGACAAGGTTCTATTTTTTCCGAATTTTCCTGAATCGGACCAAAACGGTTTCTTTCTCTGATTATCACAGTTAATTTTTTCCAAAGGGTTTTTCATTTTTTCGGATCATAGAAACGATCCATCAATAAGACAAAAGTTGTTTCACAAAAATCCGTCCCAGTCAGATTGTTTGGCTCGGTTCAGGAAAACTCGAAAAAAATGAAACCAGAGTTTTTCTGATCAGATCCGTTTTAGAAAGATATTTCAGTCGTCTGGTCCGTTTCAGGGACATCCATTACTGGTCGTCCAGTTCACGTTGTGTTCTTTAAGACCAATCAATCTGGTGAGTGGTTTTCAGTACGATGGTATTCAAAAGTGATATGAGCTGATATCGTCGAATGTCACGAGATGAGTAACTATATATCGGAATGATGCAAGTTTTTTATTGTTCTTTCTCGGTACTTGGAATGTCGATAATGGTCGTTTTAAATTTCAAATGTCCTCAAAACTTCAGTAATGAATTGAAATTAGCAAATGTTTTGATAGCAGAATCGAAACACTTGGACTAGACCAGTTAACTACGTTGCTCTATCAGATCGAACAGCAAAGCCGTGAGCATACTACGGAAGCGTCAAAAAACCACTACTCTCCACGTTATATGTACTTAATACAAGGCACACAAATAGCTAACTATACGGTTTAGGTTGAATTTGAAGCTGATGAACCAAATGAACAGAAGAAACACTGTCAAGTTTCTTGTTTTTGATTTTTTTGAAAAATAGCCTATGTGTAAGAAGTTAATGTAGTGTTCGAAACCGGCTCCGCGACGTTTCGAAACCGAATGAATTTCGGGAAAAAAAATTGTTCAACATTTTATTCCAAAGGTTTTCGGGTCTGACAAACATCATTGTGAAATTCCTTTTTTACCACAAAACAGCTACACTCTTTTTTCCACCGATTTTTGGTCAAGAATTGACTCACTCCGATTTTGATGATACTTTCGGATTAAGGATATTTGGGTACGGCTAACATCATGGTAATATTTACTTCGCATCGGAAAAGAGCTGCACCCAAAATTTCACTCATTTTAGATGACTAGAAACTAAACCTAACCATGTAATTTGCATAGTTATGTCAATTTTTGATCTAAAATAAGTGGAAAGTTGGGTGCAGCTCTTTTCCGATGCAAAATGAATATTACCATGTTTTTCGCCGTACCCAAATATCCTTAATCCGAAAATCATCAAAATCGGGTTGAGTCGAGTTTTGACCAAAAATCGGTCATACCCGAAAACTTTTGGCATCAAATGTTGAACATTTTTTTTCTAAAAATTCATTCGATGTCGTAATGTCGCGGTGTCAAAACGTCCGGTGGCAAAACGTCGCAGAGCCTCGAAACCGGAAATGTCATTCTCGGGTTTTTGATTTATTGGTGTCACAAAAGCAGGTTTCGAACCTGGTCAATGTGTGTTCAGGCATAATGTTTCTTGTCTATCCAATATTTCTAAGATATGATATGATACGGAACACTGTTTCTACTCAAAACCGGAAGCATACCCATAGCACATGAGTCAATTCAAACCAGTGCTCCGAAAAAAAATACATACACAGAACGTTGATTGTACAGCACAATACCAATAGTATGTATATATTAGGTTGTTAAAAAAGAAACGATCGTTTTGTTTTTTTTTCTAGTTTAATAAAGTATTTTTCAAAACTGTTTAGTCTATTAGAAAGAGCGTTTCATTGCGCATCTTTTGATATATTACATGTTTTTTTTTCACTTCGTTTTGAAGACGGAAAAATGTTTAGAGAATGAGTGACGAAAAGTCTCGAATTTGAGTATGCGTTTGGTACGACTTCAAGCGAGGCAAATCGGCTGCAGAATCCCATCGTGCGTTGTGTGAAGTGTTCGGTGATAACGCTATGTCTGAAGCACGATGTCGAGAATGGTTTCGACGATTCCGAAGTGGCGATGAAAGCCTTGAGGATCACGAACACGGAAGTTGACCTCAGGTCATTGACAACGATGAGTTGAGAGCCGCCATCGAGTCGGATCCGTGCCAAACCACTCGGGAACTTGCGGAACGGTTTGGTTGCACTCATGTCACAATTGCAAACCACTTACACGCAATTGAAAAGACGAATCGATGCGGAAAATGGGTGCCGCACGAGCTTAGTGAATCAAACAAAACGACACGAGTTGTTATCGCCGGAATTCTCAATCGCCGTTCCAAGACCAGCGGTTTTTACGATTCTATCGTTACGTCAGATGAGAAGTGGATTTGTTACGACAACGTTACGCAAAAACGACAATGGTTGGGAGCCGGCGACAAACCAAAACCGACTCCAAAGCCGGAAATGCACGGCAAAAAGGTGATGTTATGTGTGTGGTGGAACAGCAAAGGTCTTGTGTATTTTGAACTTTTAGAACATGGTCAAACAGTCACGGCGGACATCTACAAAAGTCAATTAGATCGTGTGGATCAAGCATTGCGACGTCAGGGCGTGGAAACATCATCGGTCAAATTTCTTCACGACAACGCTCGACCACACGTTGCAAAAGTCACATCACAGAAAATCGAAGAATTGGGTTGGGAAGTTCTTCCTCATCCGCCATACAGCCCATACCTTGCGCCATCTGACTACCACTTGTTCCGATCGATGCAGCACTCTTTGGCCGAGAGAAAATTCAAAGACCGCGAAGAAGTCAAAATTTGGGTGGCCAACTATCTCGAGTCGCAGCCGGCGGAGTTCTTTGCGAATGGCATCCATTGTCTCGGCGAACGTTGGCGACAAGTAGTCGATAATAATGGCGAATACATTTTGGATTGAATTGTTGTTATTTTATTTTTACAATAAATTTTTTGGTTAAAACGATCGTTTCTTTTTTAACAACCTAATAGAACAGCACAACGCCTATCAAAGGTGGGGTGCGGAGAGTTAGCAAGCTAAAAAGAAAGCGCTAATTTTTAGGACCTTCAGAAAATTTATTGATTGAAAGTCTAGTTTTCGAGCAAAATTTTATTTGAAAAAAGAAAATTAGAAAATCTCATACTTTTTTCTCGAATACTAGATATATTGGTGAAAAATTCTGCAAAGGTTGTGCATTTAAAGAATGTGCTCCGTCCATTGAGAGCAGCTCACCCACTTCTTGTACCTCAACTTCAGCATCCCCTTTACTCAATGGGCCCTGCTTCAATGAATAATTTCTAAATCCATTACGTCATCGTGATATTATACATCAATCTGAAACCTGCAATCATGGAACAACAACTTCTTCTGTGATTTCAATGCCAGTTGAATCTATTGCCCCATGCTCCCCCTCCCCTCCCTTCTTCATTTACAGTTTCTTTGCACGTCTGCTCTCTCTTTCTCTCTCTCACGCCAAATAACCTATTATCACTCGCGTCCACTTCTATTTATTACTGGATTTTTGTAGATCATCTTGTTCAGTATTGAAATGAAAATTTGATACAATTTCAAAAATGAAGCAGCAAACAGGAAATCTCGAATTTTTCATTTGATGCTCGAAATTTCTCCCGCGCTCACACTCACCATACAGCGCACGGTGTCCTCACTCTACTAAACTAACCTTGCTCTGGAACCAAATGTCTGCGAGCAAAGAATCTTTCATAACTGTCTTGCAAGTTGGACGAGAAGAGGCCTGCAAGAACCGATGTATTTAACTAGATGCTAACTATTATAAATACCGATGATGTTGGCAGACATGTTTCTAAAATGAAAATGCAGATCGATTTCCACCATGGTGGTTCACTTTTCTCGAATAGGTAGATTCTTAACCTGATAGAAAGATAGCGAATGAAAAAGGGAGAAATGGGTGGAGCATAACTTGTTCTGGGCGGAGTAAAACGGATATGCTGAGTTAGGTAAGAGATCATGAAATCAAAACACGAGCTCGCCGAGAATAAAAAAGCAGGAAAGAAAAAATACTGAAAGAAGTGGGCTACAATTTCACTGTAGCACGTAATAGATGGGGAGACTATTTTTTGTGGAAGTTCTAGGATTAGCAACATGAGACAAAAAATCTGTGCTATTGTTTAAAATAATTTCTGGAATGCAAAGAAAAAATCAAATAAAACTTGGATGAGAAATATGCCAGAAAACATGACTGCTTCTCACATGATTTTTGTTACAACTGGATCAAGTGATGTGTACCTTTTCATTATGGTACATCAAATTCCAATTCTAATACTAGGGCGCTAATATACAATAAAAAATGAAATAAAAGATTCTTTGGAAGTGAAGGTTATTGTCAGGTAAATCTTGAACAGTAACCCATTTTCAATTCAAAGGAATTGAATTGGTTTTGAGAGAATTGAATTAAGATTTGGGAATGTTTCATTCTTGTTATTGGTTTTCTTGTGCACTATTGGTATTACTCATAGTTCACAACAGTATTCTTTAAATTTTAGTGCTTTGGCTTTTGCCATTTTGTTTTTCGCCAGTACTATTTTGCTGGCAAAGTGCCAAATATTAATTACATTATGCCATGATGATGAATACGGTGATTTTCCTGTAAACAATGACTCTTCATTTTTCTCATTCTGGTTATAAGCAGTTCTCTTGTGTATTGACCAGTGTTAGAGAAAACAAAAACTTATTCATCTAGAGTTCAGAAAGCAAATTAAGAAATCGATCTACTTAGAACTGCCACCCGTGAAGAAAAAATTTGAAAGCCAAACTCCATTCGCAATGTCCAGAACAGATAATTTGTCTCGAAAATTCCTAAATTGAAAATACTTGAATCTTTGAAAAAAATATTTATCTATAAATTTTAGCCTTTAAAGTGAGAAAAAGGAAAAAAATTGTTTTTCTCCAAATAAAAAGCTTCACGTGAAATAATATGTTTCGTGTTGCAACTGCATACACTTTGAGGCACAATTACGACGAAAAGGAATCAAAAACGGTTAAAAATAATATTTTTTCTTTTATTTCGAATTTTTTTTTCGTAAATGAAATGTTCATTTTTTGAGAATTGGAAAAGTGGGCGTTTAGGTGATGAGCTTCAGTTTAACAAAACAAAAATAGGGAGTTATTTAACGGGGTCCATTTCCTTAGTGGCACCAAGGAATATTTGTATTATATCAACTTTGACTTTCCACTGTTTCCGTTTTTTAAATGATCATTTTTTAGCTCCATACATATTAATTTCTCTCCAAAATTGAAAAAAAATCCAACAAAAAAAACTCCCTAACTTTTTCGAATTTTTTCTCTACTCAAAAGTAATTTTTACAAACAGTAGCGTGCATTAATATATACAAAACGGAACCCTCGTTTCACGTGATTACACCCCGTGTGCTTCTTCAAATTGAAATCTGAAAATTTCCTAGCATTGTAGACGACCCCTGAAAACCCAGAAAAAAATTTGGCGTCGATTGAATCATTTCCAGCAGAGTTCCAATTTCAGTCAGAAATGTGAAATTGTATATCAGAGTTGGGCGGAAGTCATTTTTTGAAAAGTCGGAATTCGGAAGTCGGAAGTCGGAAGTCGGAATTAGATTCTACATTTCCGGAAGTCGGAAGTCGGAAGTCGGAATTAGATTTTACACTTCCGGAAGTCGGAAGCGCTAAAAAGGTCCGGAAGTCGGAATTTCGCCCAACTCTGTTGTATATACTAATGCACGCTACTGTATATGTTCTCTGACCATATAAAGTTGTCATAACTAGACGTTTCTTTTTATGTAAACATTTTAATTTCTGATAATGATTCCATTGAGTTCTGCTAAAAGTTAAGTTTTTTTATATTCAGAAATTTGTACGAAATCTTTCTCGAATTTTTTCCCCAAGAAGGACTAATTTTTACATGTTGTTCTTTGATGAAATATGTTCTCCATAACAAGACCGAATTTTCCATGTTTTAATTTTCCAACTTGACAAACTTTCCGTTGATTTGTTGATCATTTTATCCCAAGTTATTTTTGTCTTTTGGTTACTAACCAAAAAAATTTCCTAGACATGCAAGATCCTATGGGGAATCGTGGTTTGTAGACGTTACTTTGATCTCGATGTGTGACTTGCGCACATTGGAACGAACTCACGTCAGCGAGTATCAACCTCACGCGAGAGAGCTATTAGAATGAAACGCGAATGTGGCTACAGAATCTAGTCGTGATATCAAAAAGGGACGAGGGATGTTTCAAGAAAAAATGCACTAAAGTAAAAGTGGAGGAATACATACAAATGTTTTTTTGTAAACACATGTATAGGTTGCATAAGTACTCATGTTTTATACAACCTACTTAGAAAAAACTGGTAAAACAGGTAGCCATTTCAAAAATGTGATATTAGCAGATTTTTCAAATTTAATAGGTTCAACTTTTCGAAATGTGTTTTGTTGGGTACTTTAATTTTCATCATGAGTCATTATCACAAACCTGCAAAAGCTTTTTATCATTCTCTATTAAATTTATTCAACTGGGATTGTCATCTATTCGTTTTATATCATGATATGCAGAAATGGAAAATTTAATAAAAGGAGTATTTTTTCAAATACTAATTCAAGATGAAATCATTCAAAGTTAAATCAATTTCCCAACAAAAATGTTCCTGTGAAACAGAATCAATACATTTCCTCGTCATCTTCATTTGTCTGGTTTGAAATCAAAAAATTATCTTGTTTCTCTTAATTTTATTCCATTTCGAATTTTATTCAACAAAGGGTTATTTTTTCAAAAAATATTCTTCCAGAACCAGTGAAAAATCTTCCTATCAACTTCCAATGAACAAACTCTTCATCGAGTTCTCCTAGAATATACTTTCTGTTGTTTTTATTTTTCGATAGTCAACCAAAGAAAAAATCCTAGACATGCTAAAACCCGCCTAGTTTTTGATAGGTTTTGTTCATGATGTGATATGGTGTTTGGACTGGAGACGTGGATTTTTCGTTGATGTGTAATGAACAAAAATGAATCGAGCTACGAGCTTCAATATTGATTTTGAATGATAGTGAACATATATGTATTAAAAACGTTCTCATTCCACCTAAAAAATCGAAATTCGTTTTTCAAAAATAAGAAGAATCCTTTGCTTTCTAAATTTTTTTTTTTGAAAAAACCTCCAATTCTTTCCGAATTGGTTTCCTACTTGAAAGTATTTTTTTCACATATGTTCTCTGACCATATAAATTCGTCATAACTTGACGATTTTTTTCAGGTAGAAATTTTAATTTTTGACGATGATTCCCATGAGTTCTGCTGAAAAATGTTGTTTTTTTTCATATTCAGAAATGTATACGACATCTTTTTCGAATTTTTTCCCTATGAAGGACTAATTTTTACATGTTGCTCTTTGATAAAATATGTTCTCAATAACCAAACAGATTTTTCCATGTAAAAATTTTAAAAATTGATAAACTTTCCATTGAGTTCTGCTAGAATATAGTTTTTTTCTCCAAAAAAAAAAAATAAAAAAGACGTAGACTTTCTAGAAACCTACAAATATTAGTTATTTTTTGTACTCGGGTGTGTTCGATGTGCTGTGCACGGCGCTTTTATTTCAAGATCAATATATAAGTACATCAACACGAACTCTTCTGTGCAAATGTATAGAAAACCAAGGACTGTAAAGAGTAATTTGGAAATGAGATTTGATACGAATATGGTTTAGTGTTTGAGTAATGACACAACATATCTGATAACTTGTATGAGCAATATCAAGGTACTTTAACTCTGAAAGTTTCAGTTGAAATGTTCTTCAAAAGAATAGGGTTTTTGGTATTTGTAAAGTTTGATTTTTTGGTATCCTATTGTTGACATGCAGACTTTTTAAAAGTTCAACATCATGTCTAGTCTTCAGAAAACTAGCAAACGCGATACCGTATTCTCAAAATCTCTATATGTCACGATAGATTTTTCCGACAAAAATAACTCCTAAAATAACAATGAAAATGCTCTACTTTCTGCTCTGCTCACATATTTTCTTTTCTCTATCATCGTACACACACTTTCTAAACGTGTCTAAATTGGAACCCATAAACCGCCGTTTGTGACGGGGAATAATGATCTCAAAAGTATACTTCTGAAAATAACTTCAAACCTGCTTACAAGACAGACAAGAATATGCTCCACACTTCTTTTCTCTTTGAGATTTTTTTCTTTCTCATGTCCCAGAGAAAAATGTTCTTCATGACGTTTTTCACGCGCTCTCGACTCGTACACACTGGAACCCATAAACCTCCGTTCGTGACAAAAAGTAATTATCTCATAAGTGCATTTCTGAAAATAGGTTCTAACCTGCAATACGTTTTAGCAAGGATTTTTACAAGAATAAGGGGGTGGGCTCGAAAAAAGGGAAAACAGTAAGAACAAAAAGGATCAGGAGGTCTATTATTATTTTGAACTAATTATTTTGGAGAACTTCAAAAACTAGTCCTCATACATAATTAGTTTCTTTTTGACACCTGAAATAAAATTTGTCACCAATTTTTTTTTTTACACTAGAACAATCCAATTATCTGAAAAGGATTACAAAAATAACCTGATTAGAAGTTATTTCACATATATCATTGCAGAAAAATTTCATTATGAAAAAAAATAGAAAAAATTAGGGAATTACCTAAAATTAGAACAATGTTCCTCGTTTTTCTTGTTCTCTCTCAACCGCATCGAAGAGAGCCTTGAAGTTACCAGCGCCGAATCCCTGAAAAATCAAACAAAGTGTTAAAAAAAAACAATATGAGTTCCTTCTTACCTTATAATTGGCTCTCTGAATAACCTCAACGAACAAAGTTGGACGATCTTGAACAGGTTTGGTGAAAATTTGAAGAAGATAACCGTTCTCATCAAAATCCATGAGAATATTCAATTTGCGGATCTGAATATTATTTCAAATTATATATTTTAGGATGTGAATTTTACCATTTTCAAATCTTCCTTGACATTGAGTTTTGTTTTGCTGAGACGTTCTTCCAAAATGTTGTAATATTCATCTGGGATTGAGAGGAATTCAACACTTCTGGAAAAATACATTGTTGGAAAATGAGTCAGGGACAAATTGACTACCTGGATTGCATAAGTTGGACAGCGCTAATAATGTCATCAACGAGAAGAGCAAAATGTTGAACGCCCGAACCGCCATGATAAGTGAGGAATTCCTGAAAAAATGAAATATCCCCGAAAAAAAAGGATTCATTTCCAAAAATCAGAATTTTTTTAGGTGAAACTTCTTGAATGTTTCATTATTTAGAATAAGTCTAGCTCTCATGATTTCCCCCAGAATAAATTTCTTTGAAAAAAACAGGCATGGAAAAATTAATTTGGAGTTACTAATTATGGGTATGAGGAAATGAGTATGAAGATAAACAACTACCTGAAAATTTATCAGATTATAAAATCAAGTTTTTTCAGTTTTTCAGTTTTTTGTTAACTTTTCAAGCTGTTCTATGTATGAATTATTTGTTTGTCAACTGTGAAATGTACGTACAAATTTGAAATTGTTTCTTAAAATCAAATTCTACTATTTGGTATAGAAATTATGTTAGAACTTGTTCTTCATTTTTTGCACCGAAGTCGAACGAGTTTTTTCTACCCAATCATGTTTGCTCAAACTTCGCTTGAACTCCTAACTATTTGATAAACATTAATTTCTATGGTGATACTGTGAAACAATGAATTAAAGTTTTTCTGATTTGTAACCTGAGACCTGAGACCTGAGACCTAACAACGCTGAGACAGAATTTGACAAAATCACAAATCACAAAATCTGGAAGACTATTTTCTGCATTGTTGAGAAGTTCAAAAACCAGACTAATTGCGTATTTTTCAGGTTGTCAGCTAACCATTTCCAATAAATATTTTCAAGTCTGATGTTAAAATCTATAAAAATTTCAGATGCACTTTCTGAAAAACTAAGTATTTTCTCAAATGAGGTCCGATTAGCTTGATTTCTAACCTGGCTTGATTAAATTTTTTGTGATTATAACATCATAAATACCGTATTCACTTCAATACAAGGGCACCTCCAGTTGAAGGGCACCTCTACTATAAGGGCACTCGGGACAGTTCTGATTTGAGCATTTGAAAAAATTATTGTTCATTTTGAGTGTGTTGATTTTGTTACTAAAGCCAACTAAAGGCTTTTTTATTGCAACTCATAGCTCTATAATAAAAATCCCACCTGAATTTGACTCTTGCCCTTTCTACCAGCCACCGGTTCAGCCAACGTAATCTGAACAGTATGATCATCATTGACAAGAAGCCAAGCATTCAAAGCCGAAAACTGTGTAGTCGCCACTTTATCATCAATTGACCAGAATCTTTTCAATTGCATTGTTCTGTTATACCACTCTGCAGCCGCCTCCATTTCTCCAACTGGATAATTTTGAACAACATGATCCATTAGAATAGCTGGCATACGTTCTCTTAAAATGTCAAGTTTTAGAGATATTTATTTTTGAAAAGGAACTTACATTTTATCAAACAACGGGAAGTTTTCAATTGGTTTGAAACCAGGAAGGAAGAATCCGTGGAAATTGTCCAACTCATACAGAGTGTGAAAAACATCACTGTTCTGAAAATTAATTCAGTGAATTCTATATAACCAATTTAAAAAACTCACATCAGCCAACAAAATAGCGGTTTTCACAGAACCCTCTGAAGTTTCCACATTTGTTTGTTCGATGATGCGAACGTCATTTTCTAGCAAGCTCTGTAGAAAAAAAAAAGAGTGAAACCCGGAAATTTTAATTGATTGTTTATTCATCCAAGATTCTTTTTTTAACCACCAACACCACCCACAAATTGGTTCATGTATAATTCAGAAAAAAACGAATCAAATTCCTCATTTCTTTTTTCTTTGAGTTTCTTCGTAAATTTTTCATTCAACTGAACTTTCAAGGTACTGTAAATAGTTCAAGAAACAACTTTTTTTAATATCCCAATTTTCAAGCAGACTTATTATGTTAATGAAATTGGTCACTTATTCTGCAGAATAAAATTTAATGATGTTTGAAAGTTGTTTTTTATTTCATATAATATGTTATTGTTGTTTTTGAAAAAAAAAAGTTGATTGAGAAAGTATTTAAATGCTCCCAATTTTTGCTCTAGGAGTCAAAACAAGCTTTTCACAATTGACTACGTATTTTTGAAAGAATTCCAGGAACATGATTTTCTAAACTTTGTAGCTTTTTTGGTTGGGGCAAGTTTAAAACTGAAGGTATGAAAAAACATTTTTGGAATATTGAGCATATTGCTGGTTCCTTTTTTGTTAGAACTAGAATATAAAATTTCACCAAGCTTTAAGATCACTATTTTTTCTTCTAGCTTTTATGCTCAAAAAACTGCACAATTCCTAGTCTTTCCAGTTCCGAAGTTTTAAATAATATGATTCAATAATCACTTATTCCCGCTCGCAATTAGTTCCAAATCCTCCGCATTCTTTAATTTTTTGTAAATTACTTCCCAGTTATCAAGAGTTCAATAAAAATTTCTGAGACAAATGTGTTTTTCCTCAAGAAAATTATATATAATCAACACACGTAATCATGTGAAACTGTTAATTTAGTCACATGTAAATTTTTTTTCGAATATTTTTCTCTTAGTTATTCAACGAAGCTCCATTTTCTCCATTTTTGAACTGTTTTTTGATAATTTAAACCAGCTGTCGGTTAGAAAAAATTTTTCACCTGTACAACGGTGTCTAAATTGTCGACGCGGAATCCGATATTTTTGATAAAATCTCCGTGTTTCTTCAGCTGTTCGGTGAAGTCATTTTGGGTGTTGTATGACGTGATGATTACTTGAGCCTGGAAATAAGAATTTTTGTTACTGTATTTTTTTCGTCATATACTCCTACCGATTTTTTCATCAATACCACTTATTCTTAGCAAGCTTTCACAAAATTATGTTCATGCTCACTTTTCTATACTCATTCAGGGTATTTTCATGTTGTGCGACCCATAAAAAATTGATTTTGCTCAAGAGTTAAACGATATTTATCTGTTCCTCAATTTCGGTTTTCTCTTTGAAAAAAATACGAATTCATTTTTTTTAAATTCAATTGTTTTTAGTTTCAGAGAAAACTGTATATTTAAAAAAGTTTCATCTTTTGGACATATCATATTTACTCTATTATAAGGGCACATCCAGTTGAAGAGCACCTCTAATATAAGGGCACTCGGGACTGTTTTGATTTGAGCATTTGAAAAAATATTTAAGCATTGTTAGTATGCTGGTTTTGTTACTAAAGCCCAGTAAATTGTTGATTCATTCAGTACATCATAAAAAACGGAAAGGGAACCTCTAGGAATAGAGTTTTTCCAAAATAAAAGTTCTAGAAATGATGGGTTGAAAAGTAGAAGGGCATGCCCTTATATTAGAGAAAATACGGTATTAATAATTCAGTGTCTAATACATTCAACTGTGAAACAAGCAAGTTTTACTTGTTTTTCATGGGGTTATTCTAAAATTTCTTCGTATGGGGTTTTTGAATGACATGAATGTGTAATACCAGGTTCAAAGAGATCAGGTAATTTTGTTTCGTTTTGCAAAAAACTCAACAATTTTCATTGAATTCTCAATGTAGCTTGACTCGATATACTAGTGTGGTAATATTTGTTTAGAACTGTTTAGCTGGTTTTTGAGTGGTTGGTATACTGCCAGCTTGACTAATTTTCTCGGGCCCAATTCCTTTTTACTTTCCCTTGGTAGCAAAATATAAATTTAAATTCATTTTTGTTCCTGGTACAAATTTTTTCTCAATCTCTATTGTTATAGGCAATATTTGAAAAAGGAACCTTATTTGTTCTAGAAGAGTTACATGAAAATTATTTTTCCCTACATGAAAGTTTGAAAATTCGGTTACGGCTTCTGAATACCCTGGTGATGGGTGTTTAGAAAGGCAGCGAAGTGTTTTGAATAATATATGATCATTGATAAGGATTGAACTCTCTTGATGTATTTTGATAAATACAGAGAATTTTGTAGGTTGAAAAACTACTCAAAACCTGAACCGATAGATTACTTCGAATAGAACTTTGCCAAGAACACATCAAAAATTGAAAAAAAGTAATGATCAGCATCCAAAGTAGCCTCAACGACAGATGTTTTATGGAAAACTTACATCTGATTTTCACCACATTCAGTTCTCAAACACAAGAACTGTGACCTCAACGATCTTTTACTATGATCACAAAGTACGGTCGCTATTTCGTAAAATCGGTTTTTTGAATTTTTTTTATTCATTTAAATCCAAAAAAACATCTCGTCACAAAAAAAGATTGCTCAAAAATCATTTATCTCAACCATACGCCTTTGTCTCTTGTGTTTTCCTGATCTTCAAATTAATTTTGCAAGTATTGCCTTCTGCAATAGTAGTTAATTTACGTTACTGTTTACTTTTTCCTAAACTCATTCCTTATGCATCAAAAATCTAAAAATACTCCTCTATTTCCTTAGAGACAGCTGAAACTTCTAACACCAAAAATCCGGAGTTATATTCTCTCAAATTTATATTTCTTATTTTCCGAAAAAAGAATTCATTTCATTTTCTACCCAAATTATTCTTAGCAGAACAAGTACAACCCTTGAATTCATAATTTTGTTTTGTACATTTTTCTCTCAGCTATTGTTTTTCATCCATATATATTTTTTTTCAAAATTTCTCACCGTTCCATTCCGCAAGGCAAGACTTGTCCCATTTTCCAATATTTTTTGAGCAAATTTTTCGAAGCCAAAGCTGCTACAGTACCAGTAGGCGGACTGAAAATTATTTTTACATTTTTTACTTTTTTGTTTGTTTGTCTTCTTACCTGTTTAGCATTTGAAACTACGAATTCAATATGATGAATTGCAGAAATTGACATTTAGAGGCTGAAAAAAACACAAATGTTCTGTAAAATAAATAAAATATGATAAAATGTGTGATAACAAGAGGCGACAAAATACCAAAAAAAAAATCAAAACATATCGATTTTCTAGAACGATCCCTCTCTTTTTCTAAATTTTTCTGAATTTTCTTTCATTCTAATTTTCACCTGCCAAAATACTATAGCTCCTATAATAAACTGAAATCTAAAAAAGGAACATGAAATAAACAGAATGATATCAGAAAAGTGTATGTTTTGTGTGCGGGGAATTATTTTACGACTGATCTCTTGGTAGTTGCAAATGAATGAATGAGAAACTAGAAGTAACCGTTTTATGTGTTTTCACTTATCTACCAACAGAGAACACAGCTATTAATTTTTCGAGAATTGATAACAACTGGGTGGTGCACTCTTTTGCTAAACACAGTATCGTTTGCAAGACCTATTTCAGCAAGAAAAAAATGATTTGCAGAGGGGTATTCTTAAAAGGCATATGAAATTCACATGAACAATGCTAAACTACATGTATACAATTACTTTTCTACAATTAAACTTTACAATGTTTTTTTTTTCTATATTATGTCCCTAATTAAAAATAAATAAAGATAACGTGTTCATTTTTTAAACTTTCAACGGCCAATTCCGTTATGTTTAATTGCACATTAGAAACAAGAATGTGATTTTTTGAGAAAAACCATACGCACTTTTGTTTATAATACAAAAAAAGAAACGATATGGAAAGATTAACAGTTTTCATTTTAAAAGTTGATAATTTTAAGAAGTAGTAGAAAATAGTCTTAACGTTTAGTTTTTTTGTTGTTTCAGAAATCGTTTCTCAAGTGAATTATTTATCAAGAAAATAAGAAACATTAACATTTTTGATCAAAAACAACAAAAATATTCGAGAGAAAATTTAAAACGATTTCGTAACAAGATATCAAAAAAAAATAGAATATGACTCATGTATCTAGAGAATATTGATGTATCAGACATGATCCTAGACAAAGAGGGATGTTTGCAACGTTCCCAAGAGCTGATTGTGTTTTTGTCTTTGTGATTTGATTTGTGTACAGATAGTCAGACAGATTAGATATCAGATAACAACTTATGCGTTGAGATAATTTATGATAAGTGATGGTGTCTATATCATATGAAATACATACACTAGATAGGATTGCTGTGGTAAATATTTTGTTAAAGGTTACGAAGAAAGAAGCCATTGCTCTAGACTTCAGAAAGTGTGAATCAGAATTGAAACTCACCTCAGCCTCAACTGTATAGATCTATTCTGATTATTTCAAGTCTGAGAAAATTTCTCGTTTTCATTTTCCATCATGTGTTTGGGCTTTTTTCCTGAGTTAAAAACTCTGCAGACTACTCGAGACCGATAGAAGCTTTGAATATTTTGAAGATTATTATTGTTTTCCCTTGGTCTATGACTTGTAGTTCACACCACTTAACCATGTGCAAGCTTGAAAAAGGAGCACTCAAAATTTCAAAATGACGAATAAGTTGGTCTAACATCATTCGGAAAACACACACAAACAAATTAATTTTCTTTAAAAACTATTTCTTGCTCCAAATATTGGTTTTCAATTATTCCTCCCTGAGAGCATCACTTTTCACTTTGAAAACAAATTCCAGGCCTCTTGCTGAGCCATATAAACGCATGAACGTTTTGCTGATTAAATTTCAAAATTGTATTTTAATCTTTAATCCATCTAATTTTAGAAACTTGGAGGGTTTCATCCCACATGTATCGAACAAAAAAAAGAAAAAACTTTGATTCTCTCAGCAAAATTTTTATTTTTAAATCAAATTACACATTTTCAAGTGTTTTTGGTTCCTTTTATTTTAAAAAAAAAACCACCCAGACCACTGAAACCAATTTTCTTTGCGTGACATTTCCCGGTTCATATCAATAACAAACAAAATTTCAATATGTCCAATTTGCAGTTTTCGTCATTTTGCATGTCAGACTGAGGTTTCATTTTTGTTGTTTTTTCTTCAAAAAAAAAAAAATAAAAAGCTTCAAAAATGGAATGGGATGGAACGGATCGAAATTTGAACTTTAAGCAAAAAACCACCCACAGAGACAAAAAACTCATTATATATAATCTCATTTTAATGGAGAGAAGAACGCTGAAAAAAAAGATTTATTTTTGGATTCTACTCATAATTGAATGGCTTTCACAACATTTTTTTTATATTAGATGGTTTTTGTTAAAGATTCAAAAAATACGTCATTTTGTTTTTATCTTATAAATTTTTGGACGAACATTGTTCTATTATACAATTTTAATCCTTGAAATCTGTTTTCTGGGTTTTTTCTAGAATTTTATTTACTAGTACTCGAAATTTGAAAGTTCAAATTCATCAAATTAGTATTCCAGACCAACTTTATTGTACTCCCAATAAGTGCCTTCTCATTTCCTAAAAAAAAGGTCAGTTATGGGCCTAATTTTGTTTTTTTGATATTAGTCAAAAACATCATTAACAATTTCCGGGGTTCCAGGAAAATTTTCGAAATGATGAGGAAATATTATTTTTATGACTCTGACACTTTTTCAAGATTTTTAGAATGTTTCCGTGGAGATCTTTTTCGCGAAGTTATAAAATTTTTCATAACTTGATTTGGTTAATGTTTCATTGTAACTTCATTTTGTTCGAATCGAGTTCATTTCCCACGTATTTGTGTACGTTTATTTTTGCAAAATCAGACATCCAAGGTCTTCCTTTTCCAGAAACCCTCTTTCAAGACGAAAAATTAACGAATTCCATTGTTTTTTGTTCAAAATCTGCAGTTTTGTTTCATTTTCACAACAATGTAATTTCTGACGTTTCATGCTTCGCCCACCTATAATTTAGTTTCAACCTATTAACCACATATGTTCAAGTGCTAAATAATATTCAAAAATCATTGTTTGTTCCACCATACATCTCCATTAAGTCAAGCTCTTTTACTAATGCAGGAAAAAAAAAACAAAAACGACATCTTATGTGTACTATAGACCTCCCTGATTATTTTCTAGTCTCCTCCTCTTTTTGATTTCAAAACCATGCTCCGCCCATTTGTCCTCGGAGTTCTAAATCTAGAAATTTTTGGTTTTCAGATATATATTCAAAATGGCCGCCTGCTTCAATGGACTCTGTCTTCTTCTCCTCTTAGTTGTTGCGGTCTCAGCCGCCATTTACGACGAGACCGAAGTTATCGTCGAAGATGCACCAGTTGTCAAATTTGTGTATTACCCAACAGTGTGAGTATCATAGAGGATTATGAATAATTTACCGGAAAAAAAAAATATTTTCAGATCACGAATCAACAAGTTGAAACGATCATTCGGTCGAAATTGCATCCTTGGACTCATGAACTGCATCACACCAAAACAAGACGAACGATACAGGCGCTTCATGGACAACTTGGAATACTATCCAAAAAGAAAGTGATATGATTGATATCATTGTTTCTACTGACGTTTAGCTGTTTGTGCCTGTATGTATGTATAATAACAAACTTTGAGTGACAACTAATAATGAATTATTAGCTCCTGTTTATCGAATTGTTCGCTTCTCTCCCACGACTTTTGATTTAAATTTAATAACATGATCGCTTGATCAGTTGCTTTTGTTGCTTTTGCCTCTGAGTTGATACGGAATGATTTCAGCGACAAATTTTATTTACATTTTAGAGGAACTTGCAGATGACCGCTAGACGAAACTAAATTGAGGAAAAAAACATGGGAAGTTGTCTCATCGGAGTTTTCTATAATCACTGAAATTCGAAATGTGAAGCAAAAGACTGTGGTAACGCTCATATTATCAAGACAGACTTGAAGAGTACTTTTATCTGAAAAATGTTGTATGCGGGTTTTTAGGGAGTCATTTTGTAACGCCTTAGTCCGTTTGAAAATTGGACTCGATAAATAAACACAGACTAAAATGGAGAGTAACTGAATTTCGAAAAGCATATATTCCTTTTAAAATATACCCATGCAACAAAACGTATTCGTAGATGTTCAAGATTTTTTGAAATGTGATCCACAGGGTGCGCATTGAGATCATGTTCTCAGTCAGTTGCAAATTGCTCTCGTTTTTGTTTCAATTACAATATTTTTATACTTACAAAAAAAAAAACATCTGACAAATGTTTATATTCATATAACCCATGGGAGCAGACTGTGACATAGAATTTGAAAATTTATTAAGAATGCATGAATTCTTTGAAGTTTTGGATCACTGAGTTGTTTCTTCCTTAAATTTTGGACAGTAATGTATTATTTTTGTTGATAAAACAAAGGTTCCTGAAAACACTGTAAAGGTAAAGTGCATTAGATTATATGTACTTCAAAACCCTTTTATTTGCTTTATACCTATCAGTAATAAGTGCATTTTTGAATATGTCTGGGTTTAAGTAGGTGCTTGTTTTTAATTTCAAAAATTTCCAATAAATTTTTATGTTTGTGTACCATTCCAGCTTTCTCATGCATGTATAACTTCATGGTTCATATACCGTTTTCTCCAGATTTTCTAGAAAATATTTGTTCTCTTTCAAAGACTACAGCACCAATTTAGTTTCAGTCGTCAATCTCGAGAACCTTTTTTGGCCCATTTCACTTTGAACTCTACCAAATGATGATATATGCGTTTGTAACGGTCAAAATTAGGTATCAACTGCAAAACACGTGGAGTTGTTATCTTTTATAGGCAAATTTTAACATTCGTCATTTCTGATTTGACCTTTCTCTGAGAAAATCTATTTTTATCAAGTTTCCTAGTATTATTTTGCAAGTTAGTACTTGAACAGGTGAATCGATTATTGAAAACCTAATTGTTACTCATTCGAGCAAATACTAGAGTTCGAAGAACGTTTTTTTTTCATAAGAAAAGTGACGCAAAAAGCAAAAATAAAGTTTGTTCTCCGTCGTCAAAAAATTTTACTAATTTCATTTTCACTGTTTATAAATCCAATCCCAATATCAAAAAACAATCTTCGGTTTTGATTCCTCTAAGAATAATTTCTTTCTTTTTATGCGTCAATCATTCACAGCTGGCGTGTTTGTCTCACAGGGACAGGGACTGAGCGCGGTTTAGCAAGCGGAGTGTCGTTATTTTTTTGATGTCGCATTTTTTCTTTTCATAAGCTTTTTTTACAAAACTTAATTTTTTGTTTAAGAAATCAATCAATAAACATCATATTTGCAGCTATTGAATGACATGCGATTAGCAAGCAGCGAGGGCGGTTTACCAATTCATCATATCCGCAAAAAAGTATGGAACGAGTCAGGCAGGCGGGTTTATTATACAACATGTTATGTGAGTGTTTCTTTGAAAAAGTGTAACATAGTGTAAAGTGCTCTTTGATTCCAGTATATCAAAAATACAAGTAAACTGATGAGATGTATACTATTATTGTTGTTTCTTTTTGGAGTGTATTTAATATATCCAAGTGAACAACACGTTGCTGAGGTGGTGAGTTGTTTTTTTTGTGATTTCTGAAATCGATTTAATTTGCAGCAGGAACATGAGGAACCTGTCAAAGTTGTGGATAAATTTGTGGAACAACAGCCACAGGAACCGGATTTCGTAGATGATACAATTGTTAAAAGTAAGATGCGAGTAGGATTCGATGGCCCGACAAATGATAGGCAACGAGCAGTTGTGAAAGCGTTCCAACATGCATGGAAAGGTTATAAAGAATATGCATGGGGACATGATCAGCTGAAACCGGTGTCGAAAAGCTTTTCGGATTGGTTTGATACTGGAATGACGATTGTGGATGGGATTGATACGGCGATTATCATGGGATTGGAGAAAGAAACGGCTGAGGCGACGGAGTGGATACGAGATAAATTGACATTTGAAAAAGATCGGATGGTCAACTTCTTTGAGTGTACAATTCGAGTACTTGGTGGATTATTGAGCGCATATCATTTAACTGGAGACAAGGTTTTTTTTTATTTTGAGTTTAAAATAGCAATCACAAAAAATATATCGAAATGCTACGACGACCATAATTCGTCAGTTTCCAATCGGTTCATGACTGACTTGAAAATTAGAGTATCATGTTTTATTTAGAGCAAAGCAAAACTAATACTCCTTGGATAAAAAATAAACCCGTTTTTTGAGAAAAAAAGAGATGCTATGTGAAGATTCAAATCTTCACCGCCAAGCTATTTTTCCAGTATATAATACAAAAAACCTAAATTTGGTCTCTAAACGAGTTGGTCTGAAGTATTCTTGTTTCTCTCTCCGAAATTAATTTATAAGAACTTTTTTCAAACACCAATTAAAATATGAAAACACATGAACAGATAATTGTTTAAAATTCATTTTTCATTCAAGCACCAAATGTTTTGTATTCATAATAAAACACCGGAATGAACTCTTAAAGTTTTTAAACTGGGCATCAACCTTCAGAGTTGAGTATACCCAAAGAACGAGATATTATAGATACAAATTGGTGGCTTTTGACGAAATAGCAAATGAAATTGTGAAATGGGCAAGAAATACAACAAAATAGCCACTGTGGAGTGACAAAATGATTTCAACCTCGAACGATGGACATTCCCTCTGGTGCTTTTTGTTTAATAGTTAGCCCCTGAAAGCTATTTGGTTTTTACCGACTAATTTGAGAAAAATATTTTTTAATTTTTTTTAGAATAGGTGAAATACCAGGAAATATCATTCATAAAATCTATTTTATCGGACTTGATGAATATTCTGAGTTTCTCTCATGAAAAGGTGTGTAGAAAAATTTAGCAAGCTAAACGAGAACGTTTCAAACAAAAATTTTTTAATTAGTCATAATAAACCGAATTACATTTTCTTTGCAAAACGTTGAAGTTTTCAGGTTTTCCAAGACAAAGCTACTGATTTGGGCGATCGCCTACTATACGCCTTCAAACCATCTTCACCAATTCCATACAGTGATGTCAACCTGTACAAGAAAACCGCAACAAATCCTCAATGGAGTTCAGACTCATCACTTTCAGAAGTATCGACAGTTCAGTTAGAGTTCCGAGATTTATCGAGGATAACAAAAAACGCAACTTATGAGGTATAATTTTTCACAGAAACCTGTTTATAATTATTGTATTTGCAGAATTTATCGTTTAAAGTATCAGAACATATCCATGAGATTGGTTGTGAGGATCATGCAGGGTTATGTGGCATGTTTATTAACGTCAATACGGGAAGATTTAAAAGTAAGAAGTGTTTTTGAAAAAAAAAATGCATCATTCTATGTTTCATTTTGCAGAAGGTACAACAATAACATTTGGAGCAAGAAGTGATAGTTATTATGAGTATCTATTCAAACAATGGCTTCAAACTGGTAAAACTATTGAATGGTTGAAAGATGATTACGCCAAATCAATGGATGCGATGGAGAAATTATTATATCGCGCATCCGAGCCGAATAAGATGCATTTTGTTGGTGAAATATTGAGCGGCGAAACATTTTCACCAAAAATGGACCACCTGGTATGCTTTATCGCAGGAACCCTTGCTCTAGGAACTCAACATGGCTTTGCCAAACACCATTTGGAAATGGCAAAGGTGAGAAAGAAAGTCGTATGCGACGGAGTTTGATGAACACTAATTATTATAGGAAATTGGTGAAACATGTCACAATATGTACAATAACCCAACGGGTCTTGGTCCAGAAATTGCGCATTTCAATATGATTGGCGGACAAAGTGATTTATATGTCAAACCGCTTGATGCTCACTGTTTATTGCGACCCGAAGCAATTGAAGCGTGGTTTTATTTATATCGAATTACAGGCAAGTGAAATTGAAAAAAGCTATGATTTCGAAATTTGCAAAAGAAAACTCCTGACATTTTTTTCGCCAGCAAAAAATCCGATTTCTTGTTAAGGAGGTTTTCAGCTGTTCTAACATCATTCAGTAAATGATGGAAATATTTGTTATGAATGAGTAGGATATGAGGAATTAATTGTTCATAGTCGATGTATAGTTTATTTGGGGATTGATGATAAAGTTGATCATATACCCAATTGGATAATATCAAAATCGGGAATTGGAGCCAACCGTTTCCTAGCCACCCAGTGCTGAATAGATATCATTTTTTGTGTTTTTTTCTCGGGCAGTATTTTAAATTTTGAGGTTTGTGATTGAAATCACAAATTAAAAATTTACTCGACATTGATAAAATTTAAGATAAGGATACGTTTTTTTGAAAATGGGCAAGCTAGTCTTATAATTGATTCAAAACCTCCGTTTTCTCTTTTTTTTGTAAATTTGACGGATTTTGTTGAGATTGGAAATAATTGGGTTTATTATGAGCGTCCCTATTATAAACTCAAAAACTCAAACGTTTTTTCAGGTGACAAAAAGTATCAAGAATGGGGTTGGTCAGCATTCCAAGCGATCGAAACATATGCCAAAATTCCAACCGGTGGATACTCTTCAGTCCAAAATGTCAAAAAAATCAAAGTACAATACAAGGATATGATGGAATCATTTTATCTTGCCGAAACTCTCAAATATTTATATCTCCTATTAGCTGATGACCAAACTATTCTACCACTCGATCAATGGGTTTTCAATACGGAAGGACATCCATTACCAATTTATGACTACTAAGTAGTCCTCTCTGGGTATTATTCTAGTGTATTTTGTTTCATTGTTTGTATTTTTAACATTCCAGGCATTTGTTTATTTTTTCAAAATTATTATTAATAATAACAACGTGATAAATTGTAAAAAATTATTGATAGTTGAAAGATAATGTATAGCTTTTGGGGATATGAGTTTACAAGTGATTGAGTCTCTTTTGCATGAGAAGTAGTTGTCGAATTTATCGATTTCTCCTCTATCTCTTCAAATTTCACAGATGATTGTTCGATTGAGTATTGAGAAGTTGTTATTGTAGTAGCATCAACTTCAAAAATAGTGACTTCAGAAATCAATGGAAGTGGAGTTGTTGTGACTTCACCACGATGAGTCTTTGGTTTATGATGAGGACGATGAAACATGTTACACCTACAAAATAAATGATCAGGATACTCATTGATAAAGATCTACTCACTTTGTAGGTATGTTGATTCGATTTTCTGCAAATTTCATAATATTATGGAAACTTTTTTCAACGGCCTTGTCGATTGTTTTCTTGAGATTCGCTGCCTCGTCAGAGCAATAGTACTTCTGCCGTTCGGAGCATTCGTGGTATTTTTGGAACTTTCTGAAAAATGTGAGATAATGATGAAGAAGGTTTGGTGAAACTTTTCCGATAAAAATTAATGAGAACTTGATTTGCAAACCGAAGAAAGAAGTATTTCTCAAATTGCATAAAAATTATCTTTATTATTTTAAAAACTGGAACTCACCAAATTTGCGAATTTGAACATAAAAAAATGGGTCCAATATTCAATAACATGGAAAGATTCTAATTTCTCAAAGCCGTGTGTCAGTTCACGTATGGTCATGGTCACTAAAATTGAATAAATTGTGTGAATTCACGTTTATTTACTTTCATAAAATTTTCGTGTATGTTCGTCCCAAAATGACTTTGTCGACGAGTACTGATGTTTATCGTAATACAGCTCAAGAACCATACATTTCGCAAACTAGCTATCTTTATGTCAAAAAAATTTTCGCAGTTAGTGTGTATTTTTGAAAGTTAGTACATTGGAATATTTCAATTGATTTCGTTTTCTGAAAGTTTTTTAAGAGACGTTATTTAAAATTCCCAAAAACCAGTGGTACAAAAAAAATTTTTTGTCTTCAATTTGGCTCAAATTTTTTTCCCTGAAAGTGATGCATCTGAGAAATTGAATGAACATGTGAAATTATGAAAAATAATTTTTTCACTCTTGGGAGGGAAGTGAAATGGGAAAAACTTCAAACGCGCATATCTCAGCTCTCCGTGAATATTTTTTCAAAATCTCAGAAGAATTTTAACGGACTCTGAGTGGAGAACAATTTTTGTGTTGACATCGAAAATAGAGCATTTTCCGCAAACATAGAAAAGCCATAGCTGAGGGTTAAAAACTCAAATTAGACATACACGCAACCGTTTAACAGTAATTTAACTATTTTTAAAATGTTCCTCACTATTTTTTACATATTATGAAGTATAATTGAAAAATTTAACCGACACCCTTCTCTCCATCTAGAGGCTTGAACATGTTGCTCTAAAAATCAACGAGCGGTTAACTGAGAACTGAGACTCGTATTTTGTGTGCTTTTGTTTTTTTTTTATTATTTTAAAACTGTTTTTTTTTTTGTTTTTCGGATGTCAAGCATCATTTTCACTCCTCCATTCGGTCATTTTCTTAGATACTGTGGCTTATAGCCAAGGAATGTTTTCAAGTATTGAATATCGAACGTTTGATACTGAAAACGCGAAACAAACTCACACAGAGAAAAAAAACACAGTATAATTAATTGAGGAGTCATTTCTCATTTTTTCATTGTTTTTCACATTTTTATATTGGCTTCATTTTTAGCGGTGGAATGAAGAAAATTGACAAAAAACTATTTATTGATGATATGATTGGAAAAAATAACTTGCAATGGAACGTTCACGTTTTCCTGGTGTCAGGAACTTCGGAAGCAAGAATTATAAGATTTTCTACGTCTATGAAAATGTCTCTCACTTCTTGTTGAACCAAATTTCTCATAACATCATGAAAATCCTCGAACAAATATGAGTACTTACAAGGAATGATACCCGATGACCCCCCTCCCTGAAAATTTTGATACTATGCGGAAATCGTAATACCTAGTGAGGTAGGAAAAACCACGAGGGGAATTTGTAAATTCATTTTTTGCCTGCGAGGAATCGGGCATGGAAGACATTTTTTTATGAGAGAGTGTTTTTTATGAGAATTTTCAAAAACTCATATCGCAGCTCAAAATTATCAAATCAAGATGATTGAAAAACCATTCTATTGCAAAAATGTTCTACTATAAAATACATTTTAACGCGTCTTTTAAACCCTAATTTAACTCTGTGAAAACACAGAAAAAATGAAATTTTTATGAGGGAAAAACTTTTATCCATTGATTTATACAAAGTGATAGATCCTTTTTTCTGTTTTTGAGTCATAAATTGAAGAAAGTCGTTAAGACATCCGAAAAACAAAAAAAAAACAGTTTTAAAATAATAAAAAAAACAAAAGCACACAAAATACGAGTCTCAGTTCTCAGTTAACCGCTCGTTGATTTTTAGAGCAACATGTTCAAGCCTCTAGATGGAGAGAAGGGTGTCGGGTTAAATTTTTCAATTATACTTCATAATATGTAAAAAATGGCGAGGAACATTTTAAAAATAGTTAAATTACTGTTAAACGGTTGCGTGTATGTCTAATTTGAGTTTTTAACCCTCAGCTATGGCTTTTCTATGTTTGCGGAAAATGCTCTATTTTCGATGTCAATACAAAAATTGTTCTCCACTCAGAGTCCGTTAAAATGCTTTAAAGATTTTGAAAAAATATTCACGGAGAGCTGAGATATACGCGTTTGAAGTTTTTCCCATTTCACTTCCCTCCCAAGAGTGAAAAAAATTATTTTTCATAATTTCACATGTTCATTCAATTTCTCAGATGCATCACATTCCGGGAAAAAAAATTGAGCCAAATTGAAGACAATAATTTTTTTTTGTACCACGCATAACAGCAAAATTTGAGTTTTTACAAATAACGCCTCTTAACACGTCAAGAAAATACGAACTTATGAACTGTGAATTATTTTTCAAATATAACTTGTGGATAATTAGTTTCTAAGCCTTATTTTGGCCCTAGATGGCAATTATTAACTTGATTTCACTCAACGAAGTGTACAGAATCTCTGTTTCAGTCTTTACGTGTTACAATTCCATCTCAATTGCAACCTCGACTTTCAGAACCTAGACTCACTCGCAAAAAACCGAAATCATATGAGTATGCGGCATCTGAACTCGACAATGCTCTCCAACTCTTCGCTGATGATCCCTTTCACAGTTCATAAATTCGATGGTTGCTGCAATAGTAATCTATTGAATAATTAAAATTGTTGTTGTTCCCCTCCTAAATTTTTTTTCCGGAAATGAAAAATACACACTAACAAACTCGCCTCGATTCGGTTTACGCATGACTGCACAAAATCTCTTCCACTGTTCCATCGAGGAGAGCAAAATTTGACGAGCACTGTTGAGATGACATGATCGAAGGCAAGTGTCCCAGCCTTTCACTTTTCTGCAGAATGTGGAAATGGTTGGGGTATTGTTCTTGGAACTTATGTAATATCATATTTTAAGAAAAAACTGAAGGTTTTTCCCAACTATATCTTAAGATACATTTTTTTCGGATTGATTTCACAATCGTTCTTAACTTTGAAAAAAAAAGTCGCATCATTTTCTCTCTCTCAAAAACTAAAAAAAAATTTGGTTCAACATCTCATTAAAAATAAATGTCGAGTTCAAAAAAAAAACTTACGAGCAAAGAATTCGAATCTGTTTATGTGCAACTTTATTATCTTCTTCTGTTGAAATTATTTGATGGAATGGAGCTAACAAAGTTGTAGTATCAGCTGATCCTTTAAATTATTGGTGTTTTTTGAAATTAAATATGATTAATGAACCTGTAATTTCAGCAATGCCACGCTGGAATTTTGCAGTACAAACTGATGTGCAATAATTCGACGTTGAACAGTACGGCAGACCTGAAAAAAACTAAAGTTAAGGATTAGTTTTGAAAATCAAGAAGCGTCTAACCTGACAGCAGAAATATGCTGAATAATAAAAATTCATTCATGTGTAAATCATATTTAATATCGAATTAGTCGTATCATTGCTTCTATTCCAAAACAGTCTGAAATTAAGATCCAAGAAAAAAGAGGAGAAAAAAAGAAGAGATCCGTTTCTCTATTGTGTTGAAATCAAACGACAAAGGACCAAACAAAAAAAGAAGTATCTTTTCTCTTTTTTTTTGGCTTGTTGCCGAAAGTGTGAAATAAAAATAGAATTGAACACAATTTAATTTTTGATGGGGAAATCTTGAAAATAAGAAAAAAGATGGTGGTGTAATATAATATAGTTAGTTAGTTAGAATGTGAAAAATAAAAAAAAATAGAATACATGTGAAAAATATGTATATGTTTTTTGCATTGGAACGAACGAAAACGAACGAACGGCGGAAATTTGACAGAGAGTGATGAAAAAAAAAATATGAAAATGAAGATTAGTTGGACTTTTATGAAAAATTAACGTGATGAATTTTAAATGTGATTCGTACTATGTAATATTTTTTCATTAATTTGACGAAAGTACTTGATTATGACACTTGTGAAAGATATGAGGAGTTTCATAGAACTTTTGGAGGTTATCTATGGTGTTGAAAATATAATCTAAGAATATGAAAAGAATACACGAAAGGTAAAAAATGACTTCTCAATTGAAATTTCCTATTTTGGAGCTCTCAACTTGGGTTTGTTAGTTTCAAAATCAAACTTCATATATCAAAAAGTTTACTAGAATCAAGAAAAACCAGCATATCCGTTTTGGTAGGAGTTTTTTTTTGAAAAATATATCATTTCATGATTCTGTCCAAAGAAATCTTGGAAATTTTCGAAGGACAAAATCAAAATCGAGTAGATATGAAATTGTATCTTCGAAACACATTTATGAATATCAAATGACAAAAATATAAAAATCTAGCTGCGTCATACTTCCAAAAAAAAATCTCTGATAAAATTTTTTTTTCGGAAAAAAATTCATGAATGAATAATTCGACACTCTTTCGAACACGCCAAAATAAGCATGTTAGCTTTTTCGAATAACTTTCAGAAAAAAAAAACACAACAAAATCTGAAATAACAAGAACTTTTTGTTTTTGGTACATAGGTTAGTGGCAGTAGAAAAGTATCTTTTCTTATGGTGAAAATAAGAGAGAAAGTGTGAGAAAACATAAGTTGAAATTATTGTCTACTCATGTTTGAAGCAATTTCTCGTTGGGGCAGAAACAGGATGCATATTAATTTGTCATGCTTGAAATCTGCTTATTAGTGTGAAAAAGTGTCCTCGACTTGGGGACTTTTTCCTGAAAATTCTGAAAACAAGTAATTCTGGTCACATTTCTAACTTTCCAAAATTCTCATTTTGCGTCATATACGGATAATTTCAAAAAACTTTTCAAAAAATCTAAAATAGCACTCAATTGAGGTAATGTTTATGAAAAACACAAAAAAGTGTTATGTTAATCCTTCTCAAAAGCGCTATTCCAGATTAAAACACAGTGTTAGGATTTATTGATCATTTTCCGTTTCAAAAAACTTTTTTCTTAATATCCGAACAAAGAACTATGCCACTTTGAGAAAACTTGAAAAAAATTTGTATTCTAAACAAAACAAAATATGTTTTCTGCAATTAGTAAAAAAAAAATTCTCGATTTCAACGAACCATTTTTTTAATCGTACAATCGTAAAAGATGAAACAGTTCTTTTTTGAAACTACCAATACAAAATATCACAATGTTCATTATGTATAAGTATAAACATAATGATAATTTATTTGAAAAAATACTATACATATCAAATAACAAAACATACATACATAAAAATGAAAAATAAAACGTCAGTGAAAATTCAATTGGTGACATATGACTTAAAGATGTTCAAAAAAAAAGAAATTCGATGGGAGGTATTTGAATCTGGGTGATGGAAAGTGCATAATGAATACATTGAAAACGTCTACAAAACTTTTAATCAAAGCATTTGTAAGGCAAGCAGAGAATATGGAAACACTGAAAGGTTCTTTGATGCAGAAAATTGAAATCATTGGCAAAAAAATATAATACAATATTTTTTCGATTGTTAAAAATTGATCTTCCTCAGCTATTCCAAAATATTTTTTTGTCTTCATGTTGTTGTTGAAAAATTCCCCAACTATTTTCGGGAATGTCAACAAGACCCTGGAAAATAGGACTTTGTTTGGAATAAAATACGGGTAATATAGGTGGATTTTTTCTCTCAAAAGCGTAACGGCTTCAAGAAAATTAGTGATGAACGATCAAGTTTAGAAGTTCAAAAGTAAACAACGATTATTTGTTTGATCATGATCATGATACAATATCCAGAAAAAAACAGATTATTGATAACGTCTCATTACTCGTATTTTTCTTTTACAATCTTTTAAACAAGTGCTCACCTAGTTCACTAGATCCATCGGTTCAATTTTTTTAATGAACCAAGTCCCACCAGAGGGTTAATTTTATGGCCATAATATACAAGTACATATCATGGTACAACATCAAGAGAAACAGGTTTCTCAGAACTCGTATTCTTCTTTTTCAGTTTTCCATACAAATTCTCACCTGATTCTATAGACTCGTTGTACTGGTCCAACGTTTCTTATGCAGTACAACCAGATCTCTCGACGAGCTATTGTTTCCATTTCATCGAACTTCAAGCTGAACCACTATCTTCACTACGCAACCAATGAAAATTGATCCAACTAACGAAGAAACAATTGTGAACGCCATTCCTTTTTTTTCTGGAACCGAATCTGAAAAACTTAATTTCATTCCAGTTTTGGGGAAATAAATGATGACATACCTAATGAACTGAACAATCCAAACTTTGACTGTTTTTTGGCCGTTGAATTTTAGTTTTTTTTGTATCCATTTTTCCATAGATATTTCCATTTCTCTATGACTTGCATATTTCTTGTTTGAGATTCGTTGTGAGATCCTAGTCCAACTTGAAAATGAAATCATTCTCTGGTCTTTCCACGTGAAACGTTCGATTCCAATATGGAACTTTGATATTCAATCTCTGAAGCTGAAACTACAGTTTTCTGATAGCGCTGAGATTCGAAAATGACCATCCTTTCCAATTGGCCTAACTAGGTGAAAAATTGTTTTTCGTTAATTTGATAATAAAAGCAAAACGAGTTCGAAACAAAAATTGAAAAAATTGTTCGACCGAGAAAGTGGTATTTTTCACAAGAAATAGAGAAAACATATCAGCTTCCAGATTAGACATACTACCTATTGTAGATTTTGAAGCAAAACATGCATAAAAATTATTAGCATAAAAGTGTGAAACAAGAACACAGGAAGAAGAAAAGGAAAAAAGTGAACGCTTCTCATTTACAACACACAGAAAGGTCAGAGAGCTAGAGGAAGCAGTATTTTTTATTCCTATTGTAGATAGTAATACGTAGGCCTAATATATTCATTTAAATGTGCTTGCATATTCTTCATTGAAAAAGTTGTTCTAATATTTTATCTTATCGTTTGTTTTTTTTTTCATAGGAACAAATAATGCTACTTGAAAAGGATTGGAAACCAAAAAAAAAAGACCACCCACGAAGAAAACGGCAGAAGGTGAATTTTCATAGTTCATTTGTTCCCATTTTTTCGATAAAATTATAAGTTTATCAGGGATTTAAAAAATATCTTTGGTATATCAAAACATAAAAGAGATTTTTTAAAGGAATTCTAGAATTACTATTTCAAAAAAATTGCTTTAGTGTTTTGACGAGAGTGTGAACTCTCATGTACTGGTTTATACTAGAATTTTGATAGATATGTATTTTTCAAATATCGTACTCCGTACTCAAATACTTTGAGATTATACAACATCCTCTCCTTCTTGGATGAACGGTCTTCTTTCCTTTTTTTTTGAATGCCAGCTGCCTTGAACTGACGCTTTTTGTGTTGTCCTAGAAACCGACGGAAAACTCGTCCCCCCTTTTTTCAGTTTTGTGCAATTACGAAAATTAATATTTTTTCACATTAAGATTTTATCGAGTTTCTACTTAACAGTAAATTTTTTTTCATGATAGGAAGCTTCCGAGGCTAATAGATTCCAAATGAAATCTTGAGAAGATAATTTTTACGTCCTCAGGGATGGGCATTTCAAAAGGCCTGTTTAGTCTCACAATAATTAGAAAAGAGTCAGATCCGCGGCCCGGAATATGAATTTTGCGCCTACTTCTCTTCGAAAGGACAACCATTTGACATCACACTTATGCGCCGATGCAATCGATATTAATTGAGGCTCTTCGAGCAGATCATTTAGGTGTACAACAGACATCCTCCCTCCTACTATAAATATATAATTACTTTCCTCACAAAAACGTTCTGTGCGGTTTCTTTTTGATTCATTTATTTCTTGCTCTTAATTTGTTAACACTTTTCTCAGCCGTACTTCATTTTTCCAGATTTTCTCAAAATCAAAAGGATGACAAGACTTCGCAAACTTCGTTCTTCGTAAGTTCTTTTTCAAATATCAAATATTATCAAAATATTGGCAAAATATTATGTAGTCTTGACCATCAAAAAAACAATTTTCAATGAATTTACTCTTCATTTTCCGTTCAGTTTTTAAAATGAAAAAGATTTTTTTCTGCTGTGAAACTTCGAAATCTCCGAAGCAAAAATATCTCCTAATTTTGATTAATTAAACCAGTTCCAAATTAGACGACCGACGATTTATATAATTATAGACGACCGTGCAACTGTGAGAAAAACCTGACAGGCAAAACAATCGCCTATTGTCGTTGTGGAAGAATTGGAGCACAACCTAAGAGTGAAGAAGATCCGACTGCGTCACCAGCACCCAAAAAACCAGTTTTCGAGAAGCAAGAAGGTTAGTTATTGTTTTAAAAAAACTAGTCTAATTTTCGTTTTGAAAAAAATTAAAGAATAAAATCAGGTTTTATCAGAATTACAACTTCCACTGAGTCAGAAACTTATTTGTTATGAATTCGAGCTAAGCAAATGTGAATTTCGAAATATTCTGAAAATTATTTGTCTATATTGCTGTTTTTATTTTCAGAAGCTGATGTGTGTGTGGCAGTTCTCGGATCTTCATTGCTCAACAGCCAAAAAGAATCTGAAGCTCTTGGCTCAAACGCATCGAGCTGGGCAAAACTTCTGGGATATCCATTACATCACAATGTAAAGCAGGACAATATCATTGTTGCAAACTACAAAGTGAGTTTTTTTTCAAAATATAGAGTCAGAGAAATTAATTTCTGCTATGAAAATATTCGCCAGACGTTTAGGATATTTCTCGATAAATCTAAATGAGTCGAACAAATTTTAAACGTTTTAGTACTTATTTCTGAAGATCATCAGGAAATTGAATAAAAAATTTAGATTGAACAAAAAACCCTTTTTTGCAGAAGTCCTTCCTCACGGATCTCATCAAAATTTATTCTGACGATGGTACTTTTGTGGAAATTTTGAGATCAGATCCAGGTGATTTAATTCTAGTCGGAGAGGGAAAAATCAACGGCCGACGAATTGTTATGTATGCTCATCAATTACTCTCACCAGGAAATCCCATATTAGAAAAGCAAGGAGCAAAAATTGTGGAAATCAGGGATTATGCATGGAACATCGGAGTCCCAATGCTCGGGATTGAGAGATTTCACGGAGTTAAGAACCATCATAGAAAATACCTAGAATTTGTAGATGCTTTGTTCGGTGCCGTGAAAAATGTCCCATATATTCGTATTCAAGAGGGCGCCGAAACAGTCAGTCTCAACACCACGGATTATATGCTTCCGGCTGATTTTTTGTTTTCAATTGGCGAATTAAACGATGAGAACAATAAACGGACACATCGTGTTTTCCGTAACTCACATGAAGCCAAATTGCACATCTGCAGTTTTGTCAAATATTTGCCACAATCAAGAAAAGTCGGTGCACCAATTAGTACAGTTCCTTGGTAAGATTTACACATTTTCATTTCGTGAAAACCTAACTTCATGTTTTTTAGGAGGCGAAGTATTTCATCTATTGATCGAATCATATTCAATATGATTCCTTGCGACGTTAGATATCTTATCAATTGCATCGTGGATAATTGTGAATTTTTCGAGCTTCAACCAAGAAATGCAGGAGCGATTATCATTGGTCTTGGCCAGCTCCAAGGAATGAGCTTCGCAATCATTGCAAACAATCCCAATTCTAACCGCCCCTGGAATGAGGACGCATCACACAAAGCAGAGAATTTGTTGAACTTCTGCTGGATGTTTAAAGTGCCCTTGATTGGCATTTTAGACAGACATACTCTACTCCAAGGTAAAATTAGATGAAAATATTTTAAAAATATATGTAAATGTATTGATATTTCAGAGTACAAACGGAATGATGAATATATGAAGAGATTCTCAACTTCATACAACAAGATGAAGGGTCCTGTAATCAACGTAATTACACGAACTGCATCTAAAAAAGAAGAGGATGATATGGCTTCGAAAATGTTCAAAAGCAATCGAACTTTTATCTGGAAAACCAAGAAGAATTTCGCTTTCGATAAAGGTAAGAAAACAATTTCTAAATTAAAAATAAGATAAGCGACTGCCTGAAAAGCATTTTCAAAATGATTGTTATGATCAAAAACTAGATTCTCACTCTGTGTGCTTGCAGTTTTTTACAACTAAAGATAAACTCAAAAATTCTATAAGATGTTTAGTTTTCTAGTACTTACGATTTTCATAATCAATTAAAAAGTTTTCAATGTTCGAATCTCTTGAAAATCGAATTTTATTCTCCGATACAAACCGAAAATTCCAGCGGCGCCCAACTGCGAGACTATTGCACCAACAGAAACTCGTCACAAAGTTTGCCGTGCGATGAGAATGCTCTAAAACGAAAATAAACAAACACAGGGATTATTGTGATTTTGCTCCAAGTTCAACTCTTCATATTCCACGCGTACAAGCTTTATCCATGGTTTTTCTTCCTTTTTTATGTTTTTTTTTGTGTGGGAATGTGTCTACGCAACCCCCTATTTATCGCCTTTTTTTATTTCTGTGACAATTGTACTCTCATAAATTATTTCATTTTTGTCCATTGTTCAGATAGAAAAAAATCTGAGGTTGTTGCAGAAGTTAGGTTCTTCGATTCAGATTATTCAGAAAATTTGCGAATTCAAAAAAGAGAAAATTAGTTCTCTCTTCCTAGTAGTAGTAGTTCTTCACGATATTATTTCATCCCTTTTTCACTGGCAACATTCCTGAGAAAATGATTCCAGGTTTTGTGAAGTATTGAAGGGTTAACCTTATGAATTGAATCTTCTCTGTACGTTGCTCAATGTCTTCGAATTTGTCGTCTAGAATTTCAGATAAATATGTTGTCAATAGCAACAAAAAAGAGGGTAGATTACCAGAGGAAACTCCAAATCAATTTTTCTCCTTTTTAGGCCCAAATTTTTCATTTAGGTGCGTTGATTTCTCTCCTTTTTCGTATGTTCGTATTCTATGCAAAGCTAAAAAAAAGGGAAATTTTTGAGTTTCATTGTGAGTTTCTCTACTAAAATTCAAATTTGAACCAGAATCAAATTATGAGCTTATGTATGTGAAAAAATGAACTTTTATATCTGAATAAACTGTTTTTCATAACTATTGTTTTTGAACTGAGTGGTTGGTGTGTCCAAAAAAGAAAGAAAAAATCAAAATAATAAACTGGAAAAATGCCAGAAAAATAAAAGAAAAGAAGCAGAGTAATTGATTATCAATCAAAACGCACAAAAAGGGCAGAGTGTCAGAAAGAAAACCATTCTTTTTCCATACGGACTAAATAAGTTTTATTTACATCTTTTGTCCCTTTTTTCTATTCTTTTATAAAACTGAGTACGACATTTTTCTGTTTTATTTTAATTGCGTATTTGTATTTTGATAGAAAACATTTAAGTAGTTTAGAAAGATTGCCAACAAAAAAAAAAGAGACCACCCACGAAGAAAAACTAAACTTTGGGATGGGTTTTTGTTCACGTATTCCATAACTAGAGAATTTCATTTCGGATAAAATGTAATTTTTATTTAACTAATTTATAGAGACATTCTATGTATTATTGTATTACTCTCAAAATAAGTTTAGTGTTAGGGAAAAAATAAATGAATAAACTAAATCACAAAGTGGCATATATACTTTTTCCCGAAACCATGTGGTTTATATACCAAAGACGATACACCATTTTTTCTAATTCTTTATTTTTCAAACGCTATTTTCTCTGGGCAAATGACGCATTTTCGCCTGTTCTAGAATTAGACCAAATTTCTTCTTTCTTCTATAATTCTTGTATTTTACTTGTGTTTTCTCTATATTTTTTCTGGCAATAATCTCTCGTTCTATTCAGAATTTTTTTAAAATTCAAAATCAAAATATTGTTTCTGATGAAAATTTCGATAAGAAATTTCTGATGCTGAAAAAATTAGAGCAGTTCATTATCTTTAACCAACTGATAAAAAGCTTACCTGTTTTCTGAATAATATGATCGTTTGTGCTTTGTTCTCTTTTCTTTCAAAAAATGATAGTTTGACATCACTCTTAGCAACTATACTAACTTTTCCAGATTCGCTCCGAATCAACTATGTCCGATTCGCAAGGACACTCTCAATCGTAAGTTTCTTTGAAAAAAAAAACTAATTAGTCTCACATCAAGAATCAAACAAATTTCAATTTCAAACAATTCAATAAATATTTTATTCAAATCTTATAGGTTGCGGTGTATCTGCCAGAATAACCCATCTGGAAAAACGATTTATCGTTGCGATTGTGGATTGATTGCATCACCTTCTCCCGTTCATGACAGTGAAGGAGATGAACAAGCCACGCCACCACCACCCAAAAAAAGAGCTACCGAGAATCGAGAAGGTAAGTTACCATCAAAAAGTTATATTTATTTTCTGAGTTTGTGTTCTAAATGAAAGTTTTTCAAAATCCTCCAATTTTTAGAAGCCAATCAACCAGCGAGCCAAAATCCCGAAACTCCAACAATCTCAAACAAAGTTTCAGTTGTGAGAATAGCGAGAGATACTGGAAGAGATGGTATAGCCATTGAGCACCCCCAAGTAAGTTCCCAGGATGTCACATTTCTATCATGAAGATTTCAAACCAAAACTGGCCATGTTATTTCTACGAGTATCTAACGTCATAGTATAAGAAAATAACAGAAAATTTGACATTTAAAAAGGGGGGGGGGGAGGTAAAGGGAAAAATAAAATGGATCTTAAAAGAAAGAGCACCTTCGGAATGTAGTAAAACCTCCAAGGGAATTTTTACCGAAAACCCTGGTATTCGAGAAATTTTAGATCGAAGTTGAAAACTCCACGTATAGCTAGCTATACGTAGTGACATACGATTTACATACGATTTCATTTTTTTTCAACTTTGACATAAAATTTCTCGAAAACCAGGCTTTTCGATAAAAATTCCCTTGATGGTTTTGCTATTCCGATGGTGCCCTTTCTTTCAAAAAATTAAAAAGTCTACCTATTTTTTCCCTTTACCCCCCCCCTTTGAGAAAGAATCTTTTTTTTTCCAGAAATGGCCTCTTAAACAAAAAATGGAAAATCTCCTGGATACGGATACTTTTGTCGAATTGATGAGTGTGGATTCTGATGATTCGATTGTGGTTGGAGAAGGCAAAATAAACGGGAGTCAAGTAATGGTGTATTCACATCGTATGATGGCTCCTGGACATCCGAATTTGAAGAACCAATGCAAACACATTAAAAACATCTTGAATCATGCAGTGTCGGTTAAAGTGCCATTGATTGGGATAGAAGATTTTGATGGTGTTGTAAATAAAGTTCAGAAATATCCCGAATTCGAAGATTCTTTTTTGCAAGGCGACGTATGGCTGTTCGAAGCTGTTCCATACATCCGACTGCAAATCAATAGCGAACAAGTCAACATCAAAACAACTCATAGTATGCAGCAATCGGATTTTTTGTTTGTTGTTGGAGATGCCACACACTTTTCATCCAATGAGGAGAATTTGAAATTCACCCACCGTATTTTCCATGAGATATCAGATGCAAAACTGCATATCCGCGAACTTGTCGATTTTTTATCAACGGCAAACAATGTTGGTGAATCAGTCCACCCAAAGACTTGGTAGGCGTTTTTTCAACAGAAAACTGTGTTTCATTACGAAAAACATATTTTTCAGGTGGTCCAATGTTTTATCGCTTGATTTAATAAAATCAAATTCAAATTCTTGCGACATTAAATGTGTAATTAATGGATTGGCTGATAATTGCAAATTTCTCGAAATTCAACCCCAATTTGGAAATGATATCGTCATCGGATTTTGTAAAATGAAAGGAACAACTTTTGCTATTTTTGGAAACAATCCAAACTATTTATGTTGCTCGGGCCAAAAAGTTTTCAAAAAACAAGAGACATTTTTGGGATTCTGCTATACCTGGAAAATTCCCTTAATTGCAATACTTGATATACCAACTTTCCTTGCAGGTAAAAATTAATGATTGTATTCAAAAATCAAACAATTGTATTTTAGATAAAGAAAGTGTAGAACAACTTGGTACTACAATATCTAAGTTGTACAATGCGCAACGAGCTCCCAAGTTCCTAATCATCACGAGACAAGGTTATGAGAAAAAAGATGATGAAACTGTCTTCAAAATGTTTTCGAGCAATAAAACATTTGTATGGAAAAACATGACAATGGTCGAACAAGCAAATAAGCCTTTAAGATTACCAATATCAAACTCATCAGCTGCTTCTGAAGGTAAGTTGCATGAAAAATATTATCTAGTTTATCATTATGATTGCAACTAGCTAGAAAAATATGTTTCAGTTTTACCTTCCGTTGTTGAAAGTTTTGTTCTTTCAAATTCACAATTTCGAATAAAAACTCTATTTTCCAGTATTTACGATTCCAAAGATAACTTCGAAAGTTGATCAAGAATTTCTTTCGGGGTTCGAACAAAGTTTTCAATATTTTGAAAGGTGTCATTATTCAGTAATCATGATTCCAGAAAGCAATATCGAAACAATTGCGCCAAATGAGACTCGTAAAAAAATTGAGGCTGTGATGAAAACGATCGAAAACGAAAAGCAACAAGCACAGGGATCAATGTGATTTTACTTCAACTGCATCTCCTCATACTCCACTCGTATCTTTTTAACCCATACATATTTAACTTTTCTTATGCTTGATTGTGCGAAAATATTTCAATATGTACCGATATTTTCGTCCCTGCAAAAATTATACTCCCATTCACTATTTTATTTTTATTGTTCCGAAGAAAATAAACGTCTAATAATCCAGAAAACGTCTGATCTCGTCTTGTCATGAAATAACTGAATTTTGAACATCGAAGAAATCACAAATTTTTGTACGAATAGACTACGAGACAAAAAAAGACTTATTAATCAGGAAAAAGAGGGAAAAAATAGAAAGAAGAGAAGAAACAAAGCCATCGTTTGTCAGTTACAACGCACAAAAAGCGCAGACTGATAGAGGAAACTCCATATCTATGTATTTGTTCCTCAAATGTGAACCTTATAATTTTATTCGCGTGGTTTTGTTTTGAGAACATTTGTAAGGCTCATTTTTTTTCTCATTCTCATATTTTTAAGAGTGGGAGAGAAGGGGTCAGAAACTACAGGATGTTTCAAAAGTATACGACAGTTTTTCATATAGAAAGTGGGGGATTTGTCTCAGTCAAACTCTAAATTTAAAAAAATAAATAAAATTCACTTTTATAAATTTTAGAATTAGTTTGAGTAAAATTCTTGACTTTTTGAGTGGAAAATAACACTGTTTGTTACTTCCTGAACTCAGCTCATAAGTACAACAAAGTTCACAAAATATTTTTGAACACACACTGGGATATGTTCTTTGATGATAAAAAGCTTTGATTAAAAAAATTTCGGTATCTTCCGTGATGCTCAGAAAAAAACTTGAACTCATTGGAATCCAGTACCGACAAGCTACAGTACTTGAAAGCAAACATGCACTACAGGTGTTTTTATCAGAGCATCATTTTAGGTAGTAGTCAGAACTGCACTTTAAAATGACCTAGTTCATTGCTGATAGTTTTTAGTGAGTATCTCGTGCATCATAAAACAACATACTTGAACCGTTCAAATGATATTTCGAAGTTCAGATCTTCAAACATGTTGTCGTATACTTTTGGAGCACCATGTAATTGATTTTCTCTGGAGCTTTCTACTCATTTTTCTCTGATACACCGACCGAAATCTCTGTTTGTTTATCCCATTTCAAATTATACTCTTCGTGCCTTTTTAGGAAAGAAACAGAAAAAAGAGTTGGTTGCCAATAGCAACGCACAAAGAGAGCAGATTGTCAGAGGAAACTCCATATTAATTTTTTTTTCCGTTTTTGGCCTAAAATTTTCATTTAGGTGCGTTGATTTCTCTCATTTTCCCGTATTTTCGTATTCCATAAGAAGCAAAAAAATTGGGGAAAATGACCATCCACGAAGTATAGGCAATTATTTCTCGCATACTGTGGTGTATCAATTTTCGCTGCAGTTTTTAAGCCTTTCTTTCGATTTTTTAATCCTATTTAAATTTTTTTAGCATCATTTTTCAAGAACTCAGGTAGGAATCATACAATCTTTCTTTTTAATTTTAATACCCCCTGCTTGCAAAAAAAAAAAATCCGTTTGCTCACTTGGCCTAAAAACCCACAAAGAACGTCCTATTTTTATTATTCCTCCGTTTCTCTCCTAAAAATTTTTTTCGCAGTTGCTTATATTTATTCATAATTAAATTCTACACAGGTGTACAACAAACAATCTCCTTCTCAGTTTTTTGTTTCAACACGAATCAAACAAACTACTGAAAGAAAAGAAAAACATTTTTTTGCGATCATCTCTCATGTTCCATGACTTGACAAAAGTCTTACATTTCTTCTATGGCTAGAGGAAAGTTTCTCCTATCATCCTTCTTTTATGTTCAACTCCACTTGCTCCGCAGAAATTGACACTCTTCTGCTTGGACTAGAAAACGGCAGAAAATTAGTCCCCCTTTTCTCTTCCCTCTGTTTCATTTTCTAATATTTTCTTCTAAAATAAGTTAGTCATCTATAGTTTTTGATTTTTCAGATAATTGATAGGTGCTTTCTACTTATAATGAGCAGTTTTTTCAATTTCTGAGTAGATGGATAGAGAATTTTTTTCTTTTCACCGTTTACCGCGTTTTTCTTTTTTCACTCAACCATGATTCATCCTGTTTCCAGATTGTCTCACAGTTTAACAATGGACAACCAAAACCGCAATCATTCGTGAGTTTACATTCAAAAAACATTAATTTTTTTTGAAACAATGAACTTCATTTCACAAAAAAAAATATTCAGATTGATTATTATGAGTCATTGCATTATGTTCAGTTGAAATGCGACTTGACTGATCGGAAATTTTATAGAAAAAAAGAAATTTTGATTTAGAAAAGTTGTTTTTTGTGCAATATTTCATTTTTTTTGAGGAACATGACCCGATAGACTCTGAGAAATAATCTATTTACATAGTTTATCATCAACAAAAATGTTCAATAATAATAATTCTTATCCAACGCCTAAAACTGTTTGATTTTTCAGAGATGATCAACAACCGACAGCTGGAGAGAGATTATCACGTAGAGATCAATTTGAGAGCAATCAAACGTGAGTTGTGAAATTTTTTAGACTGAATGACCGTATTTAAAAAAATTTAGAGAAAAAGTTTTAAGATTTCGTTACTTTGAATAAAGCAAAAAAAAAAATACGAGAGTTCTATTTGTTCTGAAAATTTCTATAGCTTTTGGGAAAACATGTGAGCAGTATTGAAACTTTTCCTGATTTCAGCAACTATGTATATTTAACACTTCTTATTTCAGCGGACCAAGTCACGGATCTGGCACAGTTCGTTCCAACTGGCAAAACGCGGGACCAACAGATGATCTGTTCGAAGATCTGAGTGAATCACCACCACGCAAAAGAAGTACGTTTTTGTTTTTGAAAAACTTGCTTTTCGAAATCAAAATTATGTTTTATTAATTTTCGTTTATTTTCAGTAGCCGAAGAGCCACAGACATCATCACCCAACAGTTCTCAACAGATGGTCATCACAAATCCAGAAGTGAGTTAATCACTATATTCATAACCCAAGAAGACAATTTCCTATTATGACAATATTTTGAAAAAGAAAAACAAGTTTTTTTCCGAACTTTGGAATTTTAAAATTGAAATGTTTTAGTAAAGTGGAAGAACTAAAGGGTTCTTTGACACATTTATTTTTCACAAAACCTGCGCTGAAAAAGTAGAAAATTATGCAAAAAATGTCTTCGAAGAATGAAAGATTTATAATGTTATAACACCCAATATGACTTTCAAAATAGTTATTTGAATGTATAGAATAATAAATTTAAAATAAGAAAAGAGGCCTTTTTTCAGAAAAGGCGTCTCATAACTTATTTGAGACATCTTATGGATGAAAATTCATTTGCCGAATTAATGAGTGTGAGCACTAATGATTCAATTGTCGTTGGGATGGGGAAAATAAATGGAAAACAAGTTATGGCATATTCTCACCGCTTGTTTGCTCCGGGACATTCCGTACTGATACGTCAATGCAAACAAATCCGCAAAGCCTTATGTTGTGCACATCTTATCAAATCTCCTTTGATTGGAATCGAGGACTTTAGTGGTGTTAGTGATGAATACAAGAAGTATTCCGAGTTTAATGGTATTTCTATCCTTCGAAACGAGGGCAACTATACAATGGTGCCATTCATACGGCTTCAAATAAATTCCGAGAATATTGATATCGAAAACACGGAAAAAATGATTGATTCCGATTTCCTGTTTTCCGTTGATAGTGAATCGATGCTTTCCTTAAAGGCGCACTACAAAACAACGCACCGTGTTTTCAATAGTTTTTACGATGCGAAAATTGAACTCCGTGATTTAGTTGATTTATTGCGATTCTCACCAACTGATTTTAGTTCTTGGTGAGTTTGATAATATGTTTCTCAAAGAGAAGGAGGAGGGGGATAAAGGGAATATTCCAATTGATTATATGTATAACCGGAACGATGGTTTTTTTCACGGAAATGCCCAGAAGTTTTCATTTATTTTAGGACCACTTATATAACTGCTACCATGTATAACGTAGGAAAAACAATTTGGAACACAATATTTTATTTAAGTTCAATTTTCCCATTCCATTTACACCCCCCCCCCTTTTCAATATAACATTGTATCATAAACTTTCAGGAGATCTCTTGGTTCAAATCTTGATTTTATGAAATCAAATTCGCATTATTGCGAAATCAAATTTATTATGAAAGCATTGCCTGATAATTGCTGGTTTTTTGAAATTCAACCGCAACATGCGTTGGATATCGTTGTCGGCTTGTGTTCACTAGGAGGAATAACTTTCGGAATTCTGGCAAACAACCCACCATTGCTAAATTGTTTTGGAGAAGAAGCGGTTCAAAAGGGAGGCAAGTTTTTGACCTTGTGTCAAAAATTCAACATCCCAATCCTCACAATTTTCGATGCGCAGAATCTATTTTCAGGTAATATATTAGTTCATGTATCAAAACACACGTTTGTATTTTAGGTTTCGAAAGAAACAAACAACATGCCGAAAAGTTATCCAATGCATTCAAAAAACTGAAAGCTCCAAAATTCACCGTAATTACAAAGATTGGGTATAACGACGAAGACAATCAATTTGTATTGAAAAAATTTCCCTGCGACGAAACTTTCATATGGAAAAATATTGAATCGTCCGAACAATTGTCGAATCCATATAGAATCGCCAAGCATGACCTATCAGCTTTTGCTCAATGTAAGGATATTTTTTGAAATTAGGACTAGTTTTCTAGTTTTTGACAATTTCAAAAGACATAAATGAATCTTTCAGTGATGAAAGCCGAGGCGATTGATCCAAATGATACTTGTACGAAGATTTGTGATGCGATGTCAAAGTTGGAGAAAAAAAAGAAAACAGAACAACCACGTATGATGAGTGCATTCGATTTTGAGTAGTAATGAAAGAGAAACGGGATGGCCGATGTTTCGATATTTCACAATAATTTATTTTTTTCCATATCAGAATGCATATTTTTTTTTTACCATACCTTTACATCTTTCTTATGTACCTTTTCCCCGAAATATTTCTATATCTATTTATTTTTTTTTCAATATGTAAGGATTATTTTTCAATAAATTATATTATCCCTGATTATTTTTCAAGGCTGAAACTAAATTTTAGATTTCAGGTAACTTCTGATGTGATCAAAGCGATGAATATTTGATAATAGTGATAAGAAAATCGGAAAAAATTACGGTGAAATTCGTTTTTTCAGTAATGTCTTCAAATAAATCAGTCGAATGGATTCGAAATTGGCGAGATACCGGGTTATTCTCCCGCTTTGATGAATTCAGAAATGTTGCGCTTAAATGCTGCTGAATAAACTTCATCTTGTGGGTTGGCTTCCCATCCTTCTGAGAGTCCATGTATTTGTTTCCCTACGCAGGAATTGGTTCATGAATATTCACCCTATGTCGCTCAACCACGTAACTTTTGTTTATTCCGCTATTTTCCGTTAAAAAAGGGTCATAGATTTCTTAGATTAGTTAGACCAGCTTCCAAAATCACGCTAACATAAATTTCCTCACTTTCTTGCTTGATAATTTTAAATCTGGAATCTTCGTTTTGAAGTGAGCTTTTTGCAAAACTTTATCAGAGTATAATCATTCAAGAATCTATCAAACGGCATATTTTTCCTTACAAATATTATAATAGTTTTGAAACCAGTAATAAAACTAAACATTCACTGTACAATAGTTGTTATCACTCTAAAAAAACAACACATTTTTAATGATTATTTTAGAACGTTTTTTTTTCTACAGCATGGCATCTACCGATAGAAAGTATTAAAATGAGATGGAAATCGAGGACAAAAAATCATATTTTTTCTGATAAAATCTTTAACAGGAGAATTAAATTATGTAAATCAGGACTGAATAAAACCTAAAAGCAAAAAACGGGAACCCTTAGAAACAAAAATATTGTACTGTGGACTACAGAACTTCCCGAAAATTGCAGCTTTTGATCAGATTTAAATTTCTCATCTTTTGGTATTCCACTTGACGTAGAATGTGAGTAATTTTTTTTTTCGCTTTTTCATCTCGCGATCTCAAAAGAAACCTCAGATCATTTTTTGACATTCATATCGAGTTTATCACTTTTACAAACGCTGATTGGCTATACTGTGGCCATTGTCTTAGGAAACCCCTGTGATAAAACTGCACTTTTTTTGTCAATATTACATAATAAAAACCGTGTAAAGAATGATAAGAATGACCCTGTTATTCTCTCACCATTGATTCGGTTGTTATGTCTATATCAGTCACTCCAAACGATTCTCTCGTTCATGAAGATGTTGACATTGTTATTAGCAACCTCAAAGGTTATCAGATATATAGAGTTGAACTAAGGTAGTTTTTTTCCAGATGTTCGAGAATGGTTTCAAAGATTTTTTTTCAGATTGAAGCATCCTATTGGAATTTATCGTTCATTTGCGGTTTTCAAAACAGATGTCACTGGAACAATTTATGTGTCGGATTGTTCGCCGATTAGAGGAACTTATACTGGAATCCGGCCAATGGGACTTTTTGAAAGTATCGAACCTACTGATTCTGTGAGATTTGGAGATTATTGCAAATGTACCCCTCCAATACCTTTTGAATATGAACTGAGGTAAGTTTTCAAAAAAGTATTTAAAAATTTGAATTTTCGAGGGAAAAATGGTTCGCTATTTTTGGTGACATTTTCGAAAAATTGAAGCTCCCCTCACTTTGGTTACATTAGAAAAAAATAAAACCAACTTCTAAACAAACATGTTGAAAAAATCAATCAGACAAGTTTGATAAGATACGGAAAAATTGTTTTCTTTTCAGAGTTTTAGATGCACAACAAAATTTAGTGTGCCAAACAAGTTTTACAAAACGTTTGCAACATGTTTTGGTTGAACGAATTGACATAGAGGAACCGATCACTGGAACATTGTTCAAACCACCGGGAGATGGACCGTTTCCCGCAATTATTGATATTTCTGGAACTGGTGGTGGGATAAATGAACAAAAAGTGAGGATTTTAGATATCAGAGATTGAATTGACAATTGTTTCAGTGTGAAAATTGAATTTCTGACACATGAACAAAAAATTACTCTATCAGTTATTGGTAACATCAGTTCTCAAAACGATAAGACAATAAAAAAAGCAAAATTTGAACCTAATCAAACCGAGTACAATGAAGTTAAACCTCAATGATCAATTTCTGAAAATGAACTGACATCGAGAAATTGAAAAAAATCGGAACGTGTTCTTTATGATTATTTTCCAAACATGGATCAAAAAACCTGAAAGACATACCGTATTTTCTCTAATAAATTTTCTTTTTCAACCCATTGTTTTTAGTACTTTTATTATAGGAAAACTCTATTCCTAGAGGTTCCCTTTTCGTGGTTGATGATGCCCTGAATGAATTAACACTTTAATGGGTTTTAGTAACAGAATCAACACACTCAAAATGAATAATAAGTTTTTTCAAATGCTCAAATCAGAACTGTCCCGAGTGCCCTTATATTAGGGGCGCCCTTCAACTGGAGGTGCCTTTCTATTAGAGTAAATATGGTATTTTCCGATTGTTGATTTTCCAGATTTCAATTCAAACGAACCCATATTTTTTGTATTTCAGCTTTCAAAAGTCTTTCATGGAACTAAATGTCAAGTTCATTTTGGTGATGTTGTACTAGATTTGGGTTGATTGGGGAAATTTTTCGAATTTTGAAATCAATTTCCGTAGCTTTTTGCATTTTGTAGAGGTCTTTTCAAACCACTTTTGAGAACCTATAAAGCCTGAAACTAAACAAAAACAACATATTTTCAGGCAGCTGCTCTAGCTAGTCGTGGTTTCTGCACTCTGAGTCTCGCCTTCTTCCAATACAAAAACCTGCCAGAAACTCTTACAGAAGTTGAAGTCTCCTACTTCGAAAAAGCCATCCAATATATGAAATCTCTCCCCTTCACCTCTCAAAAACTGGGATTTCAAGGAGTCTCCTTTGGTGCCACTTTGGTGGTTTATTTGGCGACAAGGTTTCCGGAAATCAATGCAGTTGTTTCGATAAACGGAACTTCTTCTCTTGACACGTTTGCACATATAAGTGAGAATGGAAAACCTGTGGAGTTTTCGAGTTTGCCGGAAAATGGAAAGCATTTAGAATTTTTGAATAGTACACTAGTTTACAAAAATTGCATTTTGAATGTCAAAGAAACAAAGGAATCCAGAATGAAACTCGAAAACACCAATCCTGAGACAGCGTTTAGATTTTTAGTGAGTTTTCAATAATGTTTCCAAGCACAATACAAATTTCTCAGATGGCTCTGGATGATCTTAGCACTCCAACCGTTCAAGTCGCCAACATTCTCGGAAACCGTCTTCGAGCTCTTCGTAGAAAAGTTGAAGTTCAATTTGTTCCTGGAGGACATCTCATCGATCCCCCGTGTTTTCCAGCACACCCCGTTGTTTTCGCAAAAATCGTAGGTGAGTTGAGAATTCAATGACTAAAATACTGTGACTCATGATTGTCTAAATAATCACTGATAATGGTTTTTTTTTTGACATTTAGGAAAAAAATGTTCGAAGGAAGTTAGCTTGCGAAATTTTTGAGAATAATGAGAAAAAGTTGGAAAGTTGGGCTCTTTGAATTTTGAATTTAGATGGGAGAATCTAATACTGAGAAGTGTGAATTTTGAAAAATGAAACCTGAATTTTGTTGTTTTGTACTTTCAAAATTCTAGTTATATATTATATTATTGGTTCTATATTTTTTGTTAAATTCGACATTTGATCAAATTCAGTCTCAAAAATAAACATTCACAATTCGATTTACAGAATTTTAATGATACTGTAACTTGAAATCATTTGAGAAGAGAGTTGAAATGTATAATGTTTAGTTCACCGATCCCTTTGTCAAAAATATAGATGATGCATATAAAGGCATAGTCTTTGCTATAAATTATAAACCACTCTTAATTTTTTTTTCAATTTTTGAACAAAATTATTCCGATCAACTCAACATGATCTCATTTTCAATGCCTGAAAAACTAATTTTAAATAATTTTTCAAGGAGGTTTCCAAGCTTATGGTGGAGAAACTTCACTTCATGGTGCATCACAATTCAACGCTTGGGAGAGAACAATCGAATTCTTCAGTAAACACCTAGGAAAACCCCAACAACTATCGAAACTTTGAAAAAGGAAACTATGAATCATATTTATATTAACAATAATCTTTTGTTACATTTTTTCATTTCTGAAATGCATACATATATACATGTATACATGCATAACTTTATTTTTATTATTATTATTTTATTATTTTTAACATTATGATGATGTCCTTTAATCCTACTGTATGTAAATGTAAATGCGGCTTATTTTCTCGTTCCGATTCAAAACCATATAATACCTGTTTTCTTTTTGACTGACTCAGAAACACACTCTCCATTTTTTTTCCAACATCCTACACACCACACAAAAATATACATTTTGTGCTTTATTTGTTTTGATACGAGGCTATCAATGTTCCGCCCTTTTTTGAATAAAAATATTGCATATTTATTTCAAGCATTCTTGTTTGTCCGCAACAAACATTTAAAAAAGTACTGTAGTTCTTATCATCCTTAAAGCTTTTCTTTTTTTATACGTTTTTTTTTGTTTCAATACTTAAGAGAGAGGTTAGGGTTGTTGTTATCAGTACATAGTGTATTGCATTTTGACTAGTTAATATTTCTTATTTCTGCCATGCAAAGACCAGCACAACCTGAAAAGCCAAAACGTGTTCGAGCCGATTCTTCGGTAACCAGGGTTTCTCCAAGTACTCGAAGATTAGAGGCTGCTAAAGCTAGAGTTAGTAGCAGATCGAAATCTGTGGCTTCAGAAGAAAAAGTAGGTTTATGGGGTTGATACAAAAAATGACGGCAGTGTTGTGATCGTTGTTTTCTATTGAATCAGTATTTTCTGAGGTGAAGCCGATAAGGTCCTTCTCAACATAATGATTCACACTTCTGTGAGTAGGAAACGTTTCAAATTTCAATTTGATTCTGACTCCGTGGTTTCAGAAACATTGCTATCTTGTTTTGAGGTCCGTTTCAGAGAAATTCAGCCTAGGTGCATTTTTAAATGTTTTAGGAACAAAATGTGAATCAAAAAAAAATTGAAACATTTCTTGAGTTCATTTGACTAGTTTTCGAAAAGTATGGTAACCTAAGGTTTCAGAAGCCTTCTTCTAGTGAAGTGAGTGCTTCAGTTTGTTGTGCTTTTGAAAATATACATAATTGTGAATTGATTCATTTTTCGCCCACAAGACCGCCAAATTTCGTTTTTTCCATATTTCAACATTTGAGGGCCTGACTCAGTCTTTGAACCCAAATTGACATGTTTCATTTTTCATTGATAGTGAAATCAAATAAATATGCAAATAATACAAGTTTAACACCCACTGAATTTGATTTTTCCCAAAAATGCAAATTTGAAACTGAAATATTTAGTTTGTTGACAAAACTTTCGAAACCACCAGAAATGTTTTTGTTGCCCAGCTTACCATTGTTTTACAGTCCTAAATTGCAGTTCCACTTATCTCAAAAAATCTCAAAACATCCATAAAAACCACAAAAGCATGTCCAGTTAGTAATCGGTCAACCATCTTTTCGGTCTCTCTTTTTTTGTCCCGCAAAAACTATTTAAAAATGTATATAGACAGAAAGACCAATTAAAATAATTTGAATAACGTAAACTTTATTCATATTATTATTCATACTACTCTAATCCAAGTTGCAAAACGAGTGCTTGTGCTACTATTGTCTATTTGTATAGTTTTGACAGGATTTCAATTGTCCTCCTACCTCTTATCTTCTCATTCTTGTTGTCAATTATTGTTTTTTTGCCTGTTTCCTGTCATATTTCGCCCCCAAACATTTTTTTTGACAATGATGATTTATGAGGTTTGTCAGGTTTCCGGAAGACTGAGAAAGGAGATACATGGTTGTTAGTTATTTAGTCTTTGGTTTTGCAGGAAATCATGTCGGAGAGCGAGTACAAGAGTTCCATTTCAATGCGTCCAACGTTCAACAGGACTTTGCATTCGCAATCTACTCATACTTATGGAAGCACTGTCTGTGAGTTTTTTTTTAAACTTTATTGACAATAATATATTTATGCACAAAACCCTTATTTCAGCTACTGGTACTAGCCGTACCATCAAGTTCAGCGAAATGGGAGGCTCAGGTCTCACTTCGGGCTCACCATTTGGTGGACATGCTGCATCGGCGATTCGTGAATCACGAGCCCGTGAAAAGAAGGAAATGAGTGAACTCAATGATCGATTAGCGAGTTATATCGAAAAAGTTCGTTTCCTTGAGGCTCAAAATCGTAAAATGGAGAAGGACTTGGATTTGTTGCGTGGAAAATGGGGACATGACTCGACAAGTGTTAAAGTGATGTTCGAGACTGAATTGAAGAGTGCTAAGGAACTGATTAATGATTCGGATAAGGAAAGAGGTGATTTGGAAGATCAGATTCGAAAGTTGACTGCTGAATTGAATAATTATCGCAACAAACTTCATGAGGCTGAGAGAAATCATGATTTTACAAAGAAGGAGTTGGATGATGTTTTGATTAAATTGGGTGCTTTGGAAAGTGAAATTGAACTCTTGAAAAGAAGAATTGGATTGATTGATGAGACTATTGCTCACCTCAAGAGAGAAAACAATCGTATGCTCGGAGAACTCCAACATTCCCGAAATGTAAGCTAAGCTCTATGTTTCATATCTCAAAAACCTCATTTTTCAGGCTGTTGAACAAGAAACTTTGAATCGTATCGATTATCAAAATCAAGTTCAAACTCTTCTCGAAGAATGTGACTTCATCAAGCGAATTCATGACTCAGAAATTCATGATCTTTTGGCAATGGCATCTCGTGATACTACTATTGAAAATCGTGAATACTTTAAGAACGAATTGTCTTCTGCGATTCGAGATATTCGATCAGAATATGATCAAGTCAGCAATGTTCATCGCACTGATATTGAGTCTTGGTACAAGTTGAAAGTGCAAGAAATTCATACTCAAGCTTCGAGAAACACTTTGGAGCAAAACTATGCTCGTGTAAATAAACAGATAATTTGAAAAGAAACAATTGAAGGTACATTTCAGGAAGAGGTGAAGAGACTTCGCACAACTTTGGGAGAAATGCGCGGAAAGATGGCTGATCTTGAAGGTCGCAATTTGTTGCTCGAGAAACAAGTTGAGGATTTGAACTACCAGATGGAAGAAGATATGAGAACATATGAAATGTCGTTGAATGATAAGGATGGAAATATCAACAAGATGAGAGATGAGAGCAAGATTTTGATGGTTGAGCTGCAAATGTTGATTGATACCAAGCAGGTAAGCACATCCGAGGATTTATTTATGGGTTCATAATAGTGTTTATGACTCTGTGTTGGATTCAACCTAAATTTCCATCTTTCAAGAACATACATAGGTTGGGATACAAAAACCCTAAATTTTATATTTTTTTGAATAAAAATCAGGGTTTTATATCGATCAACCAAAAATCAGGAATATGAACTACCCATCAACATCATCTATAAGCCATTTTTATGTCCTCCAAATTTTTTATTTTCCAAATCTCTGTTTTTTAAGACCCTCGACGCTGAAATCGCCATCTACCGTAAAATGTTGGAAGGTGAAGAAAACCGTGCCGGTCTCCGTCAACTTGTCGAGCAGGTCGTCAAGACAACTTCACTATCACAATCAAAGGAACATGGTAAGTAAAACAGGTTTTTTTTCCAAAATTTATAAACAACAAATATCAAAAATTTGTCAACTGACTTTGGGTGTGTCTTCCTTCCTAAAAATTTTCATTTCATTTATTTTTTACTGAAGACCATGCCCCAACTTATTAATAATGTTTATGAGACTGTCACTTTTGACAGTGTTCCTTATACACATTATCTTGTTGGCGATAAAATTCGAAGAAAGCCAGATGGTTAGCATTATTTTTAAAAATTCTCTCGAATTAATCTTGTTTTTCAGAAAGTCTCCGTGTATTGAAGGGTGAGACGACAAGTCATTCGTCCTATTCCAGATCAGCTAAAGGGAATGTCAGCATCCAGGTTTGTATCTAAACCTCTACTTTCTCGAAGTGTAAAGACATGTTTTAGGAAGTATCACCGGATGGAAAGTTCATCATCATTGAGAACATCTCACGCAAAGAAGAAGTCATTGGAGACTGGAAACTCCGTCGTAAAATCGCCGGAAAACGTGAAATCGTATTCACCTTCCCCCGCGATTTCGTTCTCCGCCCTCAAAAAACGGTGAAAATCTTTGCTCGTGGTCAAGGAATCAACTCGCCACCTGACAGTTTGGTTTATGATGGTGAAGATTCTTTCGGCACTGGAAGTGAGGTTATCACCACACTTTTCAATAAAGATGGAGAGGAACGTGCTTCGCATAGTCAAAGAGCATCTCATACATAAGCCGATTATTTTTTCTCAAATTTTTTTTTGAAAGACGGTCAATACTTATCATCATTCCTTATTCCCTTTATTATAAAGCTTTTTCAAATATACTCCAAAACTGTGCATTTTCGAGCTGTCGAAAAGTTGATTTTTTGTTTTGGTTAATAAATGCTTGTACTAATTTCAGTTTTTTTGTTAGAGAGTCTTGATTTTCTAATGAGATATTCTAACACCACTGTAGAATACTTATAAAAACAGAAAATGTGTTGGATTGTTTTGTTACAACTCATGTAACAACGTATGTATTGGTTCATTTCGTTTGGGACATGGAATGATGGATTAAATATTCAAAAATACTCGACAAGCTATCGAATATGCTCTGAAAACAATTGTTCCGATCATATGAGTATAACTTAAAATATCACAGTGTGTACATGAATGTAATTTTCATGGCTTCCGTTTCATTTGCATTGTAAATTACGCTCCACATTATCATTTGGCATATCTTCTAATTTTTGGAATAAATGCAAAAACACTATAAGAAAGCCAGTTTGTTATAAGACAACCGGGTAAACTACGAGTTTTTACCCTTTGCACGCCAGTAGTTACCGTGATCACATCCGAGAAAATTCTTTCTGACAAAGCTCGACTTAGGAAATTTTTTCATGAAATCTTTTCTTGTATTCTGTCGACATCAACTGAGAAAAGGTAGGGTTCTTGTTAACTCTGATTATGAAGTTCAGATTTTCGCCTGATTTTTTTTTTGATGGATGACTAAGTCATGCGCATGAACTTTATCAACCAACTTCTCTATCTTTTTCTTTTTTTCATTTAGTTCAAAACCCTATAATAAAACGTCGTTTATTTATGAAAGTGATAAAGCAAATAGAATTTAAATTGAAAGAAAAAACACGTAAAATGAATTGGGTCTCAAAAAATACACACAGACAAAAATGTCATTGTCAACGCCGGGTAGAACGATTCAGGCCACCACTTTTGGCGGAGTACAAGCCATTTCAATAGAAGTTTCGAGGAAATCACTACTATCGCTTGATGATTCGTCTTCTTTTTGAAGTGACTGAATTTTTTGTAATAGTTCTTGCTCCTTTGATTCGATAAGGAATATATCTCTGAAATTTGCAAGGGTTAAACGGAATGAATAGGATTAGATGGAAACTTACGATTTGGTTTTGTCAATTGCCTCTCTAGTAGCTTCAATTGATGCGCGGAGTTTATGCGACTTTTTGACTTCTTGTTGATATTTTTGTGGCCAATTAGCAGCGATCATTGGTTGCAAGATTGTTCGCAAGTTTTTTTGTTGCGTTAACAATTGTCGAAGTTCTTCTTCGTATGCAATATATTCAGTGATCTCTTCTTTGTTCAAATTATGATAATTATCCATTCTAAAAAAAAAGATAACTGATTCAGGATGAGATAGTTGGGAACTTACTTGTGAATATTAGTATCTGGTGTGGCGTATAACGATTTTGACATTATGGCGTTTTTCTGTTCCATAACAGAGTTATAATCTGGAAAAAAGCAAACATTGATACCATTAGAAGAAAATTATTTGGCTGAGAAACGTAGGGTTCACCTAAAAACTATCAATAGAGGTGACTTGCTTTATCGCTCTTCTTGTTACAAGTTGGTTTTCTGGTTAAATTTAATTTTATCTATAAATTTGAAAGTAAACTTGACAATTTCCATTATCCAGCTACATCAGGAACTGTCCTCATGACTTCAAAAATTTGAGGTTGCATCATATCCCAAAAGAAGAATCGAATTTACACTAACCTTGTAACATAAAGTTTATCTGTTTGCTGTGAAAAACTACAGAGGTATTTTATATGTATTTTTTTTCAAATGTGCAAGATGAAAAATCGGTGAAATTGTTTTTGAAAGATTTTTTCATAGCTCAATGATATCAGAGAAACATATAACATATATGTTGGAAAATGTCAAATTTCATTAATAGAAGTTTTTTCTAGATCTAGAGAATGTATACTATTATCACAAGACAGTAGAAATTAGAAAGTGATCCTTCCTAACCATATATACTCTTTAAATATAATATAGACAAGTTCCCAGCCCTAAAAGTGCATTCACGTGAGTCCCGTTTAATAAACAACTAAAAAAAAAAACTAACCGGGCGGTGGTGGTCTTCGACGTCCAAGTGTACCAGTCGATGTGACACCACCTCCAACTGAGTAGGCTGGCAACGAACTAGTGCTTCTTTGTTGTCCATTTTCAAGCTGTGGTTGCTGGCCTGCGGCGGCGGCGGTTGCGGCGACGCTACTTCTTCCTTAATTGGCTTTTGTTGTGTAAAAAATATTAAGTATGTTGCCAGTTTCTTTGCGTCTCTCACTCTCTCTTAAGACAAATCATTTGATAATATACACTGGACAGTGGTATTGTTGTGTAAAAAAATTTTCAACCACAACAATACACACAAAAAATTGTCAAACCAAGTTTGGTTTTAAGTGGTATGAGAGGGAAACTTTGTTAGTTTTTGTTATACTGTGAAGAATAAATTTCAAGGTTTTCTAAGAAATATTGGGAAGGTATCAATTTCAATAACTTGAATTGCAAAGTTTTTGTTGAATTGAATATTTTCAAAAAAACTGACGAAATTTCAAAAAATTTTCAGGCAAATATGGAATAGAGGTATTGAGAATAAGTGAGAACAATTGAAGAAAATTTTAAAAATATTTGCAAAGAATATAGAAAACTTCCAGATTTCTAAATCTTTCTAAGAATCTCAACCATTCTAAGCTCATTTTAAAAGATCGTTCCAGAAAAACAAAAAATTTTGTTTCTCATTGTTTGTTCATAAAATCTTCGATATTTCAAAAAAAAAGATTATTTTCTTTCAAAATTTTAAAACGGATTCTGAATGTTAGATTCACTTTATAAATATGTATGATGATTAAAAAACTGGGAAAACTTCCCAAATTTGAACTATTTTTTGGGCTCTTAAAATGATTTTAACCAGAAAAATTTTTCACTGAAAAAACCTATGAAAAATGGTATCTAGAAGTGTATTTTTAAAGTAATTTTGAAAAACCATTATCATTTTCATGACAGAAAACGAAATGTATTCTTCTTTCAACTTCCCGGAAATTGTTTCTAAAAAAAATATACCTGCCGGAAGTTAATTTTATCAGCCGAACTCTACAGGGTGAACTCGCAAAATTCCAGTTTTTTTTCGTGGTTTTGGCAATCTCCTATCAACCTAAAACCAAAAACCAGAAAAATTTGATAAGTTTTAATTCGCCCAATATTTACAAAATAGATCAACCTCTGTTCCAACTAATAAAAAACTCGATTCAAATACACTATAATAAATCTTTTTGCCTATTTGGAGAATTGCCAAAAAAGCGAACAATAAAGCAATTTTTGACATTGTGTAATATTGACAGTTTGATTGTTCGAAAAAATTTAGTCTCTATGGTGCTGAAGTATTTCTAGGGGTCAGAAATGGAACTAACCTGGTAAGGAAGTAACCACACTACTTGTTGATGCGTTTTGTCGATTCATAAACTGTGAGTCAAGTGATTCTTCAACGCGATCTGAAAAAAATTGAATAAATATTGATAAAAAATTGTATACCAAAATGCATATTATTGACAAAAAAAATATATGTTTGAATTGTGTAGTTAGAAAGAATGGGTGTGAAAAATGACTCACTGCACACTTGGTCGTTGTTGTCGACGCGCAACATTTGAAAAGTAACGTTTGTCGCGTGTTCTCTCCACTTTTTTAATGTCTCCAAAGGACGATCATTTGGTGCTAATCGACGTTCCTGTAAGGAGAAAAAGGGTGAATGAATTAGAACGAAATTGAAGCCAATTTCGTTATTTAGTTGATTGAATGAGGTTTTTTCTATTGTACACTTAGAAATGTACTATATATTTGTATATTAGAACTTCTTGAAAAACAAACGTTTTGGTTTTATGGATCTGACTTTCAAGAGGAAAAGTTAACCTAATCTTCACTTTTTCTGTTCTGAAACAAAATTTGAACTCGTGTAATTTTGTCAACCAAAACGTAATTACGATACAACGTCTAGTTTTTTTTTGTCTGACATTTAAAAATTCCGATCACAAATTTTCTGTCCTATATGAAGTTTGATACTAAAGATCAGTATCAAAAACCCGATTCCGAGGAATTTTTTGAAAAATTGGATCATGATTTAGTAGACACATTTTGAAGTTAGTGTATTGTTTCTAGAAATCGAATATGGATTTATTTTTACTTATATACGTTTCCTCGAAAAAAAATTTCGGCTCTGTACCAAAATAGGTGTTCAGAAAAAAATAGAGGTCCGCCGAAAAAACAGGGGTCCGTCAGGAGTATATGGGTCCCGAATTTTTCTTATGGATCCGTCAGAAGTATAAAGGTCCCCATTTTTTCCTGTGGGTCCGTCAGAAAAAAAGATCCCGAATTTCTCCTATGGGTCCGTCAGTCTGTGAAAGACCCATAAGAAAAAAATGGGGACTCTTATACTTCTGACGGACCGATAAAAAAATTCGGGTTCCTTGTTTTTTTGGCGGACCCCCAATTATTTTTTTGAACACCTATTTTGTTACAGAGCCAATGTTTTCAATTATTCAATTCATTGTTATTTTCTACAAAAACTATACTATGAATTTGAAATTTCAATTTTTTAACAGTTTGTTGTTCAAAAAAATCATACGCACTTAGTTTTGAGAAAAAATCTAGAATTATTCTTTCATACTACCTATTAAAATATATTTTATCCCTATAAATTGCCGAAGTTTTGCCATATTTTCGAGCTTATCCAGACAAACATATTAACAATATTTTATGCTCAATAATGCCATTAAAAGCTCAGATGTTTTTCCTCATAAAATCGAAAAAATTTCTTAAAAAAAAAAAAACTCACAACATTTCTATATTTCTCAACCATCACAAAACGTCCACGTTGACTGGTGGCATGTGCCAATGCATAAATAATCTGCGAGCAAGTCGTTGTCTCGCTAACCCCCGACACACTTCTCTCCAAACCATCAATACTCACTTTGAGCTCCATACTGACTGCAACTAAGAAAAAAAAGAGGAAAATCCCTTCGTTTGTTGGTTCTGAAAAGTGATGTTTTTCAATTTTATAAAGATTGTTTTTGAAAAATAAGATATTTTGAAACATCAAAAATCAAAAAAAAACAACGTTTTTTGACAAAAAGATGAAACGAAAAAAGAGCAGGGTATAATTCTTCAAAAAATATGTATAGACATCGTTGGAAATTTTGGGAATTTTTTAAACTAACACACAAAAGCTCTGTGAGAAAAAAAGGACATAAATTTTCACCCAGACATTCGCAACAAATCTCAGTAAACAAAGAGATAAAGATTTATGATAAAGTTTTCTAACATGACATGATTAGTGAGAAAAATAGAGATATTGAAAGAAAACTCGAAAAAAAAGTTTCAATGGAGAATTCAACCGCCTTGGCAGATCCCAAAATAGGAACTGGACGTAACACTAAACACACCAAGAACGTACATGAGTGATAAAGACTTTATTGAAGTGAAAAAAAACTTATTTTCAACAAAAATAGCTCACAACTCAACAAATAACAGATTGAATGAAAAGTTTAATTAATAATATCTGAAAAACATATTTTTTGACCTTCCAAAAAAATTTTTTTCTAAAAGTTTGCTATTGCCAGACGCTTTTATTTCAGAAGTAAATAATCAAATATGACCCTGAAAATCATAGTCTACAAACTCTTTGAAATAGACTCTAAGTATAAAACCACATGATTATGCAGGTGTTGTATTCAAAACAGAAACGAAAAAAGTTCTATTGGTAAAATTGTTATTCATAGTTTTTTGTTTTTCAAGGTGAAACCTCTGAATGCAACAAAAGCAAAACAAAATAGTTTCGAAATTATTTCCCGCCAAAAAAAGCAACAAAGAGGTAAATCATACACATCCACATAAATAAGGCAAAAACGGGCAAAGATAAATATCCATTTTCTCCTCGCATCCGATTGTGGGTAAAGATTAGGTCCGTTGAAAAAAAAAAGAAGATCATAGAGATACTAAATATATGTTATATTCTCAGCTGGATATCAATTTGATATATATACAGATATGTATATACATATATAAAATGTGTGATTTCTATTGAGAAAAAATTGTATGCTATCAGTAAAGGGAATTCATGTGATTTTATTACTTTGCCTCTGCAAAATTTTTTCGAATGATAAGATTTCCTTTAAAAAGTGCAAATTATTACAAAAAAAAAATCTGGGTATTTCTCCAAAAAAATTTTTGTTCGAAAAAAAACATGCGGCTGTTGTGTTTGAAAACATATGTATATACTACTTTGTATTACAACAAGAAAATATAAATCCAAGATGCAGCAAAAATTATAAATATTTGTGAAAAAGATGATGAAAATCATCAAAGAATTGTAAATATTTGTTAATGTGTGAAAAAGAAAATGTGATGTTTATATTATAAAAAGTAATATCGAAACAGGAATTTTTCGTTCGTTTGTTCGTTTGAGGAGTAGTAAAAATAAACATACATAACCTAAAAGAGACCAATGAAATTGGATTTGAATTCAATGACGGAACAAGAATAGAGAAATAGGAAGAGAAAGAAGGAGAGAAAATGTTTCAAGTTAGTAGGACAAATAAACTTATGCTAGTAGTAGTCGCAATTATTCAATTGAGCGTTTTCTTTGCTCTTCCTTTTCACACAATCAAATAAATAAGAGCATTTGTACGATTTTTGGGGGTATAGTATAGGCAAACTAGATTCAAAATGTTCAGAATTTAGGGGTAGAATGCAAAGTTGATGCCATTGTTCTGACCTTTGTTCAATAGACTTTTGTGTTTCAAATTCAACGACCTTGGAACGGAAAATTATAATGAAAAAACCAGCTGAAAATACGTAAAATGCCGAGTTATAAAGATGCGGAGTGTTCTTAGAACTACAATCATGAAACTAAACGGACACTAATAAAATCTAAAATTGGGTGCCTGTCTGAAACTGATTCCAATTTGTCAGATTTACTTCTACATCAGAAAGTTAGCTTCATATGTAACAGCCATGAAAAGGTGTACAAATTGAGCCAAGTTTCAATTAGGTGCGATTTTTTGAAAAAGTCTGCTGTTTAGAACGGATTGAAATGAATTTTTCAGCTGTATGCACAAAATATATACTGCTAAACCTTTTTTGCAGATTTTTTCGACATTTTGTTATCAAAAATGAGTTTTTTGCTGTCGCAAAAGAATATACAACTAAAAAATCACAACCAACTCTTTTTTTTTCTATTATTTATTTTCAAAAAATAAGGTTATTTCTTCAAAAATCTAGAACTCCATAGATTTTTCGGAAAAAAATCGTATCTCACTCTCTAAAATCAATCAGTCGAAAAAAAAATAATATGCAAGATATTGTGCAACGAAGAGTGTATATACGAAAATAAAAAAAAACAAAACGGATAAATCTTGCCAATTAGCTTGGCAAATATTTGAGCAAAACTTTTTGATGATCATTGAAAACTGAAATCATTTCATTTGACATGAAATTTTTTATAAAATGAAATCAAACGAAAAAAAAATTATTTGCTAACCGATCGATGACATTTATGGTGTGAAAAAAGAGAAGAAAAAGGACAGCTGGTGAATTACCCATTGACACACACCCACACACACATACACACATGCATCCAGACAGAACCAACAGCCCAAAGGCAAAGCGACGCTATGAATGAGGACAAAAATTGATTTGATGGTTGATTAAATGAGTTCAATGTGATTTGAATCACATTCAATTTCAATATATTTTATTCATGAGAACATCAAGAGAAGGTCGTTCCGAGAAAATGAAGAAAAAAAAGAGAGTGTGGTAATCCAAAGCTAATCCTCATAATTGCTAAGGTCGATGTATTCTTTGTTCAGGGTTATACCACATAATTAGTTTTTGATTTCTCTTTGAATAAATATATGAACGTGGAACTTATCTGATAAAAAAATGTGAGATGAACAGAACACATTTTCAAACCATTTTCAGTGAATCGAAAACTTGAATACCTAGTAATTCGATCCAAGAAAAGAAAATCATGACTAATAAGTGAGAATGATCAATCAAATGTTTTGCGAGAGAACTTTCGAAGAGTATATTCTATTGATGCCGGGGTCCCACAACATAGAAAAGATAACGTTTTCAGTTTTTCGTATAGAAAAAATACAACGACGCTCTAAAAAATTTGTTTAGTTAATATATATTCGTTTTCATTTTTCTCAAAACGGTGAAAAGGACGGTTTTAAGAGACACACGTACATGCCAAACGTTTCATTCAGCCTATCCGAAAATGGTCATTTTATTTTTTTCCTTTTCTTTTTTTAAAGTAGTATAATTACGATTTTTAACCTTTTGAAAAAGTGTAGTTAGAATCCTTGGTCAATAAGTTTTACGGAAAGGCCATCTCAGGTCAAAAATCGAAATATACAGATAGAAAAATGTATGCTGGGTTTATACAACACAAGTTTTCCTTCAAAAAGCTAGTGGTGAGGAAGTTGACAAATTGCTCTTGAATAAAGATGCATAAATTTCGAAGTAATACTCTTAAAAGACTAGAACATTTTGCCAAATTTTTCCGTTCAAAAAATTTTACGACTCATCCGAACGTAATATTGATTCTTTACCTTTTTTTTTCATTCAAAAACTTTTTGTGATTAGTTCAACATTATATTCATTCAATTTTCAAGATCACAATTTAAATACAAAATATGATACATGCGTTAAATAACAACAATGACAAAAACAGCGGAACAATAACCAAAACTGATTATTTTCGGTAATACTTGGAGTGATTGTGTTCGGCACTTCTGAGCGCACGTCGTCGGATTTTATCGAGCTCTGAAAAAATCCACGTTGAAAAAGAAAGTTTTTGACAGTGTTTTACCTCTACGCGTTTTCCGCATTTTGTATTTTTTGGGCGATTTGGCAATAACTGATGTTTTTCTGTATCTTTTTCGATATGATCGATTTTGTCGTTCTTCAAGTTCATCTTCAGACTCAGTTGTTGTGTCGAGCAATGATTTGGGCACAACATAATTGATTGGTATCACTAAAAAATCAACCCAATTCGCGATTCTTTCAATTCATCTTGCTCACCTGTTTCAGGGAAATTATTTGTTCTCAACCACTCCACAACAACTTCCGTTTTCTGTCCAAGATTTGATAGGTACATTTCATCTGGATAGAATAAATGTGAAATAATATATATTTTTTCAATTTTTACCGAGTTGCACCATTCTATTGCGCACAAGTTCTGCTTCGATTTGAGGTGGCATTAAATTCATTTCAAGCATGACCATTACTGCAAAAAGTCAATTTATTATGACTACTATATTTTTGCTGATAAAAACTGGTAGCTGGCCTGTCCCAATTGGAACCTTTTCAAATTGTGGGGAATTCTGAATTTTTCAAATCAATTCTGAAGAAATCAATTTGCAGATTGGTTTTCTACTGTTGATTAATCTGGGGATTAAAACACCTGTCTGTCACAGATTAATTGAAGATTACACCTTCTTTGGAAAATATGAGGAAAAAATACAAATATCATTGAACTAAATGTTCGAACTTTCCGAGTAGAGCTTATGGGTCACAAGGGTTCCTTTGTACTGATATAAAATACCATTCGGAAAAATTCTAAAATTTAGACAGGCTTTCTGTTTTGTGGAATTCAAATGATTGAGTAAATAGTTTTCTACTTACATTTAAAAAACCATTTACTCGGAAATTATTGTAATTTTCAAAAACAAGGTTTAGGTACACGTGGTCATGAAAAAAATGGTTCGGTGATTCACTATTCATAATATTTTCTTTTTTTCAAAAATTTTCTTCGCCTCCCACCTGCGCCTCTTCCTTCAGAAAAAACTTACTTGCTGCATTACGAGAATCTTCATGACAATTTGCTAAACGCTCTACCATAGCCTTGTCATCTCTTTCTTTTCGAACTGGTTTAGATACGAAATCATTAATTGTTTACAAAACTGAAACTACCTGCTGCAGCTTCATCCATTCTTTTAATAAGTGACTTGAAGATTTTCAGCGTTTCCAGCTTTTCTTGATATCTTTCATTCCAATTCATTGTGAGCTGAAAAAATAATTGAACTCATAAAAAAAGGGAGATTGCCAAGCAACAAGAACGATAAAAAATCCCATAGATTTCAAAAAGGATTCTATTTGTGAAAAGGAAAAAAAAAAAGAAAATTGTGTTTTTCGGAAGAAACAACAATTGAACTATTAGATTATGAAGTTAAGCAAAAATCTCCAAAAATCAAAAAAGTGACCATTCAAAGTACAAAAAGAAATTCCTCGTTTTCATTTAAAAATTGAAAAGAGCGAAACGCCAACAGAAATGAGAGGCGTAATGAAATGTAGGAAATGTAGGTATAACAAAGTTGTTTTATTTTTTTTTATTGTTAGCAGAGAGTGCACTTTGGCGTATTTTCAAGATACAAAAGTAGTGCAATAAAATACATATTCCGGTTCAAAAGTGAGATACTACCAAAAACTAAGTTAAAAGTGGGGTAGAAGGACTCGGCTTAAAAGGAAGAGCACATTTTTTAGGGAAAGCCCTAAAAGAATTTTTTCACGATCGGTCTGGAAATCGAAAAAATTTCTTTGAAAAAAGAAATTTGGAAACTTTCCACCTATACGTTAAAAGGTTTTTTCTTTTTTTTTTCCCCGAATACTAGACTTTTTGGAGAAAAATCCCTCGATAACCTTACCTAAAAAAGGGTGCTCTTTCGTTTAATAGCAACTCGGCGAGTCCCTTTACCCCACCTTTTAAAAATCAGCATGCTTACCTCCAAAAAAACAACTCCAAAAAAAAATTAACACCAAGTTATGAAGCTTTTTTTTGAACAAAAAAACTTACAAGGGTCGCCAGGTGGGGCTTCTCGAATTTTTTAAAAATTGTTTGAGTTTTTTAGTCAATCAATTGATATTGGTAAGAAAAACAATTTCAAATCTTGTGATTCTCAAAACTCTCTAGAAATTGTTTTTATACAAAAGTTATTTTTTTTCTTCTCTCACGTTTTATTTCGAAAAAAAATCATCTATGATTTTATTTTTCTCTAGCGAATTGTGAGACTTTCGATTTTTGGAGTATAATTTTTTTATCCACAATTTGCCAAATATGGAAAAATTTCAACAAAAAAACTCACCTAACGATAAAGAAACCAAAACTCACAAAAAAAAAAGAATGCAAATAAGATCAAACGAAGAACATGGTCCCTGTGATTATGATTGTACTAAAAACTATATAATTCTTGAGAGACACAGAGAAACAGAATGAGAACGTCCCTGTCGGTAAAAAACGAATGCCAATGCGTTCTCTTTTTCTTATTCACAACTCTCATTTATAAATCATGTCTGGCCTATCTAACCGTCAATAGACAGTTAGACACGGAGAGTGTCCCTGCGTTCGCTGGGAAAATTTTTGAATTAGCCGTTCTCGGGAATGTTCTGAACTTGTACTGTTTCGATGAATGGGAATTCTGTTTGAATAGTTTACAGCATTCGAATTTTAAATGTGAAGTAACATAAGTAATGGATATTTGAAATAAAATTATGATTTTTTTGGAACAAATATACTGTAACAAAATGACAACTTGGCTTGATTAAAAAAATCATAAAAACCTCATGATCATTCTCTAAAACATGTTAATGTAAAAGTATTTTTTTACTATGAAAATGTGTTTTTAAAAAAATTCCAAATTTCTTGTAGAAATATATTACTTGATCATGTTTAGATGTTCTTAACGAACTTGGATACTAGATACTGCAACGGCACAGTTTCACATTTTGCCGGCTGATGTACATATTTGCTTAATCACCCTTTTGAGTCAGTTGTCTGATCGTTTTTTGGAAACTATGCTTACATTTTGCTTTTTTTTCTAGAAATGTTTATGAATATGACATACATACATGGTCTCATTTTTGTTTATGTTTTTTTTCCATTGATTTCTCACAAAATCAATGCTGCCACGCTTTTAAACTTTATTACCCAACGGTTGAAAAACTGTATAGTACAAAAAAGCATGAACCCAAAAAAAATGCAAGCAAAGAATAATTATTGAGGATTTTTTCGTTTACGGGCGATTGCGATAACATCACGGAGTGGTGTGTCTTCGGGAACAGTGAATGAAGTGTTATCAGCTCGGTTCGAAATGGTGAGAAGATTCTTTGGTTGCTCAACTGGAACTGAAAAAAAACGATTGATATAGGTATAAGGGAAAAATAGGCCTACCTGATGAATTTTCCAGCTTGCGGATCTTGGCAGATGGGCCAGATGTTGTAATCTGGAAGAATAAAAAGATTCTTTCCCTCATCGAAGTTAAAAATAAATTTTTAAAAATCGGGCTTTCAACATACAGTGACTTCGTTATCGGCCTCGGGCACCTGATCACCAACCAATTCCTTCCATGACAAACGTTTCTCGGTCCAATTCGAGTCCATGTTTACTGCTGCTTTCATGATTTGTGAATCAGCAGAATAGTTCTCCTCTTTTTCCTCTCCATTGTCTACTTTCACCTTCTTGACTACTTCCGTTGATTTCTCAACATTCAATTCTTCGGACGAAGGTGGTGCAACTCCAGAATTCCGTTGATCTTTGTAAAACTCTCTAACTTTCTGCCAGTTTGTATAATCTTCTCCATTTTTGTCATAAGTTGTCGACATTTCGAAATACTCGTCGATTGGTTGAAGGAATTTCGACCAAATCTGAAAATAGAAAAGATGAAATTTTTTAGAAATATGTATATGAAAAATTACCGTTTTTTTCAGTTCGTTATCACAGGCTTGCAAATTCTCGATTTTTTGCTCAATGTTCTTCAAAGCCTAAAAAGATGAAGATAGAAAATGGTATCTTTAATCGATATTTTGTGACTTACACAGCGTAATACATAACATTCTCGCTTCAATTCGGCTCTCAACACCTTTTGGTACAATCGACTTTTGGCAGATGCAAAATTTGTCCGGCTTTTCTCTTGTATCTAAAAAATGTTTACATTTATTTGCCGAATTCCATTATGAATAGGAATATCAACCGAAAAATTGGGCACCAATTAAAGTTTAAAAAAAAAACTCACGTATTCGTATTTGCTTTTCATAAGATTCTCATACTCCTGCTTGAGTTCATTGTATTCTTCTTCGAAATTGTAATTGGCTTTGGTCCAAATCATATTGTGAACAGCCTTCTTTTTCTGTTCATACACCTCGAAAAACTCCTCAACCAACTCCTTATCAATTCCAATTTCACCGAGAATATTTTTCATAATAAGCTTTGCTATTTCCACAGTATCCTTGACTTGATTCTCCAATTTTGTTCCAAACAACACATTTGCCAATTGACATTCATTCTCGAGAAGTTTCTTCTCCGAACTCAATTTGGCTCGACAAAACACAATTTCTTCACGATTTCTTTTGGTGTAGTTTCTCGAATTGCGTTTACTTTCCTCTTTTTTTTCTTTTTCAGACATCGGCACATCTCTCCTGTGACAGGATCGATGTTTTCGAGCCGCATAGGTTCTTGAATCTTGCAAATAGTTATTCTCGCATTCATCCCATGTGTCCAAATATGCTTCTCTTACACACTGAAAATTGAATAAATTTTTTTTTGTCAAACTAAACTCTTAATTCAAACTAACGTAATTGAAGTTATTAGATGCTCGGAGGTTGGTTTTTCCCACAGTTCTTCCGGCTCTGGCCATTTTCTGAAATAAAATTCATATTACTTTACAGGTGAAAAAAATGAAAAAAAAAACATTTCGGAGACAGAAAAGGAGCTCACCCATTGCTAGGAAAGTATTTACAGAATGAAAATGAAAAGAGGATTGTTTTCTGATAAAATGTAAGTTTACGGGTCTCTATAATTCTTATCAATGCGTTTTTGTTGGAATAAAAAAGAGTTTTCTTCTTCATAATTTGATCGATAGATCGCCTGACATGAAAAAGTTGTTCAGAAGAGGGAATTTTCCGGTTCTCCAACCGTTACAATGATATATTACTTTTTTTTACAATAACCAAAGAAATCAACCAATGAAGTTTCTCATAAAATTCGGAAAAAAGGAACTGATCGATTAACCATGTGAATCACTCAAAAGTTTATTTTAAAGTGAAAGATTTCGAAATTTTACATCAGAAAATCAACACAGAAACAAAAATAGGTCTAATATGAGCGACGCATATCTCTCTGCACACAAAACATTTCATACGTGGACACTTTCTGATAAGAAATATTCTAGGCTACAAGAGGCATTAGAGAAAAAGGAGAGGCGCACTGAATATTGACAGGGCTTGGGTCCTGTGGACGAACACATTATGCATAGTATACGACGTACATGGGAAAAAGTTATAGTATTTATGTAAAATGTTCTCCAACTAAATCGATATCCGGGAAATAGATCAGAAATCTACGATAAAAATACACACAAATATGAGAATGAGCATTTCGATTAAGAAAATAAAGTGAAACTCAATAGTGTTGTTGAAATTAATTGAAAAAAAAACAACACTCGAGAAGAAAATCAATAGATTCTGTCGAAATACTTTCGAAAATGAAAGTCCTATTTTCTATCATTTTATAACATTTTTACTATAATACAAAGTTTCGAAATATGAAAGAAAAAACTAAAAACTAATATAAGCAATGAGTGTGTCTCCGTTTTTTAAAGTGAGCGACAAATGTCTCTGCACACTCCGAATTTCATACAGCGACATTTTCCCTGACATGTAAACAGAGAGGGAAAGATTCTTTGTTTTGTTGGAGAAGTTAGAGAAAAAAGCAAAGGCGCACAGATTTTCATGTGGGCCTGGTTAGCATTGAGAAACCCATTTTATTAGTTACGAGACAGTTTACGAAAAGAGTGAGTGACTCAGTTATCAGTAATTCGTCGAATGACACACAGTGACATACATATTTGACAGCAGATAAAATATTACTTGAGGAAACTATGAAAAACTGGAAAAAAAAATTTCAAAAATCATCACAATAGTTTTGAAATAATTTTTGAATCGACTAGCAAAAAGGCTGGTGACAAAAAAAAGCGAAATGCTATGACATGTGCAGCAAATTTTATACCAATAAATGAATATGGATTTTTAGCGCTGTTTTTATTATCGAATCAATTGATGGAAACTTGTCGAGAATGGGAATTTTTTGACTTTGCAACCGATACAGGTGAAAAAATATTTTTATTTCACCACAAAAAAAAGTGAAAAATAATAATATGTTTTTCTAGAAAAATTATCGAATATATATGGGAAAATCATATCCCAACACTTGTTTACATTTTTATATGACAAAAAATTTTATTGATTTCTTGCGATACAACATTTTCTATAGTAAAAACTTACGAAATCTAAACAGGCAAAAAAAACGCGAATTTAATATAAGCAATGAGGGACAAATGTCTCTCTGCACACTCCACAATTCTGCGACGACACTTTTTTTTGGCCACACAGATAGTGAGTGGAATGAGAGGATGTTAGAGAAAGTGAAAAATGTCAAAATAAAAAATTGGTTGGAACCCGCCTACCCCCAAAAATATATTTGTTCTGAACATGTGGGAGGAAAAATGTATGTGAAAAAGTATAATTGATAAAAAATACCTGGCAGCGTGATTCTTAATATATCCTTGAGTAAAAGCAAATTATACTGAAAAAAACATTATTCAATGACGAGTAACGGTCTGACTTTTCGAAATTGAATTTTTAAAAAACGATACAATTCCTAAATTGCTTCCAATCTATTGAATCGGGACTCAAAGTGGCAGTTTTTTGACTGCCTTTTTTTAACAGAAAACAAATCCAAAATGAAGGCTTTTTTTTTTTGAGTTTCCCTGCATCAATTGGACCTTATAAACTGTCTTTGAAAAAAATGTAAAGATTGAATCAGAAACGATTACCGATTGTATTTTTGACAAAGATTTTTTCCATTCAATTAACCTCGAATCAGATTCAAATATTCATTTTCTAAAACAGAGTTGAACTTTTTTCTGATCTGGACAACGAAAACATTTTTTTCGTGAAATTTCACTGTAAAACTTCTTAATACATGCATGAATGAACGTCCACGAAACACTATGACTTTTATCAAAATATTGTTAGAGTTTTTTTTTGATACAAATTTTGAAATTATGCTGATGTTTCATTGTTCTGAATATGTTGATTTTTTTTGTAAGTTCAAAATCACAGTTATTGTTTAAAGACCTCGAATAAATTGTATGTTTAGAAACGATAATCCTATTGTCTTCCAGAAGGAACAGTCCTTGTAATCGTACTTGTACTTGGGCTGAGAGACATGAGAGACATTAGAGACGCACAGAAATGAGCGCAGTGAAAATGTCCCTGTCGTTTCTGTGCACGCTCTCTTCCTTCTTCATCAAATCTATCGCAAAAAAAAAATCATGTCTGTCTAGTCAATCAACAGTGAACAGTTAGACACAGGGGGTGTCCCTGTGGATGTACATCAGAGCATGATTGCCATTCTAACATTTATGTATGGAAGGATACGATCATCAGAAAAATACTGTTCCAGTAAAGTATATTATATTTCTTTTATCAATTTTTTGAACGAAGTTCTTCTTCAGCAACAATGAAACTGGTTTGATTAATGAAGACAAGACTGAAACTCCAATAAGTACAATCAGATAAAATATTAAAGGACAAAATTCGAATGATATTTTTTTTTAAACTATGAACCTCTTGAAAATAATATTTTATTGATGTGATTGGCAAGATCCACAGTATCTCTGGCTAGACTTGAGATACTGTGGAAATAATTGAATCTTTTGGTCCGTTTCAGGGGCATCTACATCCGTTTTATTTTGTTTATTGGATCAGGTTGACTCAGAAGGTCCGTTTAAGGAACCACCCTTCTTCGTCGTTACTACTTATTGGAAAAATTCGTTGGTGAAGCTGAAATTATGATATTTTGATCAACTGATCATGGCGTGCTATACTATTTCTCGGTCACGAAATATTTCACAACTTCTGATGATTCACTAAAATGTTTACCATATCAAATGACAAATTTGTTTATTTTTCACTCTTTATTCATGCTCACTTGAAATTCTTTATTTTTGTAGAACTGATTGGGAACAATGTGATACTTTATTACTGAAAGGTTGAAACAAATACAAATTATAACAAAAAAAAAACAACTTAAAATAAAAAATAAAATGATTATCGGGTAGTTTTTCGCTTCCGTGTATATGCGAGTATATCTCGAATAGGTGTATCTTCTGTTATTAATGGCAGGGAACTGTCAGCAATTTGATTGCTTATTGTCAGAAGGTTTTTCGGTTTTTCATCTGGAAAAAGTTTGTTGAAACAAATAGGCCAATAAAATAGACTTACCTATTGGATTTTCCAGTTTTATAATTTTGGCCGGTGGGGCTGTTATCCTAACACGCGTTGCTCTTATTTTGATCACAGGGGGTTCAATTTTGACAATAGGTACTGGAACGTTGACGACAGAAGCTGGTGGTTGAGGCGTTGTTGATATCTGAAAAGTGAAAGGTATCATCGAGTTTTGGTTCAATATATATATATTTTTGTATTTTTGTGAAAATGAAAAACAACAGTTCGCAATTGTTTATGATTTTGAAATTTTTCAAAACATACCGTAACTTCGTTATCAGCTTCTGGAACATGATCACCAACCAATTCATCCCATGGCAATCGTTTCGAGGTCCATTCCGAGTCCATATTCTCTGCTGCTTTATTAATTTGTGAATCCACCGAAAGAGGTTCTTCTTCTGGTTCTTCTTTCACAACCTTTTCCGTTGTTATCTTTTTAACAATTCTTGTCACTTTCTGCACTTTGATTATCTTCCAAACTTTCGCCTGTTTTTTCTCCCTTTTTTCAGCTGGAGGTGGAGTGGTTTCAACCTTCCGTTGTTCTTCGTAGAACTTCATAATCTTCTGCCATTCTGTGTAGTCTTCTCCTTCTTTGTCACAGCTTGTTGAAGTTTCAAAATATTCATCGATAGGTTGGAGGAACTTTGACCAAATCTGAAAGTAGAATGAATAAAACTGTTCAGAACTGCATGAAAACTCACCGTATTTTTTAATTCAATATCACAAGCTTGCAAATTCTCGATTTTTTGTTCAACGTTTTTCAAAGCCTGCAAAAATTACAACAATAAAAAAACAGTTGTTTCCAATCAATATTTTGTGACTTACACAGTGTAATACATAACATTCTCGTTTCAATTCGGCTCTCAACACTTTTTGATACAATCGACTCTTAGCAGACGCAAAATTTGTTCGTCCTTTCTCTTTTATCTGAAATATTTTGTTAAAGAGAATTAATTAAGGGATCAAGGTGTAATTTTAATTTGTTAATTTGTTTTCTTTTCTAGAAAAGTTTTCTAGAAAAGGTTGAAAAAACTCTTCTCATATGAAAAAGTTCTAAGAACTTCTTGAAAATCGTACAAAATTTTATATAGTATCTTGAAATTAATTTAAAAGATGGTTAATGTCGCGAACGCTGCTACGTACGCTTCTCTACTACGCCAAAACACAAGGAAAAAGAAAAGAAATAAAAAGAAACGACATTTCAAATTGCCTCCTCTTCCTCAACGGGTCTCGCCGCGCTTCCTTATGCGCCTTTAACGGCCGCCCTTCTCTCTCCAAAATTTCTCAATTTCATTCTCTCCTAAATTCGTCCCAGAGATTGGTGAGCGCCTGCTCTCTCTCTCTTTTCCTTTGTTTTCAATGTTAATTTCACTTTAATTATTTAGATTCACTTTCAGTCGAACTCCTTGGAGTTCTCCCTATAAATTCTAAATTCTCTATTCGTTAAATTCTAAATTCTCC